>CM062819.1:442189622-442733348 GCA_031772625.1 Pinus tabuliformis
TTTGGAAACCAACCTTTCCTTATGTTTCTCAATTTCTCCTTTTTCATTCAGCTTGGTCTTATATACCCATTTTACACCAATTCTAGTTTTGTCTTTTGGGAGATCAACTAATTCCCATGTATGAATCTTCTCTATGGCAACAATTTCTTGGTCCATTGAATCTACCCAATTATTTTCTTTAACTGCTTCTTCAAAATGAGTTGGTTGAGATTACAGAAATGCAAACATATTCTGTTAGTCAAACTCATGCCCTTGCTCATATATTTCTCTCATGCTTCTTGTCTTCTAATTGTCTTCCGAAGATGTTGAATAATTGATGGATTCACTACTTGAAGATGTACCATTTTCAGAATGTTATTGTTCTTCTTCAACCTGCAATCTTAGTGGTTGTGGTGTATAAAATGATTGATTTGAAGCTTCATCAACTCGATGATACCAAGATTTATTTAAAAAAAAAATGACACCACCGCTTAAATCAAATTTCACGGTAATTGGATTATATAGTTTGTACGCCTTTATCTTCTCACTACAGCCTAGGAAGATAGATATTTCACTCCTATCATCAAGCTTCTTTCTTAGCTGCTCACGAAAATGTGAAAATGATACTGATAAAAAAATCTAAAGTGAGATACATTTACCCTTTTACCATCCCATGCGTCTTGGGGTACTCTATCTTGGAGATTGGTTGTCAGAGATCTATTGAGAACATACACTATTGTCGAAAATAATTTAGCCCAATAGTTATTTGACAACTTCTTCTCATGAAGCATACATCTAACCATATTCAAGATTGACTGATTTTTATTTCTGTTGCTCCATTCTATTGTGGAGTATATCTTGTTGTATTATGCATTATGATTCCTTGTTATTGAGAAAAAACATTGAATTCATTGGAGCTGTACTCTCCTCCTCTGTAGGATCTAAGTACTTTTAAAGGATTTCCACTTTGCCTTTCTGCTTCTTCTTTCAATTCTTTGAACCTTAAGAATGTATGTGATTTATTTTTGAGAAAATACACCCATGTTTCGTGCTATAATCATCAATGAATCTTAGAGAATAAAGACTACCACCAATGGACTATCTGCATTGGACCACATAAATCTGTATGGACAAGTTCTAAAGGCTTTTTTCTCTAGAGGAAGATGCGGGAAAGCTTTCAAAGATATCTCTTTTATGCTTGGACATAACACAAATTTCATAGTTACAGTCTTTTTCCTTCATAGTAGGGAGACCAATGACAATTGATTGTTTTTGTAGTTGACTTAGAGTCTTGAATGGGATATGGCCATATCTAGAATGCCATAGCTAAGATTCATATATTCTTGACACATTGTGGACTAAAGAATGTTTAGATATTTCAACTTCTAAGAGTCAAAGGAAATATCCTATTCTTGGTTTTTTCAACCTTTGCTATGAGTATTTTATTGGGAGGTTTCTCATAGATATAACATCTCTTCACTTGAAATATTACATCATAACCATGTTCCATCACTTGTCCTACACTAATGACGTTATGCTTTAGATTTTGAACATAATAAACATCAAGAATGTATTTTTGTTGATTTTGTTTAGTAACAATAGGGAGAGTACCTTTTCCTTCATCTTTAATGCAAGAATGATCTCCAAGAATAATTTCCGATGTTATGGAAGCATCAACATAAGAAATAAGATTTTTGATAACTGTCATATGATTGCTAGAGCCACTATCCAACAACCAAAGATCCTTGTTGTGAGTGTCTTCAGAAAGATGGCAAGAAAGAAACATTGTTTTAGAGGATTCTCCTTCATTGTTGGAGAGATGGACATTGCCTCTTTGTTGATCTGTCTGTTTCTTTCTATATTCATATTCATAATGCCAAATTTTTTGCAGTAATAACATTGGACATTAGATTTTCTCCATGGTCCCCTCATTTGAGTTTGGTTTTGTGGAGGTCTCCACTGCTCTCATGCATGATGATGTTCTGATCTACCTCTGCCTCTCTTGTTGCTGCCTTTGAATCCTATGCCTCTAGCTCTGCCAAAAGAGAGTTGTTCTTTGAAAGTTTTTTCCATGGAATCTTTAGCCATGTTGAGTCTTGTTTTGTGTGCGAGAAGTGACGGAGTCAACTATTCTACTAAGAAAGATGTAAAATCTTTGGATTCCAAAATGGTTGTTACAATCATGTCATATTTCTTGGGCAAACTCCGAAGGACTCTTTGAACAACTTTCTGATCTAAAATTGGTTTCATTGATGAACTTGATTTGATTGACTATTCTCACGACTCCAGTCATGAATTCATACACATTTTCTAATTGAGCCATCTTTAGTTTTAAATTTGTGATCTCAACGTCTGTAATTTCACTATCGTCACTGTATCATTACTTTGATACACAGCTTTCAAGATTTCCCAGGCTTCATATGTTGTGGATGCACTAGTTATGTTATCGAAAATAGAGTCATCGACTGAGTTTTGTATCCAACATTTGGCTTTGTGTTCTTTCTTTCTGAGTTGCACTCATCTCATTATTGGACATGACCCCCAATGCTTCTTGGGTCGGCTCTATATAGGTAATCTCAGGTGTATCCCAACACTCTTGAGCTTGCACGAATGTCTTCATTCTCAAAGACCAAAACTCATAATTTTTGCAGAAGAAAGTCGAGGTTTCTCACAAAGCATTGAAAAAAGTCATTTCTTCAAATACAAGTTTGATAACCTTTTATCTTTCAAAAAATTTCTACTTCAACAAAATTCAACCCTCTTTTTTCTTATAGCTATCATCAACTATTTACGGCTAACATCACCTACCTAAAAGAAATTCCTCTTTCTTTCTATTTTTTTTTTTGAATTTGAAACAAAATTAAAAAAAAACCAAACCCTCTTCTTAATAGTCCCTTTTAAATCCAAACAAATGCACCTTCCTTTTTAATACTCTTTTTAAATCATAACAAAGCTCTTAAGTTTAAAAGAATTTTAAACATGCTCTTTTATAAAAGGAATGATGTTTCTTTGCATACTCAAAAAAAATGAGAATTCAATCAAATCAAAAACACTTTTAATATTGAACCTCAAAAATCACGCAGCTTTGAAAAACTTTGTTGACCAGTCTTTCAATTATGGGTTTCGTTGTCTTTTTGCACGAGCCTTTGAATTAGCGTTGAAATTTTAAGTTTTGCTAGGTGAGCCGCTGGGACGCCGTCTGCTGCGCGCAATTGTGCGCAGTTTCCTTTTGCTCAGCTGTTAATGCTGCAGGCTGAGTCTTTTTCTTTTTCTTTGCAAGCTCAAATAATTTGAAACGCTGATCTTTGAGTAGTCTTATTGGTACTTTAGTATCATAACAGAATAAATGAGATGACAGCTAACTGACAATGGCATTAATATCTCAACAAAAAATAATGGTATTGATGGCCTGTTTTCACATTAATCTATACACTCATTTTGTGTGTGTCAGCGTAATCGGCCAGTTATTATGGCACATGTGGATATGACAAAGTTTTTATTAGCTTTTGTGTACGATTTAGGTAAACTTTCACAACTCACACAATTGTGCATAATATTAATGGATTTTAAGGTGTTTTAAAATTCAATGGAAATACTTTTTGTAAAAAATTCAATGGAAATACATAATACTAAAATAATTCATGAACTTAATTTGATTCTGTATAGGGAGAATCCGTAATGAACTCTAATTGAACCTTCCAGTGAGAAGTTTATAGTTTATATGTATAGGAGTGGTCTATAATGCGATTTTTTGGAGATTCTGGTGACGGAATCCGGCAGAAGAAATTGATGTTAAATCTTGATTTGTTGCAGTTAAAATGGTTTTTTAACTGCATATTTGGATTCAGCACCCTGAAAAACCCTGGGACGCTTTCATTGTGCAGAAATTAGCTATCAAACTTGAGATTCCAATAAATTCCTGCCGGCCTCAAAAACCCGCCAAAAAGACTTTCAAAAAGTCCAGTTATAGACAACTGCTATATGTATATGGTAAATTTTTATTTTTTATTAATACTATTATTAATTTTGTGTAATGTTTTTGAATTTTAGTTTTATTATGATTTTAGTATAATTCTTTTTCTCAATTTCAATTTGACAATAAATTTTTAATTATGTCTACTAGTAAAATAATACCAAAATAAATTAGGTGTAATTTTATGTTTTAATAAAAATTAATAAATTAAATAATACTTTCACACATTTTTTAGTTGAAAATTATATAATTATAATTATATATATATATATATATAATTTTCAATTAAATCTGATTATTATTATTATAAATCCTTAATTTCAAATGAATTTATTTTATAAATAACTAAAAAAAAATAATATAACTTTATTTTTTATAAAATATGTATTATTATACCTTTAAATAAATTCAAAGTTTATATCGATGTGGTTGTGCTACTCTAATAACTATTTATTTAGACAATATCATTTCTATTCATGCTATATATATTCTTACACTAAATAATTTCATTAACTTTTTTTTATGTATATAGTAATTATTTTATTAATTCATCTATCGTTATATTTAATTTTGCTAAATAATTTATTTCAACCAATTATATTTGTTAATGCATTGGAATCTTTTTAATCAATTAAACTAGTACAAGAGTTTGAACCTATAATTTTCGGATAGACCAATGCTTAATTACTCTTTATTCCGGGCTTAATCGATACATGGAAGATCACATATTCTCTTCCATATTTATTGTCTAGGTTTTGGAACCACTCACCTTAGGTTTCTTAAACTTTAATTATAATTTTTTTTCCATATATATATATATGTTAACATACTTAAATTATTGACGAGTATTAAAAATTTAAGTTTATTAATATATTAAATCAAGAAATTTAATAGATAAATTTAGTGGAAGAAAAAAAGACAATACCCAAGAAAAAATTCAATTGGTAAATGAAGTTATTATTAATAAGGAATTTACTTTCACTTGTAATAGTTAACATGTTTTTTTATGGAGATACTTTTTTTTCTTTCATTGCTATTTACTTCAATTTATGGATGCTTAATATTTTATTGGTTCCCTCCCATGTTACATTGCTTTTAACCTATTGTCCTTTCAACTACTAAAAAGAAACAAATAATAATTCAACAAGGTGGGTTGCAAGCAAGTCCTTGCCCAAGGGCATGATTCCAGGAACAAAGGCAGTTAATTGTGCATCTAAAGAATCAACATATGAAATAGGAGTAGGGATGGGAAAGATAGTTTCACATTTCCAAGCTAAATAGTGAACATGGGAATAGATTTGAGTTGAATAGTGAACACTAGAATAGCTTTCATCAAAGGATCCATTGCAAGGTCATTAATATTTTTAAAATTGCAACGTCATTAATATCTTAAAATATAGCATCCAACAGTGCAATTGTGTGACTTTCATTAAATATTTACAAATAGCTACATTGTATCACTTTCATTGAATATTTATAAATAGCTACATTGTAGGGGGTTTTTGGAAGCCTAGTAGATTATACCACTGTAACGAGTCTTCCAATGGAACATTTAATCAAGTTTCAGGAACATACAGTAAAGCAAGTCCAACTCCATATCCCACAAATACTTCCAATGACACATTTAATCAAGTTCAGGAACATACAGTAAAGCAAGTAAGTCTAACTCCCTATCCCACAAACAGTCTTCCAATGTCTAATAGGAATTCCTCCTATAAAAGAGTAGAATACAAGTACATTGTACTCTTTCTTAGAAACCATATTTCGTGAGAGAAGATAATAGTCCTAATTTCAATATTGTCCTCGAATCTTGCCCTTTGAAAGCGCACCCTGTAATAAAGTTATGAACCGTTAACTATCATTATACATAAAGAAATGTTGAATGAAAGAACTATTAAGCTGAATGGGGACCCTAACAAACATCTGAAAATAATATAATGAACCACGCAGTGATATATGAGACTAAACACACCTCAATTATTGCACTTAGAATTCATTAGGAGTTTAGCTTTGAAGTGCAGCTATAAAATATTAATGGGACTCCACTCCCAATTGCATCGCTTCGAACCAGAGAAATAACGCCAAGTATACTGAAAACTCGTATCTACTTAAAGCACTAGATATATATCACAGCCGGGAGCTTACAAATATTTTGAGTATAGTTCAAGACAATGTATATTATTGGTAATGGCCTGCCTTGTTCAAAAGTAGACGAAGTTTCACATTAATATATTATATAAGTACAAGCAATAGAATTTAAATACATTAAGAAGCCCAAATCTAATTTAGTCCTGTATTTGAAATACAGAGAACTCTAATGGCTTCCATTTGTTTTTTTAACTAATTGATGCTTCTCAGTAAGGTTGATTTGTCTTAAAAGTATGCACATGATTTTGACGAGTAATGAAAATTAAATTCCAGATCAATCTACTAATCTACAATATGAAAAACAATAGAAATTTGATTTGGGAATTCTATTGGCAACTAGTTGTTACAAGTTTCAATGAATTAGATTTAGACTCTCATAATTTTAACTGATGACTTGCGAGTACAATAAAAAAAATTGCGAGTAGAGAAGTTAGCAATTACAACTATTAACTAGAAACAACTTCTAGTGACATAACATCATAAGAATAAGCATCCAAATACAAAATCACTGATCCAAATCAAAATCTCCACGTTTTCACCTTTTTGGAATCAGATATGATCCTAATTTTGGGATCCATTTCCTGTCTTCACAGATGTCAAACAAATTGTGGGTTTGTCAAGCTTTAGTGTGGAATGGTTTTGAAATTAAATCAAACAATTTAATGGACACGCTAGAGTTTCCATAGTCACTTATTAAACACATCAGATCAGATAAAGCCACAAGGTTTAGCCACCATTTTTTAAGGTCACACACTATGGAAATCCACCATAACTAAAAGGACCGCGACCATTTGAAGCTGCATATGGTGTCAGAAAAATGATAAAAGGGAGAATTTGGAGTTTTATTAAATGCCACCAACACAGCGAAAGTATCCAATTGAAGCTGCCTAATCCAAGATTAACAACGGTTCTTAGATTTAAAAGAACATTTGGGCCCCAAAATCATAAAACTCTGCTAATAGTTACCAAATAGGTAATTCTTGGTAGGGAAATCTAGTGATTCCACCACCCACATCCATAACCCTACTTACACCCAAAGAACAAGTACAACTCCTCCATGTCAAATTATTCTACCAATATGAAATCATGATACAAGAGTGAACTAATTAAAGTAAAATAAGAGATTAATATATTATAAATTTCTAATTTTATACAGTATAGTAAATTCTTAATTTCAAGACAAGCATTGCACCTGCATGAGAATCTAAGACTACTCTAATTGAATTCAGATCTGCAATTGGAATCGATTATATTAATAATTTATTTTATGACGGTATTGTATTCAGATTAAAGCCAAATTGAAGAGCTGGGCATCGACATGGAATACAGATTCAAGTGCACTCGGATTTTTGAAGCTATTGAATATTTGGAAATGGTGTTTATAAGTGATTAATAATTGAAAAAAATAGATATATTGTCCATCTTCCAAGACAATATATAGAGATAAATTTGGAGTGGAGGATGCTCGGCATCACGATCTTCATAACTTCTGGAAACAAATCTGAATTGTGCATCCTAGAATTCAATCAAAAGCCCTTGCAAAGAACCAAGAGACCATTCTGTGACACAAAAATAAAGTCTTCTATAGATATAAGTACAACAACATTACAGTCAAAAGGAACAATCTTAGAAGACATTGACTTAACAAACTTACAAAACATTGCTTTTATAAGACTAGTTTATCTCTTGAAATTTTAGATTCATGTCATTTGGCCCTGAGGATGACTAGAGAGCCTATATGGACAATGCAAACCATTCTGATTCAGTGGGTGATCATTTCCTTATGCAATTTCAACCAATATGGAAATGCTGGCATAAAAGACTTCAATAGGAAACACAATTTCGTTTCAGCATAAATAGTTTTTTGGAAACTGTATTTTTTCATTGAATGCACAACGGTCTATCAATAGTTTTTTGGGAAGCCATATTTTTCCATTGAATGCACAATGACCTCTGATCCCTTACCTCAAGATCACATTCAACCTTAAACACAACAAAACAGGAGGGTAAAAATGCATGAAAAGCACAGTAAAAGAAGGCCTAAGCTCCTCAACTTACCTGCTTAGTCTTGTTGGATCTAGGGAAGCCAAAATATGCCATCAACATTGTTCATTGAGCTTTACCTTTGGTGGCATGAAAATGAAAAAATAAAAAAATCAAAATGAAGAACAACAACAAGAGAATGCTTAGAGATTGAAATGAAAGTGTGCAAAAAGAGAAATTTAAAAAGGCATAGTTGTAAAGGAGGACTATCAACCTGATAACTTAAATAAATATAATCAATGGAATAAAATAAAAATAAATACAAAGTTAGTGGACTATGTGAGCCTTAGCATGAGAGCCACATGCCTTACCACTCCATCCTTTTGTCACCATTACATATCATGCAATCCCTATCCACACCACTTAAACGTTGCATCAAGCTAATATATGTTACTTAGTTTAGAAAGCTAGCTCAACTAGAACTAGCTTGCAGCAAATCACTCTTCCCTATTCCAACCTCATCTTTTTGCAGGAAAGTCCATCACTAAAACACATCTTCTTGTAGGAAAGTCTATCACTAAAACACATTCATTGCAGGAAAGTCTATGAGGTAGAGAAGAGTGGAGGTACATAAGTAGAGGAAGAAGGAAACGATGTAGCAGGAGCAAGAGCAATTATAAGACCAGCAATAATGTTACGCTATGGTTGGGAACAACACCTCAGGATTCTGTTCCTCTGATTTTGGCCTCATAAAATCATGATTTTGGCTGCATCAAATCGAAAGCAGTTAGGCGGTAATCATCCTAACTCAAAAGCATTAAAGACTGATTACACCTCATTTAGTACAATTCAAGATTGGTTACACTTCATTTATAACAATTCACTTGTGAGCATACTTGAAGCATGGAATTTTTGGCATGACATTACAAAAGAATAGGCACGCGGCCATTAGAGAAGAGAGAGGGATAGAAGCAAGCCGATGGTAGAGGTATACAAGTGGGTGGCATGAAATGTGATTCAATCCATCGTTGCACATAATTGAAATATCACAGAGAACAGTAGCTATGCTTCTCATTAGTTATAGAATTGACCATTGGAATGTAACCCTTTTTGAGTTTCATTTGTTCAAATCGTTACCGTCTAACATGGAGATGGCTGAGGTACTTCAAGAATGACATATATAGGCATGATTTCATTACCCGTGTTTCTACTCCCAGGGTGGTTGCAACTTTCCATGCACCTATTCATGGTGTGCTCTTTGCACTCGAAGAAATAGCAAGATGGTATGTAAACTTTCCTTTGCAATTCATACTGGTGTTGGATGTATGATTTAGCATCCTTAATGTAGTTATTGCAATTACATGTTACAAGACATCACTGATTCACCTTCTACATATGTCAGATAAGGAAAAATTATGCACCGAATATTTACACTTAAGGCTTTCTCTCTGTCGTTTCTATGTAAAATTTCCAATATGAATTGAAGGATTTCTCTTACGAGAGATGTGAATTCCAGGGATGCATGCAAGGGAAGTTTCCAACACCGAGAGCCCTCCAAGGTTCCATTGCAACTCGCTCTTGAAAAATGAAGGCAGGTAGTTGTTGGCCTCAGATCCTCTAGACAGAAAAGGTAGTTGTTGCATAGTCACCAGGGTAGCTATACACCTTTGTTGAGATAAAACATGTTTTCGACAGATCTTGAACTTAAAGAGGAGAAATGACAGAACTTCTTGTGCTTAGGGCTCAGTGAACAAAGAGTGACTTAGTGAATAGAGAGTTCTTCTTCTTATGACTCAGTGAACAGCGAAAGACTCAGTGAACAGAGGGTTCCCGTGCTTACCCCGTAGTGAACAAAGAGATTGATATTTTTCTAAATTTTCTAGGAGAATAATAACAAGTGTCCCATTAGTCGACACAACACACCACATCCGCCTGCACACAATTAATAAGAAGTGTCCCAAAGAGTAACAAGTGTCCCATTAGTCAACACCACACACCACGTCGACATGCACACAACCATATGGTTGTATGGTCTGTCCTTTTCTAGTTCCACAATGAGTGTTTGTATGCCTGGTTATAGGGTAGCATTTAATGTTTGTAAATTAAAGCCAACATTAGTTTCAATTTAAGAAATACTAATCAACTAAATGCATTGAAGAGATATCCTATGAAAATATCAACGATATCGTCTAAAATATCAATGATATGGCATGCCCTCCTCGAAAGGAGGCCAAATAAGACCATCAATTATCTGATTGGTCTTCAAAATTATTACAGCAATTGGATATGTTGAAAGCAAATCATTTTATAAAAAAGGTGAAGCTTATAAAACTTTTGGATTAATATCTAAATATACTAATGCTAATTAATGAAATCGATTACTATAGTCTCGTGACTAGATGACAAGGACTAATAAGTTAGCTAGCAAGCCATTGGAAAAATAGGGAAATTATTTTCAATAAATTATACATTAAAAATTTATTAAAAAATATTTTTTTTAAACATTAAAATTAGAGTTAAGTTTTTTGAATTAAGTTTTATTTATAAAAGTTGACCTTTTCCATTTAAGATATTCTCCAGCAAAGATAGTTTGATTGATGGTTAATATTTTCTATTGTAAAAATGCCTCAATCCCCTACCAAAAAAACAAAATTCGTCCCGCATCAACATCATTTTTTGAACAAAGTAGTTTAATTTTCCATAGACTAAAACATTAAAGTTTTAAAAGAAAATATATATGGAAACATATGACCCTTGTTGAATTATTTTTTCTCATGGTATAAAGTTTCTTTAATTTGAGAAGTTATTAGAGTTACTAATTATTTCCCTAAACTTAGAGAAATACTTATCAATTAAAAACTTTAAATATAGTATTCAATTTGAATAAGTGTAGCTTGTAATGTAGCATTCTAAACATTAAGTTTCTTATTTCTCATTCTAGGACCATTATTGAGTTCATCATGATTATTTTCAATTTTGATAAGTCAATTTTTTTAGGGTGATGTAACTGAATATATAAGTAAAAAATAAATTATTATGATATTTTAAACGGGTGATAAATATTATAGGTTGCAAATGAATATGGTTAAGTAAAAGATAAATTGTAAAGATATTTTAAATAAAAAATGAAAAATCATGAAATATGTTTTAACAATAACGAAATTAGATTAAATTTTTTTAAACAAAATAAATTTTTTCTCAACTTTACTATTAAAGATATTTTCTAACATAGAAAATATGATTGATTGTTTATTTTCTTTTATTACAAAATTTTCTCAATCCCCACCAAATAATCGGAGCCAAAAAAATATTGATCCTTTCATATATCCTCATCTTTTGAAAAAAGTACTTTAATTTTCCATACAACACAAAGATAAAATATATATGTTGAAAGAGAAAACCCTCCGAGTATTTGAGAATGCTAAAATACTCTTTCGAATACTATAAAATTTCCTTAACTATAGCATATTAGAGTTACTATTTAGTTCCCTAAAGATATGATAAAAAGTTATCATGTTTGAGAGCATATTAGAGTAACTATTTAGTTTCCTAAAGATACTAGAAAAAGTTATGAATTCGAAACTCTAACTATAATATTCAATCTGAATAAGCATAGGTCGTAGCCTAGCATTGTAAACCTTAAGTTTGTTTTTTTGTCATTTTATGATAGCTATTGTGATCATGATGATCTACAATTTTGATAAGTCAATCATTTTGACATGAAAGAAAAGGGTCCATATGTTTATATCTTTGTCTGTGCTAGTTGCGTTTAGTAGAAGTTGTTGGGAGAAATTTTGTTATCCTTCTAACCTAGGTTCAGTTCTTTTATGTGGCATGTCCACCCTATATTTATTATTTCTTGCAATGAATTCGAGCCTTGTTGTTTAAGAAATAGCTAGAGGACAAAAATATATGTAATGGATGAAAGATTGAATTAAATACTCACATCCAAAAGACTTTTGGGCTTATATAAAGGCTACAACCACCCTAAGGAGATTACTTGATCATACATAATAAATAAAAGTTATACGAATATATGAAAAAGGTTTTTAAGGAAATAAAATGTGTCAAGACAAAAGTTTACATTAGAAACCCATTAAAAGCTTATTGAATTATATGGAGTGAAGGATAAATTTAATAGTAAACCAAGTAAAACATTAAAACAAAATTTGATATTATTAATGAAAAAGTATGATGTGGACCCTAGAAAATGGTTTAAAATACATCCAAATCTTAGAATTGGATTCTCTAATGCACCTTTAAACAAAACCTAGACCTAGGAGGTTCATGCTAAAAACAAAATATTTTGTTATAATTTAGACACAATTTACCAAAGCTACAAAAAGAAAAATAAATTTAGCTCTTTCAAGGAATTTCATAAGTGATAAAGACTAGTGCCTTATCAATCTAGGGAAAAGGGAGTCTATGATACAAAATATTCTATTCTTTATTTTGGAGTAATTCTACATTCAAAATACCCTAGGGAAAATAAATTAACTTAACTTACGGTTTGAAGTTTAGGTTATCAATTGTCTAGATGATTAAGGGAAGGTAAAAACCTATCTCTATTCCTTAAATACTAGAGGAAATGGCTTACCTCAGCAAGGGGTAATGAAGAAAATACCAAATAAGCAATCTTAGCACAAAAATATACATCTTGTGGAATATAATAACAAGACAATGAAAATAAGCTAGATTTATTCACCATGCAATATCCAAGATCAACCATAAGAATCCATCAAAAGAGATCACATCATATCACATCATCTAGCAAATAAATTCACTCAACTATGCCTCCATTACACACTAGAGGGAAAGATCACTCATGAACAATGTAATAATCCAACTTTGACAATGATCGAAACGAAAATGTTTCCCCTTATTTTTATGATGGTATCCAAGTTGATTTCCCCAAAATTAAACTCGAAACCATTAATATTAATTAAAATCCATGAAAAAAGATTGATAGGTCACATGGAAACTCCCGAAGATAAAAGTAAATAAGTGGAATAGCTTTAAATTAAGTCTCACTTGTCCCAAATGTGAGATTTTAATCTCCTCCAAAGATGATGTCATCATCGAAATGGCATGTCCCATCATGAAAAGGTAGAAGGACTATTTTAAGTGATGTATAATATGCACCAACTCATTGGTATTCACTCAATGAGGTCGCACATAATAAATATATCTCTCAAAACCCCATGTGATTCTTCAAAAATACTCAACTCATCACCAAATGAGGAACTAGGATGACATGATCAAGGTAGGCATCATGTGCTCGATGTAAATTGTGTGTTATCCCCTCTAAAGGGGTCTAGAGTAACAAAAAATATTAGTTACAATCAATAGAAGTTCAGCATACATAAATAAGGTAACATTCTATCCTTGGGGCATCTAGAGATACTAGCAATGCACCATCTTTCAAGTTAGAATCCTAGGACCAGAGCTCAATGTCTTTAGTATTGGAGCAGAAGGAAGTTCACATCATCGATGCATAATCCACATTAGTTACAATGATATTCAAAAGGTATTAAACATGCTCCAACAAGTTCCATGTATCATCATGGAACATGGACATACACACATTACAAAATGTTGGAGAAGCATCAGTTACCTGAAACAGATCCTAAGTGCACATGCAATAATAATGTAACACATACTCAAGGAATAATGTGAGATCAATATCATGAGTACAACAACCATATAATTAAGGTAATCATATTCAGTGTTGAAGCCAATTCACACAAATATCATCCTCAAAGTTCATACTGGCTTATGATTGTGAATAAGTTACCACACTTAGGTATGCAAGGGTTATGATATGGATTTCCGAGACGCTTCCAACTCTAATCAAAGAAATAGTTGTTAGGCCAACCCTTTCAAATGAATGCATTATGACTTGGGGTTTACATCATGATAGGTTTCATAGTATTATTCCAAGTTATGGAAATCATTATCCATGGCCTCCTTGGTAAAGGAAATGCATAGTTTCTCAAGTTAACTCACCCCACCTTTGTTTTTTCAAGCCCCATACTTTTTCTTTTTCTTTCCTTATCCCTTACAACTTATCTCTTGGTTTATAAATTTATAATGTCTACATAATCATCATTTAATTATGAGAAATTTAGTCTGTTAAAGAGATTTCATTTTAATTTCATAGGAAGGATATGCATAGATATTCTTGGGGATAAGGGGCTATATATATGGGGGTAGAAATGAATCTGTACTTGGATTTTTCCCTTTCTGCAATCCTTTACATTATTTTTCATTTTAACATTCTGCTTATTCTTTCCTTTTTATTACAACTACATGATCCTCTAGAATATTAAACCATTTTTCATATGACAAATCAAAGATGAGACTAGTATGAACGAGTTACAATAGTTAATTGAAATATGGGATATATAATATCAAAATCTCATGACAAGTTTTGAGTATGAATAACATGGATAAATACCATCATTAGAGCCTCTTATATGTGCCCCTCCAAGAAAGTGAAAGAAACATCCTAAGAGACGTCTCACTAGACTATGGACACATAATAAAAATGAAGGCCATGATGAATGTGAACAAATAGATAACAAAAATAAGTGTAATCCATTTTAAACTTGTGATCCATAATAGAATGTCCTAAACATTTTATATGAAAACAATTGAATGAAATAATGGTTAATGTGCCTCACAATATAGAACTAGCCTCCATTGAATCAGTAGGCTATATTGATGAATGCACTAAGAGGATCATGGATGCAAGCCACACAAGGATGGATACCTGTGGATCTTACTATGGATATCTAGAACATGGGAGAATTTTGTTCTGCTAGGGTTACTAATGTTTATGGATTGGTAAATGTGATAATGACCAAACCATTTTAAGGGACAAACCACTAAAACTATGGGATGAAAAATCAACTCAAGATATTAAATTGAGATTTTAGAACTACATCCCATAGTGATTACTCAAGAATAATCTTGAAATATCATAATATATGTAGCATCTACAATATTCGAAATTGTAATTTCTTATATGGCCTCAAACACATTGATAAATTTATGTGAATTGTTTAGGTTTACTATTTTATCAAGACTCTCAAAAGAAAACCTATATGAAACTAGAGTCCATTCTAACCTGTGATCTGATCTGGATAGTATAATTATATTATAATTATAGGACAATATATTTTTTGGGTAAATGTTTTCTCATAAGAACTTAACCATTCTTCTATTTTATACACATAGATGCCTTTCCAATGATACATGAATTACTTCAATGAGGTTTTGTATGCAAAATTTATGCCACTTGGCAGTTGACCTTTGTCTTTTCACCACCATAATTTGAGAGGATGCCACGTTAACCCCCTAAGGAGATTACTTGAAGATACAGAATAAATAAAAGTTATACGAATATATGAAAAAGGATTTTAAGGAAATAAAATGTGTCAAGACAAAAGTTTACATTAGAAAATTTACCCATTAAAAGAATATTGAATTATATGGAGTGAAGGATAAATTTAAATAAGGCTCTAGCAAAGTCCATAATGATGTCAAACCTAACGGCTAGTAGGCTATCAAGTTGTCACTCATATAACTGTGCCAGTAGGAGGAAAAATGGTTCCATGCTTTTAGAGTTATTTTGTTCTATAGATGAGAGAAACAACTATGTGTTATAGCGGATAGAGCACACAAATGGATTTATGTGTTGTAGTATCCCATGGGTTGTAGGCCACACTTATTTATACTCACATCGATTTTGTATTTAGAGGAAAAGAGCAGAGCAACCTCACCTTCCATCTAGGTTTTCTCCCAAAAGGTTTTCCCAAGTTGTATCTTGTGTACAGTCATGTTTTGTGAGTTTTATTTCATTATTCTCTAGTTTATACATAAATTTTAATTTACATTGATATAAAATAAACATGAATCTAGGAATCCAGAAATCTAAAGAGGAGTAAACCTTGTATTGATTATTTTTTGTTATTTTAGGTATAAGTTTATTATATCTATTGTGACAAACTATATACTCAAGAATATTTGCAACAACGTATGGATCAAGATCATTTATATAGTGCGTGGAATGCATTTCTAAAGTCATTTCATTTGAAGCCAATGGAGCCAAAAGAGAGAATATTCATTACCCTCAAAATATTCGAAATAAATCATTCATTACCCTCATGAACATGGTTGAAACATTACATAGCGAACAAAACCTACTTGGTTTTGAACACAGTTTTCTAGATATCCTTCTCTGTAATTCTCATCTCATGGTAACCACTATGCAAACCTTTCTTGGAAAAATAAACGACATTTTTTAATTGATTTAAAAATTCATCAATGCGAGGGATAAGGCATCGATTCTTCACCATGATCTTGTTCAGTGCCTTGTAGTCCATGCACATCCTCCATGTGCCATATTTCTTTGGCTCCAACATGATTGGTGAACCGCAAGGAGAAGAACTCAGTCTGATGACTCCCTAATTTAACAGTTCCTTCACCTATTTCTTGATCTCCTCCATATCAATAGTAGCCATCTTGTACATGCCAACATTTGGTAAAGGGGAATCCTGTTGCAAATGGATCTCATGTTAGATTTCCCATTTAGGGGGCAATCCTACCACTTCTTGAAACAATTCATCATAGTCAGAAACAATTTCAAATAATTCCTTCTTATTATCGGGATCACAACCTCTGAAAGCGTCAGCTGTCTCGGCTTCTTTCATCCTCGCTACCATGAGAATACCCCCTTTATTGGAATTAACCAACCTTTTAATCTATCCTGCATGAACAAGGCTAGCACTAACTTTTGCATGATGAGTTCTCACTATATATTCTACCCCATCCTTTGTGAGGTGGTATCTGTTTTTATGTCGAAATAAAATGACCTTTCTGTCATACAAATATGGGCTTCTCAAGATGATTGCAAATATGTCCAAAGGTAATACATCTAACTCTACCTCATCAATTAATCTAGAAGAAATTACAAATTTTTCCCTACACTGCTTCATGACTTGTAATTTGGCTTGATCGCTTACCCAACCAAGCAAGTATGGACTCAGATGAGGTTTAGTTTCAAGGCCTAACCTTTTCACTAAGAACTCGGAGCTTAAGTTTGCTTGGGAACGTGAACCAAACAGAGTTTCCACCTTTGTAGGCTTTATGAAAACTCTAATGTGGAACAACTCAAATCTCTTTCGCTCATGACTCATAAGCTCATTCAAATAACTAATGCTTGCAACCAAATCAAAACTATCATTAATATAAAGAGTACGTCTTGTGCCCATGGATGTGATTAATGTCTCATTGCCAGAATCTGGTCCAAGGTCCTGCATTGTTGCCACTTTCTTCTACTTCCCCTTTCCACCAAATCTCTTCGTCATCAATTCTGAATGAAGCTTCCAGAAATGGTCCTCATCGTGCCCATCCTTCTTGTAGTGAGTGTACGACGGTGTTTCTCCATCCCCCTTACTGGCTATGATGGTATTCTTGTCCTTGCCTTTTACTTTCTTCTGTAATTTCCATGCTGAGGTTTGAATTTCATCTTCTTGGTTTGGTCATCTCGATCGTTCTTTCCTCAGCTTTCAAGATGTATAGCTTTAACATTGGACGTATCAATTGAAGTAGGCTCGAATATTAATATTGAGTTTCTAATGCAACTATGCAGCGCACCTATGTACTTAGTTACAGTTTTAGGTGCATCTATTGAGATGCCCAGATTCAGTGCTTGTCTTTGAAATTATTTCATGAATATTTGTACGTTCTGGCCCTTACCTTACCTTAATTATTGCCAGTCCATTTAAGTTCCTTTTTATTATAACCCAGAGGGTGGAATTGGTATTTTAATGCAAGAATAAAACGAGACAAAGAGGACAGAAGGTTACCTAACTTTGTGCTTCCCTTCTATAACTTTCTCTCCCACCAAAAGAGAGTAGTGTCGCTTAGCCGAAGATATGATAACTAGACTTCTGCCTCATCTTCTGCAATATTTTGGATTCGGTAATAAACCTCTATCTGTCTGATCCGGTTGTTGAGTTGTTATGCGCTACATTCTCCATTGTACATGGGTAGATCGAACTTCACGTCTAACTTGAAGAACGATTTCTTAGAGGTCTATATGGAATTTCAATGAGAGTGATGAGAACTATCAATGAAAGAAGGATAGGGAGGAGGATCTTCTCCACCACCTTCTTGATTTTTTGATTCATGATCATCAACACCCTTCTTCACATGCCCAAGTGCCTTCTCATACTTTGTGAACAACTAGTCCACTTTCCCTGCCATATTGTAGAATACGCTTCGAAAATTCGATTCCTCTTCCCAACGAGCTTCTTCACTGGCCATGTTTCTTCTTCGTTGCGCATGTCCTGCTTAATGATCAAAGGAGTTAAGCGTTCCTTGTCCTTTTCATACCTTGTTCTCAGTTAGCATAAACATGTGCAGTTCACATCTAGAGAGATTGTTCCAACACCAAACTTCATCCAAGATATTTTACTTACACATGCATTATAATTACGTATAATAGAGTTAATTAACCATGAAACTTAAAACAATACATAAAAATCTGGAAATAGTCAGAATAACACAAAAACACATGAAAAAATCATTTGATTATGGAGTTCGTCTAGTTTCGACTATGTCTCCAGGCCTTGCTCAATAGTGGGGAGGCCTTCTTTTTATTAGTGGTGTAAAAGAGATAAATTACAACAACAAGAAATTACAACACTTATTCCTCCAAGTTAATAGATGGGCAGAGAATGGAGAGCCTAGCTTTGAAAACAGACAGAATCGTTCAACTCCTAGTGAAAAATAATGCAAAAAAGCTTATCCGAACTCTCAATTTAGAAAATCGGGCCTTCTGCAATCTTCTCTAAACCCTCCTACTACTCAAGTCAAGGTTCCAGCCTACCGCTAGGATCAGGATCTATTGTATGTAGTAAAATATGTGTATTCAGCCAGTCCTCCCCCTTTCTTCGACACAACAATCATATATATAGGATCATGGTTGCATCCCTCGAAATAGGGTGAGTTTCAACATAATACCCAAGGTTAGAAGGCGAGAGTGGGCCTGAAGGATTCACAACAACAACCACTTCGCAATAGTAAGTCACTATCCGTAACCCATTTCAACGACGCATGACTCTCAGTGGCGGGTTCATCGGTAGTTTCTTCTTATCACTGGACATTCGAATGCCTAGACACAAAATCTTTCGATAATTATGGACCCGACAGGAAGATTCACCATATAACATAATTTCTTTGTGTCCAACATTCCCGTCGCATTATCGTAATCAGCATGAAACCATTGGTGTAATGGTTAGAAATTTGCAACACCTTAGGACCTGCCACATTTATTAATCACATTGTATAACATGTCAGGTCTAGGCTCCTTATTGCAGTATCGAAATCAGTGCCCAACGCGAAATTGCAATCGACACTTTTCCCATGAACCATTTCGGAAGCACCAACCCTTGATTGTGATATGCGATGTATATCGCATCGTAATTAAGTCTTGTCGAGGCCGATTCATAATTCCTCTAGCCTGTGATATGCAATATCACAATTGCAGCTGAGAATAGCAGGGGATGATTCTTCCTTAAATGCTAAAACTATGCCATGTCATCTTCTCCCTACTACCTAGACAAGTCAAACTAAAACTTTGACTTTCTCTAACCTTGTCATCTTGACTCGAATTTTAATTCACACAATTGGAATCACGATGATGAGCACTTCAATCCAATGCTATGCTTATCGAGATTCTACCACTTTGAGTTTTGAGCGTTTTGTCATGGCATTAGTACTTTTGTGAAGATCCTCCTAGATCATAAGGTGGCTTGGATAAATTAGAAGTGGTTTCAGGCTCCAAGTTTATGGGTACCCATGGTTTTTTGTCAATGTATTCTTAATTAATATAATCTATTCAAAATCTATAAAGCTCCATGTTATGTTGAGCTAGCGGCCATTGGCAAGATAACAATGATGTTTTTAGATGCCACCATTTCTCTTTATTTCCGTGATATGTTATCCTAATAATGGTATAAATGTGATATTTGATCCTAATAATGGTATCAGAATCCGAGTGGTAAATATGAGAGCTTGGTGAGTATGAAAACCTGGAGTTGAGAGGTAAATATGAGAGCTTTGTGAGTACAGAAACCTAGAGTAGAGCCTGAAGCTTGAATGGCTGGAAAGTCATGCTAGGTCTGCCTTCGGAGGTTGAGTGTAAGAACATAATATAAAATGAAATAAACTAAATAAAAGTTTCCAAGGGTGCCTAAAGAGAGCCCAGATGATGAAAGAACATATTACTATCTAACTAGAGGTGGAGATGGATGCACACTAAGAAAAACTCAAGGAGAATATTTTTTCTCCTAAGGGTCCAAGTGAGTATGTAGAATGGAAGCTGGTAGTTTCAAGTTTGATAATGAAATGGTAGATCTGTATAGCCATGGGTGTTTGATACAAAAAATGGTGTTTGTGGAAACACTGAGTTTTATGAATGTTATGTAGCTACGGAACTACGAACACATAGTGTTCCAATTTCTAGACAATTTCAGTAGCTGATCTTTTAATTTGGGTAATTTTATTCCCTATATCGTGTGCAGAGTAGTTTAATCTCAAGAAAATTGGCTAGGAATGATTGGATAAATATATATCTTGAGGTAATACTAGATGCTGATTTTGGATTTACGAAAGCCAATCATGGATATTATGAGTGTATGAGTCTCAGATATTGTGGATCATGAAGTTAACATGGTGTTTACTCACAACCTATAGAACTCTATAAGATTGAAGTAAAAAAAATCCAAGAGGAGGTGCGAGTGAAGGGCATGGGAAGGGATTGATGGAGTTGGTGTTGGAGATGTTGGAAAGATCCATGGCAGAGGTAGAATGGGAATACCATGTTGACAAAGACATTTACGCATACGAGAGAGTACACACATCTCTCGGGAAGACCAATATGCAAGAAGATGGCCAAGCTAGGCTGCTGTCAGCAAAAGGGCACATCAAGGGTGTGGAGGCTGAAGGCAGTGAGCAGGCGGTGGATCAAAGTTATTTAATCGGCAACAAAACATTTTATGGAAAGAATCAAGGATAGCTCGTATGAGTGGAAGGTGCTGAGGAGCATTAAGTGGAGGAAGTGTAGAGGCATTTATGCCACATATCCTATTTAAAATACCTATTTCATGATTGAAAGAGACGAAACTATTTGATGGTGATCTTCCACTAACAAAGATCAAGGTTGATCTCATGCACCCACATGCTTCTTGGTTGAAGGGAGCCAAACCGTAAATATGTGTTGAAGTGATAAAGTAGAAGTCATCCATCAACGACGCTGCTACTATAGAGGACATAGCCCATGTCACTAAATTTTCCATTTAAGGAAGATGCAGAAGAGGATGTTAAGCCTCCCTTCGATGAGGATGACGACATAATGAAAGAAACATTGATAAACTATCAAAATGGAGGATAAGCGTAGAAAGATTAGAGAAGTGAATCAAAACTAGTGATCGACAAGACAAATGTCAGAAATAGTACAAGGAAGCTAGCAATGAATGAGGAGAGGATGATTATGGCTTTAGGAAATTTAGATAATATTTTTGTTAAGTAGAAGCCTGGCACAGAGTAAGAGAAAGAAGAGAAATTTGGAGGTGGGGGTGAATTAGAATGCCCCTCCTATAGAAGACAGTTTGTATGATGGTTGAATTATGGGCATTAGTTGAGTTTACTAGAGATCTAGTGGGAGAGGAAGTTGTAAAGCTTGACGTTTATTCAGACATGTTACCTATTCATTGTTGTAAGGCATTAAGACATTGTAGTGGAATGAGTAATCAAGTTGTCGAATATACCACTCTGAGAGGTACTAGGTTGGGAGGTGTGTTGATATATGATTGGAATAGAGGTACCAAGTTTGCAGTTATGTTGATATATGATTGGAATAGGAGAATGTGAGATCTAGAATGATTGGCAGCAGGCCAATTTCATGACTAGGTTAAAGAAGGGATTGTTTGAGTGGCTTCACTAAACTTGACTTGGTTTTCAAGCTCGAGGTTTATGTTGGAATATTAATTCCAACTGCCGTGCACAATCAACGATTTCTTACTTCACGGAAATGCACTATCGAGAGGCAAAAACACTCCAGAACCTTAAAAAAAAATCAAAATCGCAGGCTTAAAGGTTAAATTCGCGATAGTCATTGGATCTGCCCGATCAACGGTCCAGATCGCGTCGGCAGATCGCAATCGGAGGAGGCATGCAGCAGCAGCGATGCGGGACATCGCCGATGACCGATCATCGATATCGTATCGGTGAGTCGCAATGGAGGACTTATAAAGGAGTCGGCATATCGGCGGTAGCATTGCGATATCACATCGCCGATATCGCATCGGTGCTTTCAAAAGGTGGCAGGCCCTTTGCACAGTTATGTTTGCGATCCGATAGCCGGACCCGACGGGCATATAGCATTGTGTTGTATAATATTTCAGTTCTGCGAGCGACCAACTTTCTCGTGTTTTTTAATGTTTTTCAAGCTTAAGTTAAAATGCAATGGTGCGATAGGATATTATATGCGGACTCTGTATTCCGATAGGATATTTTCAGCCGAGTAATTAATGCTATTTACTGCGGTTGGTAAATGCAGGTAGGATAATTTTTTTCTATCTTATCGTTTAGAACCAGATATGATTTTAACCTATATAATATGTAATGAACAACAGTTCTGTTATCAAGTATGTAAGACAGAATTTGTTGAAGAATCTGAGAGTTTTTGTAATTATCTTTAAACGTGCAGCAGCGCTAAGATAGTAGAAAACAGATTTTGGAACTGGAGCGTTCCTGTTGTAACCCCTCTGTAGAGGAAGACTATTCTGTAATAGTTTTTTTTTTCTTTTTATGATTAAGATCCTGTATTGAAATCAGATCTTTGTTCTCTGTGCATTTATTGTGTTTTAAATCATCAGAAATTTCCAACATGGTATCAGATCTAGTCTAGGCACTCAGTGAGTCAAAAACAGAGTTTATTTTTCACTGTAGAAGCTGTAACAAGCTTAGTGAGCAATTTTCTCCAGCAGAGAAAGTTCTTTGCTTGTTTTAATTATACAGTCAATATTTTTTCTTTATTTATACATCTCAAGATGGCAGATGCTGGAACTAGTTTGACAAATTCCCAACTGCCACAGTTTAATGGGAAAAATTACAGTTATTGGTCCATAACAATGAAAGAATTGTTTGCTTCTCAAGGAATATGGGAGTTGGTTGAATCGGGCTATGCTGAACCTGCATATGCAATAGCATTGGCTGCTTTGACAGTAGAAGAAAGAGACCAGTTGAATAGCGACAGGAAGAAGGATGCCAAAGCCCTCTTTTTTCTCTTCCAATCAGTACATGAAAGTGTTTTTCCACGGATTACAGCAGCAACAAAATCCAAGGAGGCATGGGATATTCTCAAAACTGCCTATCAAGGCATGGAGAAGGTGAAGACTGCAAAGTTGCAGATGTTGAGGTGAGACTTTGAAACACTCAGCATGAAGGAATCTGATACAATAGATTCATTCTTCACTTAGGTTATTGGGTTGATAACCCAGATAAGATCTCATGGTGAGATTCTTGAAGAAAGAAGGATTGTAGAGAATATCCTGAGATGTTTACCCTCAAGGTTTGAAGCTGTTGTGGTAGCAATAGGAGAAACAAAGGATCTCTCATAGTTCACAGTAGATGAACTGAGTGCTTCTCTTATGTCTCATGAACACAGACTGAATAGAGGAACAGATTCCTCTTTGAGCAAGCATTCAAGACTCAGATGTCTTTTGGCCAAAGAAGAGGTCGAATTAGAGCAAATAACAGAGGTCATGGAAGAAGCCAAAATAGAGGCAGAAATAATCCTGCAAGCACAAGCGAAAGGAGCTGCAGTCAGAACCAAGATGAAGGTTCAAGCAAACAGCAAGCTCATGCACAAAGGTATGACAAATCCCAAGTCCAATGTCATTATTGTAAGAAATATGGGCACTACGCCAATGAATGTAGGAAAAAACAAAATGACATAAATAGTAGGCAGAATGCTAATTTTGCAAATGAAGAAGATAAGAATCCAAAAATGGTGCTGTTAACATGTAATATTGCACAAGACAAACAAGAATATTTATGGTTCTTAGACTCAGGTTGTAGTAATCACATGACTAGAAACATTGAAATGTTTGCCAATGTGGATGAAAATGTGAAATATGAGGTAACAACAGGAACTGATACTAAGATATTTGTCAAGGGTAAGGGCAGAGTCAGTATCCAAGCAAGAAATGGAGAACAGATGATTGTGCCAGAGGTATACTATGTACCTAGTCTGAAATGTAATCTTTTGAGCATTGGACAACTCATTGACAAAGGTTACAATGTGTTCTTCCAAGATGATATGTGTACAATCAGAGATATACCTCCAAGTAAGAAGATCATCGCACAGGTGCAGATGACCAGCAATAGAATGTTTCCTCTCAAACTCAGGGCAGATTTGAAGGAAGCTAGAACTATTGCAGCTGTAACACAAGAAGTCTTTCAAGAACAAGTGAAAGATGAGAGTTGGTTGTGGCATTTGAGATTTGGACATCTCAATTTCGGAGGCTTGAATCTGTTGCACAGAAAGGGAATGGTAAAGGGATTGCCATTGATCGAGAAACTGGATAGCCTTTGTGAAGGCTGCATCTTGGGCAAGCAACACAAAGAAAGCTTTCGAGCAGTAAAGAGTATAAGGGCAAAAGCACCCTTGGGAATTGTTCACTCTGATGTGTGTGGACCGATGCAAATACCATCATTTGCAGGAAATAAATATGTTTTAACTTTCATTGATGATTACACCAGAAAGACATGGGTGTATATGCTGAAACAGAAGAGTGAAGTGTTTGAGAAATTCTGCCACTTCAAAGCTCTTGTTAAAAAGTAATGTGGGCATTATATCAAAGTGCTCAGAATAGATAGAGGAGGAGAGTACATCTCCAAAGACTTTCTACATTTTTACAGAGAGAATGGCATACAAAAGAAATTCACCGCGAGGTATACACCTCAACAAAATGGTGTTGCCGAAAGAAAGAATAGGACCATTCTTGATATGGTCAGAAGTATGCTGAAGGCAAAACACTTGCCGCATGAGTATTGGGGAGAAGTTGTTACTTGCGCAGTTTATATCTTGAATAGATGCCCAACTAAAGTTGTCATGAACAAAATACCAGAAGAAGCATGGAGTGGTCAAAAGCAAACTGTCACTCACATGAGAGTATTCGGTTGTGTAGCATATGCACATGTACCAAATCAGCTAAGGAAGAAGCTTGACAATAAGGGGGAGAAGTGTGTCTTTACTGGCTATTGTGAGGAGTCAAAAGCATACAAAATCTATAATCCATCCACCAAGAAATTGATAGTAAGCAGAGATGTGCAGTTCATTGAAGATGAAGCTTGGGATGGAAGCTTAGAGAAGACAATGAATGTGAAGAAAATTGTGTCTCACGAAGAAGAAGAGGAAGGGAAAACAACAAATAATCCTTCCTTGGTGGCTCCTCCTCCACCACAGCAAGTACAACAAACCACACCACAAGCTGGAATTCGAACAGCCTTAAGAAGTCAAGGAAGTGCTTCTCCAAGCACATCACAAGGATCAGAAATACCCTCAAGTTCGGATGGAACTCCAAGCACACCAAGAAGACCAAGATTTAGAAATATGAATGAGATTTATGAACAAGGAGAGGTAAGTAACAATACCGGTCTGAATTCATTATTCGCTTTGTATTTTCATGTTGATGACCCAGTTCATTTTGAAGATGATGTAAATGAAGATAAATGGATTGAAGCAATGAATGAAGAAATTGGTGCAATTGAGAAGAGTAAAACATGGGAGTTAGTGGACCTCCCTGAAGGTAAAGATGCCATTGGAGTTAAGTGGGTCTATAAGACCAAAAGCAATGTTGAAGGCAAGATTGACATGCACAAAGTAAGACTTGTTGTGAAATGCTACAAGCAGCAACAAGGCAAAGACTATGATGAAACCTTTGCACCAGTAGCAAGGATGGAAAGAGTCAGAACAATGTTGTCTATTGCGGCACAACACAAATGTAAGATTTATCAGATGGATGTTAAATTTGCATTCCTGAATGGAGTGTTAAAAGAAGAGGTTTATGTTGAACAACATCCGGGCTATGAAGTTGAAGGCCAAGAGCATAAAGTCTGCAAACTGAAGAAGGCTCTTTATGGGCTGAAGCAAGCTCCAAGAGCATGGTACAACAGAATAGAAGCTTATCTGATTGAGAATGGGTTTGACAAGTGTGATGGTGAACCCACACTCTACATAAAGCAGAATGACAGTAAGATTCTTATTGTTGTTTTATATGTAGATGATTTGATTTTTACCATCAATGGTGCTTCTCTCATTGCTGATTTTAAAGCAGTCATGAAAAGTGAATTTGAAATGACTGACTTGGGCTTCTTAAGATATTTTCTTGGAATTGAAGTAGACCAAAGTGAAAATGGTGTTTTCATTTCTCAAGTTAAATATGTAGAAGCACTGTTAAAGAGATTTAACATGCAGAACAACAAGGCAGCTGTGACTCCAACTGTAGTGGGGTTGAAATTGACCAAAGAAGACAACAGCAAGGATTTTGATCCAAAACTGTACAAGAGCATAGCTGGCAGCCTTATGTACTTGAATGCAACTAGGCCAAACATTATGCATGTTGAGTTAAGAATAATTAATATAATTTTTGTATTAATGGAGAAAATAGGTTACATTGTTGTAACGTTCTCCCTAGTTTAGGATTAGTTCCTAAAGTTTAGGGGTTTGGGTGCAACTTCCTAATTCCTAGTATTGTATTTAATGATGTAATATTTTGTTGATGATAAATAGAGTGTACGAGAGTGATCTCTCTGTTTTGGTGAGTGTAGTCTCGAGGTGCAGGCCACACTTGAGAGCTACATCTCTTTCTTTTCAATTCTGTTCACATTTTATCTTGGTATCAGAGCTCAGATTGGGTGAGCCTGATCTTTTGTCACCTTGTGGCTGAAGTGCCTATTTTTGTAGCTAGCTTACCTGTGTGGTAGAATTTCCTGTGTGGCAGAATTGCCTATGTGGCTTGAAGTGCCTTTGTGGCGACGTGTACACAAGAGCTCTGTGCTCAATTGAGCAGGTGGACTGCAGAACACCTGGCTCAGACTCAAATATATATATATTTTTTTCTGAGCGGAGAGGATATTGGCTCGCTTTTTATGCTGACAGAAGCGCCAAGAGGGGGAATTAGCATGGATTTTGTGGGATTAATCGCGCCAGAGTGCCAGAACGTCCAATTGGTGCAGAATTTAAGGAGGAAATCGCGCCAGCAAAATAACTCTAACCGATTTTTAATTGGCGCGTATTTTTCACTCGGGATTGTGCCAAAACAAACGGGATTTTCACACGCTGATTGAGGACGCGCCAACCTTCCTTCAAGGGGATCTGCGAGAAGCTTCAACTTCGTTTGGCAGTTTGCAAGGGGTGCAGATCAGTGAAGTTGCAGATCTATTCGGGAGAGGCAGATCAGATCAATTTTTTTTTATCAGATCGGATCTTCGACTGTATTGGAAACACCGAATATTCTCATTGGTGCGGGATTGCCAGACACTGTAGATCGGTGGCAGAGGTGACAGATCGATCTGACAGGTATTGTTTTTTTGTTGTTGGGTAGATTTAGAATGAGTAATACGATGGAATCTTACCTTAACGAGTCTGGTAAACTTAATGGATCTAACTTCACAAATTGGAAGTTTAAGATCCAGACCTTGCTTGAGGGTGCGAATGCTTGGTCCATAGTTACAGGTGATGAGCAGAAGCTGAACGGAGGGCCACAGGAGCAAGATTCAGAAAAACAAGAGAACAAGGCGAAGGTCTTGTTGAAGATGTCTGTGAAAGACAATGTTATTGCACACATCAGAGTCTGTAAAACGTCCATCTCGACGAAAATCAAAAGTCTGTACGAGACCCAGAATACAAGTCGAGTCTTGGCACTTAAAAGCAAGCTATTTTCAATGAGGATGGACGAAAGGGAGACTGCTACTGCATTTGTTGCGCGAATTAAAGATGTGAAAGACGGATTGGGGGCCATCGGAGTAGCGGTATCTAATGAAGATCTTGTTGCAATTACAATGAACGGGATGCGTGATGATTTTCAAACGTTCATCACTGGAGTGTCGACAAGGGAGAAAGCACCCACATTTGATGATCTCAATGGGATCTTGTAGAAAGAGGAGGAGCGGCGGCAGAACTTGAACCCCCAGAGTGATGATCTTGCGCTGATGGCGAAACGACGATCATCCAAAGGAAAGCAGTCACAACAGCAATCAAAGCAGAAAGGAGGAACATCACATAAGAATCTGCATTCTCATAAAGGTATGCTTGCAAATCATTCTGAAAAGAAATGTTATTATTGTGGAAAGAAGGGTCATATACAGAGTGAATGTTATAAGAAGCAGGCTGATGATGCAAAGAGGAGGCAGGCAAATGCAAAGCACAGAGGATACTTTGTTGAAGAAGAAGACTTCAGTCATGAATTTCGATTGTTCACAGTCGACTGTGCCCTTTCAGCATCTAATGAAGATGACATTTGGTATGTCGATTCCGGAGCATCCTCTCACATGACAGGTAAAAAGGAATTTTTTGATAGTCTTGAAGAAAGTATAAATGGATCAAAAATATATCTAGGAGATGATAGTGGATACGAGATTAAAGGTCATGGGGTGATTTCAGTTAAGTTACCAAATGGAAAAATTAGTCACCTTACAAATGTTTTATATGTACCTGGAATTAAGAAAAATTTGATATCAGTATCCATGATGGTTGATCAAGATATACAAGTCGAGTTCTTCAAAACTCATTGTGTGATAAAGGATTGCAGGAATGAAATAGTTGCAACATGTATGTGAGTTGGAAGCCTATACAGACTGGATGCAAAAAGCATACCAAAGCAAGCCATGGTTGCAGGAGGATCGACAGCCGAACAACTCTGGCATCAGAGGTTCAGTCATTCGAATTTGCAGGACCTCATGTTATTGCAAAAGAAAGGTATGGTCGAGGGACTCTCTATATTTCGTAATGTTCAGTTAAATTGTGATGGTTGTGCCTTAGGAAAAATGCATAGAGAACAATTTCCTGTGCATGATAGGAGGAAGGAAATAGATGTTTTAGAACTAGTGCACATTGATGTATGTGGACCTATGCAGACAAGGTCGCTAGGAGGAGCATATTATTTTCCGTTATTTACTGATGACTGCACTAGATATTCATGGGTTTATTTTTTGAACAAGAAAAGTCAGACTTTCGAGTGCTTTATAGAATTTAAAACCTTGGTGGAAAAGCAGTTTGGTAAGAGTATAAAAATTCTCCGATCTGATCAAGGGGGAGAATACAAGCTAAAGGGATTCATGAAATTCTGCAAATCTCACGGGATTGTTCAGCAGTATACAGTGCCACACACACCACAGCAGAATGGAGTTGCAGAGCGCAAAAATAGAACCTTGGTGGAGTGCGCAAGGAGCATGTTACAACGTAAGGGTGTGTCTAATAGCTTTTGGGCAGAGGCTATTAATACTGCTGTATATTTGAAGAACAGAAGTCCTACCAGGTATCTTGGCTTCAAAACCCCTTTTGAAGCTCTATATGGGTTTAAACCAGCAGTAAACCATCTAAGAGTATTTGGGTCAAAAGCATTTTCCCATATACCCAAAGCTGATAGGAAGAAATTAGATCCTAAAGCTGTGAAATGCATCTTTGTTGGTTATGGCACAGAATTTAAAGCATATAAATTGTTCAATCCTGAGTCTCATAAGACATTTGCAAGCAGGGATGTAGTGTTTCATGAAGAGGTACATGAAGGGAAAGATGACGTTGGTGATGATTGGCACATTCCATTGTTGTTGGAGGAAAGCAGCGAGGATGAAAGAGAGCAGGAGCAGAAAGAAGAGCAAAAAGAAGAACATGGAGAAGGTGATAATGCAAGCCCAGTTATAGCAGAAGAAAACAAATTTGAGGTAAGTCCCCTACCAAGGAGGTCAGGTAGGAAGACTCAATTACCACTAAAATTGAGAAACTATGCTTTGATGTCAAAGGTTTTGAACATTCTAGAACCCTCTAATTATAAAGAAGCCAGTCAATTTAAGGAATGGAGAGCTGCAATGAATGAAGAAATGGAATCAATTCTTAGAAATGATACTTGGGATTTAGTTGAGCTGCCTAAGAATAAAACACCCATAGGATGCAAATGGCCGTTCAAACCAAAAATGAATGTAGACGGAAGTATAGAAAATTTAAAAGCTAGGTTGGTTGCAAAAGGATATTCACAGCAGGAAGGTATATATTTTGATGATACTTTTGCACCTGTAGCAAAGTTAAATACAATTAGAATGCTTATTGCTTTAGCTACTAAATGTAATTGGGAATTACACCAGCTTGATGTTAAATCTGCATTTTTAAATGGTGATTTAAAAGAGGAAATTTACTTAGTACAGCCAGAAGGATATGTAAAGCAGGGGCAGGAAGATCTTGTTTGCAGATTGAAAAAGGCTTTATATGGTTTAAAGAAAGCACCCAGGTCTTGGCACGAAAAGGTTGATTCTTTCTTTGTAGAGTATGGTTTCCATAGAAGTTTAAATGACCCAAATTTGTATACCAAGTACAATAACCAGGGGCAAATTATTTTGATTTCTTTGTATGTGGATGATATTATTATAACAGGAAATGCAAATGATTTAATCAGAGGAATCAAAAGGCTTATGGCACAAGTTTTTGAGATGAAGGATCTCAGAAGCCTTCACTACTGTCTGGGATTAGAAGTATGCAGAGATATTGGGCAAACTTTTCTTACCCAAGGGAAGTATGCCAGAAATCTGTTGGAAAAGTTTGGTATGGATCAGTGTAGAGCAGCAGCGACACCTTTGCAACAGAATCTGAAATTGAGCAGTGACGATGGCACTAAGGAGGTTGATGCCACAATGTACAGACAGCTGGTTGGCAGCTTGATATATCTTACAACAACCAGACCTGACTTGGCATACTCTGTTAGTGTATTGAGCCAATTCATGTCGAAACCGCTTGAAAGTCACTGGATAGCAGCAAAGAGCGCATTGAGGTATCTTTGTGATACTGTTAATTATGGTATTTTATACACTGATGTATTTGATGTTACTCTAACAGGTTTTTCAGACTCAGACTGGACAGGTAACCTGGATGATCGGAGGTCCATCACAGGTTACACATTCAACATAGGTTCCGAGGTCATAGCTTGGAGCAACAAGAAGCAGAGGACTATAGCCTTGTCTTCATGTGAAGCTGAGTATCAAGCATGTGTGTAGCAACGTGTGAAGCGATTTGGTTGAGAAGGCTTCTCAAAGATGTAGGAAAAGAACATAAGAATCCCACTTCCATAAAAAGCAACAACGAGAGCACCATTAAATTAGCATACAATCCAGTGTTTCACAAAAACACCAAACATATAGACACTCAGTTCCATTTTGTTAGAGAGAAAATACAGTCTAAAGAAATTGTTGTTGTATATTGTAAAACTTGTGACAATGTGGCTAATATTTTCACAAAGACTCTTGCACGAGTGAAATTTGAATTGTTTAGAAAGATGCTAGGAGTCCAGGAGAACCCTTTCTCCATTAAGGGGGGGAGTTAAAAATAATTAATATTATTTTGTATTAATGGAGAAAATAGGTTACATTGTTCTAACGTTCTCCCTAGTTTAGGATTAGTTCCTAAAGTTTAGGGGTTTGGGTGCAACTTCCTAATTCCTAGTATTGTATTTAATGATGTAATCTTTCATTGATGATAAATATAGTGTACGAGAGTGATCTCTCTCTTTTGGTGAGTGTAGTCTCCAGGTGCAGGCCACACCTGAGAGCTACATCTCTTTCTTTTCAATTCTGTTCACATTTTATCTCGCTGTGAGTTTAATCTCCAGATTTATGGAAAGACCGAAAGAGACTCATTGGCAGGCAGCCAAGAGGATTCTAAGGTATGTAAATGGAAGGAAGGGGTTTGGTATTTTATACTCCTCATCTGAAAGTTTCATTTTGACAGGTTACACTGACAGTGATTGGGCTGGAAGTGTTGATGATAGGAAAAGCACATCGGGATATGTGTTTCATATGGGATCGGGAGCCATCTCATGGGCTTCCAAGAAGCAACCAGTTGTGTCTTTGTCAACAACAGAGGCAGAGTATGTGGCAGCAACAGCAACAGCATGCCAAGAAGTGTGGTTGAGAAGAGTTCTCAAAGATTTGTGTCATGAACAAGAAAAGGGCACAACCATTTACTGTGACAATAGCTCGGCAATAGCATTGTCTAAAAATTCTGTTTTTCATAAAAGAACAAAACACATAGACACCAAATTTCACTTCATACGTGAATTGGTTAACAATGGTGAGATTTTTTTGCAGCACTGCAGAACAGAGGATGAGTTAGCTGACATCTTGACAAAACCATTGGCAAAGAAAAGTCTTGATCATTTCAGGAAATTTCTGGGTATGGTTGAATGCCCAACAGTTGAAATTAAAGGGGAGTGTTGGAATATTAATTCCAACTGCTGTGCACAATCAACGATTTCTTACTTCACGGAAATGCACTATCGTGAGGCAAAAACACTCCAGAACCTTAAAAAAAAATCAAAATCACAGGCTTAAAGGTTAAATTCGTGATAGTCATTGGATCTGGCCGATCAACAGTCCAGATTGCGTTGGCAGATCGCAATCGGAGGAGGCATGTAGCAGCAGCGACGCGGGACATTGCCGATGACCGATCACCGATATCGTATCGGCGAATCGCAATGGAGGACTTATAAAGGAGTCGGCATATCGGCGATAGCATTGTGATATCGCATCACCGATATCGCATCGACGCTTTCAAAAGGTGGCAGGCCCTTCGCACAGTTATGTTTGCGATCCGATAGCCAGACCCGACGGGCATATAGCATTGTGCTGTATAATATTTCAGTTCTGCCAGCGGCCAACTTTCTCGTGTTTTTTAATGTTTTTCAAGCTTAAGTTAAAATGCGATGGTGCGATAGGATATTATATGTGGACTCTGTATTCCGATATCAGCTCTATTTACTGCGGTTGGTAAATGAAGGTAGGATATTTTTTTCTATCTTATCGTTTAGAACCAGATATGATTTTAACCTATATAATGTGTAATGAACAACAATTCTATTATCAAGTATGTAAGAGAGAAGTTGTTGAAGAATATGAGAGTTTTTGTAATTATGTGTAAACGTACAACAAACGCACAACAAATGCACAGCAGTGCTAAGATAGTAGAAAACAGATTCTGGAACTGGAGCGTTCCTGTTGTAACCCCTCTACTATTCTGTAACAATTTTTTCTTTTTCTTTTTGTGATTAAGATCATGTATTGAAATCAAAGCATTGTTCTCTGTGCATTTCTTTTGTGTTTGAAATCATCAGAAATTTCCAACAGTTTATGGGCACCCATTGTTTTGTTCATTTGTGTTTAATGTTTCTTATTAAAAGGTTAGAAAGCTCCATGTTAAGTTGGCCATTGATAATTATGGGGTAGAAGTTGTCTCTATTGAAATTGGTCTTTAGGAATTAAGATTGACAAATAAATGGATTGACTCGATTGTTTTTCAAGAAAATATTGTTTCTTTGATACATCATCCAAAAGATGATATAAAAAATATAAATTAGTTTTCAGTTTGAAATCAAAGAATAACAAATTTATTTTAAAAATCATTCATTTCACCTCCGGTTAAGCACACCATGTGTTTACAGCTATGCATGGTCAGTGGTTTTGATGATTATAGCAGTGCGGAGGTGGGGAGCTGAAGTGGCCACACAAGTAATAAGTATCTAAATATGGCATCTTTGGCCATGGCTTCTTGCATCTGCAAGAAATGGAAGCAGACCTTTGACGATGAGGGTCTCTGGGAAGCCATATGCATGTGCCATTGGCCATCCATGCCTCGTCTCAGGGTGGGCAGCTGAAATCCATGGTGGTGGGTCTCGGGGGATTAAACTCTACACCCTCTTCTCTCCAGAAACAAAACCAATGACAAGAATTCAAAATGTTGCTCAATATCGAAGGGTACTTCCTCTTTTTCGAAGAAAAAATGGAGAAAGGATGAGGTATATCTTTCCATCTCGTTACTTTGCATCGACTGCTACTGGAGAATACCTCCTCTACATTTGCATCTGAATAGCTCCTTCACTTCTGATGTGCACCACCTTCTCGCGCGGTGGAGAGGCATCTCCATCAGTAATCATTCGTCGAGGAAGATGGGCACTAACACTAAAGATGCTAGATAAATTCACAATCTTCCTCTAAATAATTGTGATGCGGAAAATACTCTACATACCCAACAATTGTTTAGAATGGTTTGTTTCTTATAGGTTGCGTATATTTCGATTAAATTCTCTACCCATCAAATGACATATATTTATTTTGTTAGGGTTTTTGTGCATATCTGGTTGCTGATTAAAAAATAAATAGAAGTTCAACCTCCATAAATATTGTTATCTAAGTTGGAAAAATATTCAATGTAGTTTTTCAAAACGCCTTGAAGCTATGGATTTCTTCACGGGTTAATTTCATAAATATTTTTATCTAATTTGTCAAACTATTCAATGTAGTTTTTCAAAATGCAATGAAGTCGTGGATTTCTCCGGGTGTTAATTCCTAAATTCACGGACATAATAGTGTATAAAGAAACTTTTCATATTTTATTTTATCTTGTGCATCAATTCTACCGTCTACATTTGTGTTGAGATACATATGAATTTAAAGAAGGAAATGACAAAGAATGAGAAAAAACGGCCAGAAGATATTTTTTTTTAATAATAAATTATTGAAGTAAAACTCAACACCTATGGAGTAGAATTGAAGTGAAAATGAACTGTCTATGACATCTAGCAGATAATAAAATTAAATGAGATGACACCTAAGGAGAGTGAGATTAATATCTCAACATTCTCTCTAAATCTTAACTGTTAAATGGGATGACAGGTAACCCACAATGAGATTAATATCTCAACATCCTCTCCTAATCTTAACTGTTACATTCAGAGTTACTTATAACTTCTAATTGTTCTCTTTGAAATTCAAATACATTCTTGCTCAATGGCTTTGTGAAAATATTTGTTAATTGATTTTTAGAACCACAAAAAGAAAATACTATGTCACCATCATTAACAAGCTTATGGATGAAATGAAAACGATGTAAGAAAATGATTATAAAAGAAATGATGTTTCTTTGCATACTCAAAAAAAAAAATTCAATCAAATCAAAAACACTTTTAATATTGAACCTCAAAAATCACGCAGGTTTGAAAAACTTTGTTGACCGCTCTTTCAAGTGTGGGTTTCGTTGTCTTTTTGCACGAGCCTTTGAATTAGCGTTGAAATTTTATGTTTTGCTAGGTGTGCCGCTGGGACGCCATCTTGCTGCGCGCAATTGTGCGCAGTTTCCTTTTGCTCAGCTGTTAATGCTGCAGGCTGAGTCTTTTTCTTTTTCTTTGCAAGCCCAAATAATTTGAAACGCTGATCTTTGAGTAGTCTTATTCGTCCAGGTACTTTGGTATCATAACAAAATAAATGAGATGACAGCTAACTGATAATGGCATTAATATTTTAATAAATAATGCAGTTGTTTATAATGCGATTTTTTTGGAAGTTTTTCTAGTAGGTTTTTCCGGTCAAAATCCAGTAGCAATTTATTGGAATCTCAAGTTTGATAGTTATTTTTAGCACAATCAAAGCGTGCTGAATCCAAATATGCAGTTAAAAAATCATTTTAACTGCAACAAATGAAGATTTAACCTCAATTTCTTCCACCTGATTCCGTCACCTGAATCTCCAAAAAATAGCATTACAGACAACTCCAAAAATAATGATATTAATGGCCTGTTTTCACATTAATCTATACACTCATTTTGTGTGTGTCAACCTAATCGGCCAGTTATTATGTCACATGTGGATATGAGAAAGTTTTTATTAGCTTTTGTGTACGATTTAGGTAAACTTTCACAACTCACACAATTGTGCATGATATTAAAGGTTTTTAAGGTGTTTTAAAATTAATGGAAATAATTTTTGTAAAGACTTCAATGGAAATACACAATACTAAAATAATTCATGAACTTAATTTGATTCTGTATCGGGAGAATCCGTAATGAACTCTAATTGAACCTTTCAGTGAGACGTTTATATATATATGGTAAATTTTTATTTTTTATTAATACGATTATTAATTTTTGTGTAATGTTTTTGAATTTTAGTTTTATTATGATTTTAGTATAATTCTTTTTTTCAATTTCAATTTGACAATAAATTTTTAATTATGTCTACTAGTAAAATAATACCAAAATAAATTAGGTGTAATTTTATGTTTTAATAAAAATTAATAAATTAAATAATACTTTCACATATTTTTTACTTGAAAATTATAAAAATATATATATTTCAGTGAATAATTTTGTTCTAATAAATCTGATTTAATTTTAAATGAATTTATTTTATAAATAATTAAAAAATAATATAACTTTACTTTTTATAAAATAGGTATTATTATAGCTTTAAATAAATTCAAAGTTTATATCAATGTGGTTGTGCTACTCTAATATGTATTTAGACAATATCATTTCTATTCCTACTATATATATTCTGCCACTAAATAATTTCATTAATTAATTTATTTATTTATATAGTAATCATTTTATTAGTTCATTTATATCTATCGTTATATTTAATTTTGCTAATAAATAATTTAATAATTTATTTCAACCAATCATATTTGTTAATGCATTGTAATCTTTTTAATCAATTAAACTAGTACAAGAGTTTGAACCTATAATTTTCGGATAGACCAATGCTTAATTACTCTTTATTCCGGGCTTAATCGATACATGTAAGATCACATATTCTCTTCCATATTTATTGTCCAGGTTTTGGAACCACTCACCTTAGGTTTTTTAAACTTTAATTATAAATTTTAAATTATTGACAAGTATTAAAAATTTAAATTTATTAATATATTAAATCAAGAAATTTAATAGATAAATTTAATGGAAGAAAAAAAAACACCCAAGAAAAAATTCAACAGGTAAATGAAATTATTATTAATAATTTTGAAATAACTCGAAACGCCCGGCTTCCTGCACATTTGCTCTCTATATAAACCGACCTTTCAGTTTCAATCTTACAGCGCTTTTGGAGTTGGATTTGGAAACGAGAGGCGAGCGGAGGCAAACAATACGCTAGTATTCCAACTTCCTGTCGATCATTATATCCAGTAAACGCTGTGCATTTTCAATCCATAAATGTTGGTAAGCACCCTAAATATGTTTTGGATTGTTGTTATTTATGATACCTCTCTTTCAGCGCCCCGTATTTCATCTATCTCTTATTTTAGGTTTAGGCTTTCGGTGTATTGTGAAATAGTCTGCTGTTCAAATCTTGTACATTAATCGCAACTGTTCAAACGATGTCCGCATACATGTAGACATAAATATTGGAAAATAAGACATACTTATATTTTATTTTGTATGCTTTAACAGCTCTATGCTGCTGGCTCACCTAATTTTTAGCTCCGACCTCTACATAAATCAGAATTATTTGATCTATAAAGATGGATGATAACGCATCAGAGTCTAAGAAGCCAGTGAGGAAACCACTGTCGCAAACAACCCAACGACGCCGTTGTGAACGGAGCAGCAAAGATGCCCGGAATTCTGAGGAGAGATGTGACAGCTGCAGCTCTCCCTCAAGTGGTCGTCCAAAATATTCAGCGCCCATTAAATCAGAAATATTGAGACTATACCCGAATTTAGATACCGATGACAATGCGTCAGAATCTGAGAGGCCAATGAGCAAACCATTGTGTCAAACTATTTCGGCAGCCCAGTTTCACGCAAAGAACGACGCCGGAGTGCACGGAGCAGCAGAGACGCCGAGGAGAGAGATGCAGAAGAAGAATGGGAATTGTGAGAAGAAAGGTGAGAGCTCCAGGTCTCCATCAAATGGTCGTCCTGAATATTCATTGCCCACTAAAGTGAAGGAGGAATATCGAGCTTTGAGGCGCGATTATTTGATTCTAGAGGAAGAACACGACTCTCTAAACGATGAGGTAATAGAGGTAGAAAATGACATCAAATTGCTGGAAGGGGAGAAACACACCCTTTTGGATAAGCTGGTGGTGTTAGAGGGTTTGGTTGAAGATTCAGATTTGGAATGTTCCACTTAAAAAGGATTTAATCCCATTCAAGATCCAGATTTCTGATCTCCCACTTCAAAACGTCTAACCTGAATATCACGGTTTGTGGTTAAATATCTGTGTTTCGCAATAGATGGCGCTTGGTCCAGATGAGTTGTAGGGTTAATTTTTCACCGCGTTTGGTGCGAGGCCCTTGTTCAGATGACTTATGCGGTTATTAACGTAGTCAAAACCTATGAGGGATATGTCTCACACTGTTATTGTGATTTTTTTTTCAAACGAATTGTTTTTGTGTTATCGTTCTATCAAGAATATGTGCATTTTTCCTTTTTCTTTTTAATCATGTTGAGTTCATCCGGCTAGGCGATTAGGAAAAAACATCGTTTCTTTCTCTTGCCTTTTTAAGATAAATCATTTTATGAGTGGAATTTAACCGTCCGGTGAAATTAAAATCCATGAAATTGTGCAATGAAATAACAGATTTTCAACCATATCTTGATATTATGTATTTCAAATGAATATGATTAATTAAAATTTTAAATTATATTGTGTGTTGTAAGTTGCTCGAGTTTCTCGGCTTTCCGATACCTATGATGATCATTGGATGCTAATCAGTGGATCAAGGGTGGCGATTGTGTATGCGCATTGTTCGGATCTCAAAAATATTTAGTGTGTAAGTTTGTCAGTTTTCAGTGTAATTTGTGGTGGGATTTTTTGTGGTTTTATGGCCGGTTTTGGACTTGTCCTCCAAGATTTACTATGCTCCTTGTGCTTTGATTGAGGGTTTTTCTCTTAGTTTTGGGAGATTGGTTAGTTTGGAGATTGAGGTGTGACTCCTTGTAAATTATGTATATTTGACTAAGTTTAATAGAAAGTCTTACTCATGAAAAAAAATATATGTTGGTTTGACAACGAACTTGGTCAAACAGTTTTGTAACCAATTTTAGTTTTAGTTATGTAACGGGTAGTTTAGTTATGTGTAACGGTAGATGTTCACATAATATATCGAATGTCATGTAATGAAAATCATCATCGAATAAAACAGATTTACATTTCAGTTTCTATTTCTTGGTCTTCTCTCTTGATGTTTTTTCTTTCTCTGCTCTTAATTCAATAAGATTCAATAAGTGGTATCAGAGCATCAGAGCGTGGACGCTGTGCGAACCTGTGATCGCTGTAGAGCCTGGACGCTGTGCGAACCCGTGTGGCTGTATCAGCGTGGTGTATCCAAAGCCCTGCGTGAGGGAAAATTGTTGTACGTGAGGTTGTACAGTGAGATGTTGTGGTGAAGCGTGAAAGAAAAAAAAACCAGCGTGAAGGAAAAAGCGTGAAGGTTGAAGCTGCACGTGAAGGCTGAAGCTGCAAACACCAGCGGAAGAGGAAAACACCTGCTGCAAACTTGGTGACCAGCGTGAAGGCTGAAGCTGCAAGACCAGCGTGAAGGCTGAAGCTGCAAGACGACTGAAGAATCAGCGTGTTTCCGCCAGCGGAAGAGCCTCTGTTTTCAGTTTGCGCTGCCAGAACCTGTTCGGAAGAGCCTCTGTTTTTTCGAGCATCGTCGACCAGAGCTTGTTTGGAAAATCCGGGTATTTAAAAAAAAAAAAAAGAATTTTGTGTCTCAGAACTTTTTTTTTCAGTCTTTAAAAAAGACAGCAGCAGAATTTTTTGAAGGAAGGGTTTCCAGAATTATATTTTTTTTAAAAAAAGACAGCAGCAGATTGAAAAGATTGGTTCAGAATTTTTTTTTAAACAGCAGAGATTGAAAAGGTTGTTGGTTAAAAGGTTGTTGGTTTACAAAAATTGTAGAACAGCAGATAAAAAAAGGTTGTTTCTTTTTTCAAATATTGTAGAAGGAAAAAGTTTGCAAGAGATTTGCAAGAATGTTTTGAAACTAGAAAAACAAAAGGGTTTGCAAGAAACAAAAGATTTGAAACTTGTCTTTCTGTTTGAATTGGGGAAGTTATTAGTTTTTTTAAAAGACTGAAACCCTAGGAAGGAGGAAAAATGGCCAAGATGTCGAATGCAAGATTTGAGGTGGAGAAATTCACCGGAAAGAGTAATTTTGCTCTTTGGAAACTGAAGGTCAAGGATCTGCTTGTGCAACAAGGGTTGCACAAGGCATTGGATGGGGTTACTAAGAAACCCACAACCATGACTACTTCAGACTGGGAGGACTTGGATTTTTGCTCTTTGGAAACTGAAGGTTAAGGATCTGCTTATGCAACAAGGGTTGCACAAGGCATTGGATGGGATTACTAAGAAACCCACAACCATGACTACTTCAGACTGGGAGGACTTGGATGCCCGAGCTCTCAGTACCATCCGGCTATGTCTAGCGGATGAAGTTCTCTTCAACATCGTTGAAGAGACCACGGCGTCAGGTTTGTGGGAAAAACTTGAAAACCTTTATATGACGAAATCATTAACTAACAGAATTTATCTGAAACGACAATTATACAGTCTTCGAATGAAAGAAGGTTCAAGCGTTGCAGAACATTTGAATGTCTTTAATACTCTAATTTGTCAATTAACAGATATGGAAGTAAAAATACAGGAAGAAGATAAAGCCATAACCTTGTTGTGTTCTCTGCCTGAATCATGGGATCACTTCGTAACCTTGATCAGCTTCAGCTCTGCTGATTCTTTGAAGTTTGAATCAGTCGTGGGAGCTCTTATGTCTGAAGAGGTACGAAGGAAATCCAGCACTGATACAACTGCATCAGAAGCCATGGTTGCTAGAGGACGCTCAAAGGAAAGAGGAGACAAACCAAGGGGAACTTCCAGGTCGAAATCAAAGGGCAAAAAGTGCAAGGCAAAATGTTGGAACTGCGGTAAAGTCGGACACTTGAGGAAGGACTGTTGGAAACGAAAGGAATTCGAAAACCTGAAGAACGAAGCAAATCAGGCTGATTCAGGTATTGTAGACAAAGTTTTATCTGCTGAATATTTGTGTATGATAGATGAAACTTCACTTGAATGTAATGTCTCTCAGAGTTTTGATAGCTGGCTGTTAGACTCTGGTGCTTCGCATCATATGTGCCCACATAGAAACTGGTTTACTTCGTATGAAAATGTAAACGGTAGTTCTGTGTTTATGGGTAACAATATGTCATGTCAGACTATTGGGATGGGAGATATCAGGATTAAAATGTATGATAACACAGTTAGGACATTAACTAGTGTTAGACATGTGCCTGATTTGAAGAAAAATTTAATCTCTTTGGGAGTGTTGGATTCAGATGGTTATAAGTTTACAGGTCAGGATGGCGTTTTGAAAGTCTTCAAAGGTGCCCTTGTGGTTATGAAGGCAGAGAAGGTCGGGAATCTTTACAGGTTAAAAGGAAGTACTCAGGTCGGTGAAGCAGCGGTTGCGTCAGAAAAGGAAGAAGCAGGTACTCGTCTGTGGCATCAGCGTTTGGGTCATATGAGCGAGAAAGGTCTTCACATACTGATGAAACGTAAATCTCTTCCCGGTCTGAAATCCTTGAATTTAGATTTCTGTAAACATTGTGTGTATGGGAAACAGTGTAAACAGAGATTTAAAGTTGGCAATCATAATAGTAAAGATGTTTTAGACTACATTCATTCTGATCTGTGGGGGACTTCCCCTGTTATGTCATATGGAGGTGCATTGTATTTTTTAACGTTCATTGATGATTATTCTCGTAAAGTTTGGGTCTATCTGCTAAAAAGGAAAGCTGATGTATTCAATGTGTTTAAACAATTTAAAGTAATGGTAGAGAAAAGAACAGGCAAATCTATTAAATGTCTAAGAACTCATAATGGTGGTGAGTTCACTTCTGTTGAATTTGAACAATACTGTAAAGATGAGGGCATTGTTAGACACAAAACTGCTGTTTATACTCCTCAGCAAAATGGTGTTGCTGAGCATATGAATCAGACTCTTATGGAAAGAGCCAGAAGCATGATCAGCAATGCTAACTTGCAAAAGGAGTTGTGGGCGGAAGCAGTATCTACTGCTTGTTATTTAGTTAACAGATCACCCTCAGTAGCAATTGATTGTAAAATTCTTGAAGAAGTCTCGACAGGTCAGTCTTGTGACTATTCTCATTTGAGGATATTTGGCTGTGATGCTTATTCTCTGATTCCGAAAAATCAGCGTTCAAAGTTAGATCCAAAGTCGAAATGTTATGTCTTTGTTGGGTATGACTATGCAGTGAAAGGATATAGGTTGTGGGATCCTACATTGCGGAAGATAGTTATTAGTAGAGATGTAACATTTGATGAGTCCTCTTTGTTAAAATCAAATGTTGAAAGAATTGAACAGGAACAGGTATCGCCGTGTCAACGAGTTCAGTTGGAGGCTAGATCTTTCGGTGGCAGTCGAAAGGAAGGAGAGACTTCTGGAGACAAAGGTGTTGAAGACACAAAGGAAGCCGTTGAAGCTTCTGAACCAGAGCAAGTTTCTGAACCAGTTCAGCAACCAGTCGCTCTGAGAAGGTCTACAAGGGAAAGGAAAACTCCCAAAAGGTATGAAGATTCTGCTGCTTCATCTTTTGCTTTGGTTACTGAAGATGGAGAACCGTCTTGTTATCAGGAAGCGATAGATGATACAGATAGCGAGAAATGGAAAAAGGCTATGGAAGAAGAAATGGACTCCTTAGCCAAGAACAATACCTGGGATCTTGTAGAGCTTCTTGAAGGGAGAAGTGTTGTTGGATGTAAATGGGTCTTCAAGCTGAAACGGAAAGTTGATGGTAGTATTGAGAGATATAAGGCGAGACTGGTAGCAAAAGGGTATTCTCAGGTTGAAGGTATAGACTTTCATGAGATTTTTTCTCCAGTTGTAAAACTTGTTTCTATACGTACTGTGTTGGCACTAACTGCGTTGCTTAATCTTGAGTTAGAACAGTTAGATGTTAAAACAACTTTTCTACATGGTGATTTGAACGAAGAGATATATATGGAACAACCAGAAGGTTTTGTACGAGGTCGCAGCACAAGATTATTTTGCAAGCTCAGGAAATCATTGTATGGTCTGAGGCAGTCTCCCAGACAATGGTACAAGAAGTTTGATTCCTTCATGGTGAGCCAGAACTTTATAAGAAGTGAGTATGATCATTGTGTGTACTTCAAAAGTTTCAATGGCATATTCATTATCTTAGCTTTGTATGTTGACGATATGCTTATTGCAAGCAAAAGCATGGAAGAGATCAACAGGTTAAAGGCTCAACTCTCTAGGGCGCGTTTGATATGAGGGATCTTGGAGCAGCAAAACATATCTTGGGCATGGAGATACACAAAGACAGGAAAAATGGTAAGCTTTGGTTATCACAACAGAAGTATGTGGAGAAGGTACTTGAAAAGTTCTCTATGAATAATGTGAAACCTGTTAATGTTCCTTTAGCTTCCCATTTTAAGCTTTCTTCGGTTTTGAGTCCTAGAGATGATGAAGAAAAGCAGTATATGTCTCATGTACCATATGCAAATGCAGTAGGCAACTTGATGTATGCGATGGTATCTACAAGACCTGACATTTCACATGCAGTTGGAGTTGTCAGCAGGTTCATGGCAAATCCAGGTAAAGAACATTGGCAAGCAGTGAAATGGGTGCTTCGATATCTAAGAGGCATAAGAGATCATTGCATCGTCTTTAATGGTAGTGAAGGATCAGTCTGCGGATATGTAGATGCTGACTATGCAGGTGATTTGGACAAAAGAAGATCTACTACAGGTTACGTCTTTACTCTTGCAGGTGGAGCAATTAGTTGGATGTCAAAGCTTCAAGACACGGTTGCATTGTCCACTACCGAAGTTGAATATATAGCTGCTTCAGATGCCAGTAAAGAAGCAATCTGGTTAAAGGGTTTACTCGATGAAATCGGAAGGACGCAAGAGAAAGTGAGTGTACTTTGTGACAGTCAAAGTGCTATTCACTTGGCCACAAACCCTGGCTATCACAGCAGAACCAAGCACATTGATGTGAGATATCATTTTCTGAGACATGTGATCGATGGTGGAAAAGTAGCTCTTAAAAAGGTCCACACACGAGAAAATTGTGCAGACATATTCACAAAGCCAGTTACAGTAGAGAAGTTGCGGTGGTGTTTAGCTTCTCTTGGCTTGTAGGAAAGATGATGAATGGGAAAGTTGTTGTCAAGGTGGAGTTTGTTGGTTTGACAACGAACTTGGTCAAACAGTTTTGTAAGCAATTTTAGTTTTTGTTATGTAACGGGTAGTTTAGTTATGTGTAACGGTAGATGTTCATATAATATATCGAATGTCATGTAATGAAAATCATCATCGAATAAAACAGATTCACATTTCAGTTTCTATTTCTTGGTCTTCTCTCTTGATGTTTTTTATTTCCCTGCTCTTAATTCAATAAGATTCAATAATATATAATTAAAATTTTAATTATTACAATATTTGTGTGGAATGGTAGATATTATATTTTGCAAATAAATATAGTTTCATTAAAAAGAAGTGTAAATATATTTTAAATAAAAATAAAATAAAATAAAACAATATTTAGTTTTTCACACATGCTTTTAGTGTATTGAATAAGTAGTGATATTACACGCTATTATATAAAAAATATATTGGAAATTATGTTTTTTTTTATGACTTAAGGATGAATGAATGTGTAATATATATAAGTGAATTCTTAATTTCTTTTATGAAATTAGACATAATGAACGTGTAATATATATGTGAATTCTTAATTTATGTTATGAAATTAATTTGTAATGTATTGAATAATTTATTACAAGATATTATATAAAAAATATATTGGAAATAATGTTATTTTTTATGATTTAGGATGAATGAATGTGTAATATATTAAAATGAATGAATATGTAATACATATAAATGAATTCTTAATTTCTTTTATAAATTAATTTATATATATGTAAAATATATTAAAGAAATTAATATATTAGTCATATATATTATATAAAAAGTAAGTATTATTTTTTGGTTAAGTTTTAATATAGAAAGATATAAATTATCAAATTATAGTGATTTTGATATTTTAGTTTCCATTATGTTTAAATAAAAAAATAATTTTTTTAAATTTTAAGATATATTTATTATAATCATAAAATTTTAAAATTTTAAAATATTTTAAAATATTATTTTTATATTATTTTTAAATACACATATATTAATGATTCATCATTATATAATTTTATGAGGTCTAACTATTATAAGACTTGTAAGGAATTTACTTTCACTTGTAATAGTTAAAATGTTTTTTTGGAGATTTTTTCTTTAGTCTTTTTTTTTTCCTTCATCATTCTTTACTGCTATTTATGGATGCTTAATATTTTAGTGGTTCTCGCCCATGTTATATTGCTTTTAACTTATTGTCTTCTCAACTACCAAAAAGGAAAAAAATAATAATCCAACAAGGTGGGTTGCAAGCAAGTCACTGCCCAAGGGCATGATGCCAAGAGCAAAGGCGGTTAATTGTGCATCTAAACAATCAACATATGAAATAGGAGTAGGGATGGGAAAGATAGTTTCACATTTCCAAGCTAAATAGTGAACATGGGAATAGATTTGAGTTGAATAGTGAACACTAGAGTAGCTTTCATCAAAGGATCCATTGCAAGGTCATGAATATCTTAAAATATAGCATCCAATAGTGCAATTGTGTGACTTTTATTAAATATTTACAAATAGCTACATTGTATCACTTTCATTGAATAGTTATAAATATCTAAATTGTAGGGGGTTTTTTGAAACATAGTAGATTATACCACTGTAAAGAGTCTTCCAATGGAACATTTAATCAAGTTTCAGGAACATACAGTAAAGCAAGTAGGTTCGACTCCATATCCCACAAATACTTCCAATGACACATTTAATCAAGTTCAGGAACATACAGTAAAGCAAGTAAGTCTAACTCCCTATCCCACAAAGAGTCTTCCAATGTCTAATAGGAATTCCTCCTGAGAGAAGATAATAGTCCTAATTTCAATATTGTCCTGGAATCTTGCCCTTTGAAAGCGCACCCTTGAATAATGTTATGAACGTTTAACTATCATTGTGCATAAAGAAATGTTGAAGGAAAGAACTATTAAGCTGAATGGGCATGCTAACAAACAATTGACAATAATATAGTGAACCAGGTAGTGATATATGAGACTGAACACACCCTCAATGCCTACACTCAGAATTCATTAGGAGTTTAGCTTTGAAGTGAAGCTATAAAATACTAATGGGACTCGACTGCCAATTTCATCACTTTGAACCAGAGAAATAAGGCCATGTATACTGAAAACTCGTATCTACTTAAAGCACCAGATATATATCACATCCAAGAGCCTACAAATCTTTTGAATCTAGTTCAAGACGATGTATATTATTGGTAATTCCCTACCTTTTTCAAAAATAGAGAAAGTTTCACATTAATATATTATATAAGTACAGGAAATAGAATTCAAATACATTAAGAAGCCCAAATGTGATTTAGTCCCGTATTTGAAATACAGAGAATTCTAATGGCTTCCATTTGTTTTTTTAACCAACTGATGCTTCTCAGGACGGTTGATTTGTCTTAAAAGTATGCACATGATTTTGCCAAGTAATGAAAATTAAATTCCAGATCAATCTACTAATCTACAATATGCAAAACTATATAAATTCAATTTGGGAATTCTATTGGCAGTCAGTTGTTACAAGTTTCAATGAATTAGATTTAGAATCTCATAATTTTAACTTATGACTTGCGAGTACAATAAAAGAATTTCTAGTAGAGCAGTTGGCAATTACAACTATTAACTGGAAACAACTTCTAGTGACATAATATCATAAGAATAAGCATCAAAATACAGAATCACTCATCCAAATCAAAATCTCCACATTTTACCTTTTTGGAATCAGATATGATCCTGATTTTGGGATCCATTTCCTGTCTTCATGAATGTCGAAAAAATTGTGAGTTTGTCAAGCTTTAGTGTAGAATGGTTTTGAAATTAAATCAAGCAACTCAATGGACACTCTACAGTTTCCATAGCCAATTATTAAACCCATCAAATCAGATAAAGCAACAAGGTTTAGCCACCATTTTTAAGGTCACACACTATGGAAATCCACCATAACTAAAGGACCACAACCATTTGAATCTGCATATGGTGTCAGAAAAATAATAAAAGGAAGAATTTGGAATTTTATTAAATCCCACCAACACTGCAACAGAATCTGATTGAAGCTGCCCAATCCAAGGTCACAACGGTTCTTAGATTTAAAAGAACATTTGGGCCCCAAAATCATAAAACTCTGCTAATAGTTACCAAAAAGGTAATTCTTGGTAGGGAAATCCAGTGATTCCACCACCCACATCCATAACCCTACTTACACCCAAAGAACAAGTACGACTCCTCCATGACAAATTATTCTGCCAATATGGAATCATGATACAAGAGTGAACTAATTAAAGTAGCATAAGATATTAATATATTATAAATTTCAAATTTTACACGGTATAATAAATTCTTAATTTCAGGAAAAGCATTATCCCTGCACGAGAATCTGGGACTGCTCTAATTGAATTCAGATTTGCAGTTGGAATCAATTATATTAATACTTTATTTTATGATGGTATTATATTTGGATTGAAGCCAAATTGAAGAGTTGGGCATTGACATGGAATACAGATTCAAGTGCACTCGGATTTTTGAAGCTATTCAATATTTTAAAATGATGTTTATAATTGATTAACAATTGAAAAAAAGAGATATAGTCCATCTTCCAAGACGAGATATAGAGAGAGAAATTTGGAGTGGAGGAAGCTCAGCATCACCATCTTCATAACTTCTGGAAACAAGTCTGAATTGTGCGTCCTAGAATTCAATCAGAAGCCCTTCCAAAGAACCAATAGACCATTCCTTGACACAGAAATGGAGTAAGTCTTCTATAGATATAAGTAAAACAACATTACAGTCAAAAGGAACAATCTTAGAAGACATTGACTTAACAATCTTACAAAACTTTGCTTTTTTAAGACTAATTTATCTCTTGAAATTTTAGATTCATGTCATTTGGCCCTGAGGTTGACTAGAGAGCCTATATGGACGATGCATACCATTATGATTCAGTGGGTGATCATTTCCTTTTGCAATTTCAACCAATCTGGAAATGCTGGCATAAAAGACTTCAATAGGAAACACAATTTTGTTTCACGATCAATAGTTTTTTGGGAACTGTATTTTGCCATTGAATGCACAACGGTCTATCAACACTTTTTTGGGAAACCATATTTTTCCATTGAATGCACAACGACCTCTGATCCCTTAGCTCATGATCACATTGGACCTTAAACACAACAAAACAGGAGGGTAAAAATGCTTGAAACGCACAGTGAAAGAAGGCCTAAGCTCCTCAATTTACTGCTCAGTCTTGTTGGATCTAGGGAAGCCAAAATATGCCATCAACACTGCTCATTGAGCTTTACCTTTGGTGGCATGAAAATAAAAAAAATGAAAAAATCAAAATGAAAAACAACAACAAGAGAATGCTTAGAGATTGAAATGAACGTGTGCAAAAAGAGAAATTTAAAAAAGGCATAGTTTTAAAGGAGGAGTATCAACCTGATAACTTAAATAAACATAATCAATGGAATAAAATAAAAATAAAGACAAAGTTAGTAGACTATATGATCCTTAGTATGAAATCCACATGCCTTACCACTCCATCTTTTGTCACCATTACATATCATGTAATCCCTATCCACACCACTTAAATGTTCCATCAAGCTAATATATGTGACTTAGTTCAAAAGCTAGCTCAACCAGAACTAGCTTGCAACGAATCACTCTTCCCTATTCCTACCTCATCTTTTTGCAGGAAGGTCTATCACTAAAACACATCTTCTTGTAGGAAAGTCTATCACTAAAACACATTCATTGCAGGAAAGTTTCACATTAATATATTATATAAGTACAAGCAATAGAATTCAAATACATTAAGAAGCCCAAATTTGATTTAGTCCCATCTTTGGAATACAGAGAATTCTAATGGCTTCCATTTGTTTTTTTAACCAATTAATGCTTCTCAGGAAGGATGATTTTTCTTAAAAGTATGCACATGATTTTGACGAGTAATGAAAATTAAATTCCAGATCAATCTACTAATCTACAATATGCAAAACGATATAAATTTGATTTGGGAATTCTATTGGCAGCTAGTTGTTACAAGTTTCAATGAATTAGATTTAGAATCTGATAATTTTAACTTATGACTTGCGAATACAATAAAAGAATTGCTAGTAGAGCAGTTAGCAATTACAACTATTAATTGGAAACAACTTCTAGTGACATAACATTATATGAATAAGCATCAAAATATAGAATCACTGATCGAAATCAAAATCTCCACATTTTTACCTTTTTGGAATCAGATATGATCCCGATTTTGGGATCCATTTCCTATCTTCACGAATGTCGAACAAATTGTGGGTTTGTCAAGCTTTAGTGTGGAATGGTTTTGAAATTAAATCAAACAATTCAATGGAAACTCTACAGTTTCCATAGTCACTTATTAAACCCATCAAATCAGATAAAGCCATAAGGTTTAGCCACCATTTTTTAAGGTCACACACTATGGAAATCCACCATAACTAAAGGACCGCGACCATTTGAAGCTGCATATGGTGTCAGAAAAAACGATAAAAGGAAGAATTTGGAGTTTTATTAAATGCCACCAACACTACAAAAAGTACCCGGTTGAAGCTACCCAATCTAAGGACACAACGGTTCTTAGATTTAAAAGAACATTTGGGCCCCAAAATCATAAAACTCTGCAAATAGTTACCAAACAGGTAATTCTTCGTAGGGAAATCTAGTGATTCCACCACCCACATCCATAACCCTACTTACACCCAAAGAACAAGTACAACTCCTCCATGTCAATTTTTTCTGCCAATATGAAATCACGATACAAGAGTGAACTAATTAAAGTAAAATAAGATATTAATATATTATAAAATTTCTAATTTTATACGGTATAGTAAATTCTTAATTTCAGGACAAGCATCACACCTGCACAAGAATCTGGGACTGCTCTAATTGAATTCAGATTTGCAGTTGGAATTGATTATATTAACAATTTATTTTACGACTGTATTATATTTGGATTGAAGACAAATTGAAGAGCTGGGCATCGACATGGAATACAGATTTAAGTGCACTCAGATTTTTGAAGCTATTGAATATTTGGAAATGGTATTTATAATTGATTAACAATTGAAAAAAATAGATATATTGTCCATCTTCCAAGATGAGATATAGAGTGGAGGATGCTCGACATCACCATCTTCATAACTTTTGGAAACAAATCTGAATTGTGCATCCTAGAATTCATTCAAAAGCCCTCACAAAGAACCAAGAGACCATTCCCTGACACAGAAATGGAGTAGGTCTTCTGTAGATATAATTACAACAACATTACGGTCAAAAGGAACAATCTTAGAAGACACTCACTTAACAATCTTACAAAACATTGCTTTTATAAGACTAATTTATCTCTTGAAATTTTAGATTCATGTCATTTCACCCTGAGGTTGACTAGAGAGCCTATATGGACGATGCATAGCATTATGATTTAGTGGGTGATCATTTCCTTCTACAATTTCAACCAATATGGAAATTTATGCATAAAATACTTCAATAGGAAACACAATTTTATTTTAGCATCAATAGTTTTTTGGGAACTGTATTTTGCCATTGAATGCACAACGTTCTATCAACAGTTTTTTGGGAAACCATATTTTGCCATTGAATGCACAATGACCTCTGATCCCTTACCTCAAGATCACATTGGACCTTAAACACAGCTAAACATGACGGTAAAAATGCGTGAAACGCACAGTGAAAGAAGGCCTAATCTCCTCAAATTACCTGCTCAGTCTTGTTGGACCTAGGGAAGCCAAAATATGCCATCAACACTGTTCATTTAGCTTTACCTTTGGCCGCATGAAAATGAAAAAATAAAAAAACAAAAGAATTCTTAGAGATTGAAATGAAAGTGTGCAAAAAGAGAAATTTAAAAAAGGCATAGTTGTAAAGGAGGATTATCAACGTGATAACTTAAATAAATATAATCAATGGAATAAAATAAAAGTAAAGACAAAGTTAGTGGACTATATGATCCTTAGCATGAGAGCCACATGCCTTACCACTCCATCCTTTGTCACCATTACATATCATGCAATCCCTATCCACACCACTTAAATGTTGCATCAAGCTAATATATGTGACTCGGTTCAGAAAGCTAGCTCAACTAGAACTAGCTTGCAGTGAATCACTCTTCCCTATTCCTACCTCATCTTTTTGCAGGAAAGTCTATCACTAAAACACATCTTCTTGTAGGAAAGTCTATCACTAAAACACATTCATTGCAAGAAAAGTCTACGAGGTAGAGGAGAGTGGAGGTACATAAGTAGAAGAAGAAGGAAAAGTTGCAGTAGGAGCAAGAGAAATTATAAGACAAGCAATAATGTTACAGTATGGTTGGGAACAACACCTATGGATTCTTGTCTTCTGATTTTGGCCTCATAAAATTGTGATTTTGGCTGCATCAAATCGAAAGCATTTAGGTGGTAATCATCCTAACTCGAAAGCATTACAGACTGATTACACCTCATTTAAAAAAAATTCAAGATTGATTACACTTCATTTATAACAATTCACTTGTGAGCGTACTTGAAGCATGGAATTTTGTGCATGACATTACAAAATAATAGGCACACAGCCCGTAGAGAAGAGAGAGGGTTGGCTAGAGGTCATGCTACATCTAGAGAGAGGGATAGAAGCAAGTCGGGGGTGTGGGCGGCATGCAATGTGATTCAATCCATCGTTGCACATAATTGAAATGTCACAGAGAATGGTAGCTATGCTTCTCATTAGCTATAGAATTGAACATTGGAATGTAACCATTTTTGGGTTTCATTTGTTCAAATTGTTACCATCTAACATGGAGATGGGTGAGGTACTTCAAGAATGATATATATAGGCATGATTTCATTACCTGTGTTTCTGCTCCTAGGGTGGTGGCAACTTTCCGTGCACCTATTCGTGGTTTTCTCTTTACACTGGAGGAAATAGCAAGATGGTATGTAAACTTTCCTTTGCAATTCACATTGGTGTTGGATGTATGATTTATCATCATTAATGCAGTTATTGCAACTACATGTTACAAGACATCACAGCTTCATCTTCTACATATGTCAGATAAAGAAAAATTATGCACCCGATATTTACACTGAAGGCCTTCTCTCTCCCATTTCTATATAAAATTTCCAATATGAATTGAAGGATTTCTCTTATGAGAGATGTGAATTCCAGGGACGGATGCAAGGGAAGTTTTCAACACTGAGAGCCCTCCAAGGTTACATTGCATCTCGCTTTTGAAAAATTAATGCGTAGTTGGTTGCCTCGGATCCTCTAGACAAAAAAAGCGGTCATCGCATGGTCACCAGGGCAATTTTCCACCTTTTTTCAATTTAAAACATGTTTTCGACACATATTCAACTTAAAGAGGAGAAATGACAGAACTTCTTGTGCTTAGGGCTCAGTGAACATCGAGCGACTCAGTGAACAGAGAGTTCTTCTGATTATGGTTTAGTGAACAGAGAAAGACTCAGTGAATAGAGGGTTCTTGTGCTTACCCCATAGTGAACAAAGAGATTGATTTTTTTCTAAATTTTTTAGGAGAAGAATAACAAGTGTCCCATTAGTCGACACAACACACCACATCAACATGCACACTGATAATAAGAAGTGTCCCAAAGAATAACAAGCATCCCATTAGTCAACACCACACACCACATCAACATGCACACAATCATATGGTTGTATGGTTAGTCCTTTTGTAGTTCCACAACAGGTGTTTGTATGCCTAGTTATAGGGTAGCATTTAATGTTTATAAAATAAAGCCAACATTAGCTTCAATTTAAGAAATATTAATCAACTAAATGCATTGAAGACATATGCTATGAAAAATATCAATGATATTGTCTAAAATATCAATGATATGGAATGCCCTCCTCGAAAGGAGGCCAAATAAGACCATCAATTATCTGATTGGTCTTCAAAATTACTACAATTATCTGATTGGTCTTCAAAATTACTACGACAATTAGATAGGTTGAAAACAACTTTCATTTTATTAAAAAGGTGAAGTTTATAAAAATTTTGGATTAATATCTAAATGTACTAATGCTAATTAATGAAATCTATTACTATAGTCCCATGACTAGAGGATAAGGACTAATAAGTTAGCTAGCAAGCCATTGGAAAAATAGGAAAATTATTTTCGTTAAATTATACATTAAAAATTATTAAAAAATATATTTTTTTTAAACATTAAAATTAGAGTTATGTTTTTTGAATTAAGTTTTATTTATAAAAGTTGACCTTTTCCATTTAAGATATTCCCCATCAAAGAAAGTTTGATTGATGGTTAATATTTTTTATTGTAAAAATGCCTCAATCCCCAACCAAAAAAAATTGGTCCTGCATCGGCATTATTTTTTTTGAATAAAGTACTTTCATTTTCCATACACTAAAAACATTAAAGTTATAAAGGAAAATATACATGGAAACAGATGACCCTTCTTGAAATATTTTTTCTCATGGTATAAAGTTTCTTTAAGTTGAGAAGTTATTAGAGTTACTAGTTATTTCCCTAAACTTAGGAGAAATACTTACCAATTAAAAAATTTAAATATAGTATTCAATTTGAATAAGTGTAGGTTGTAATGTAGCATTCTAAACCTTAAGTTTCTTATTTCTCATTCTATGACCATTATTGAGTTCATCAGGATTATTTTCAATTTTGATAAGTCAATTTTTTTAGGGTCATGTAAGTGAATATATAAGTAAAAAAAATCATTATAATATTTAAAATGGGCGCTAAATATTATAGGTTGCAAATTAATATAGTTAAGTAAAAGATCAATTGTAAAGATATTTTAAATAAAAAATGAAAAATTATATTTATTAGGAAATATTTTTAACAATAATGAAATTAGATTAAATTTTTTAAACAACATAAATTTTGATTAAATGGTTGATCATTTACTATTAAAGATATTTTCTAACATAGAAAGTATGATTGATTGTTTATTTTCTTTTATTACAAAATTTTCTCAATCCTCGCCAAATAAGCGGAGCAAAGCAATTGATCCTTTCATATATCCTCATGTTTTGAACAAAGTACTTTAATTTTCCATACAACACAAAGAGAAAATATATATCTTGAAAGAGAAAACCCTCCGCGTATTTGTGAGTGCTAAAATACTCTTTCGCATACTATACAATTTCCTTAATTATAACATATTAGAGTTACTATCTAGTTACCTAAAGATATGATAAAAAGTTATCAAAGTTTCCTTAAGTTGAGAGCATATTAGAGTAACTATTTAGTTTACTAAAGATACTAGAAAAAGTTATGAATTCAAAACTCTAAATATAATATTCAATCCCAATAAGCTTAGGTCGTAGCCTGCCATTCTAAACCTTAAGTTTATTTTTTCTCATTTTATGATAGCTATTGAGATCATGATGATCTACAATTTTGATAAGTCAATCATTTTAACATGATGCAAAAAGGTCCATATGTTGATATCTTTGTGCGCGCCAGTTGGGTTTAGTAGAAGTTGTTGGGAGAAATTTTGTTATCCTCCTAACCTAGGTTCAATTCTTTTATGTGGCATGTCCACCCTATATTGATTATTTATTGCAATGAATTTGAGCCTTGTTGTTTAAGGAATAGCTAGAGGACAAAAATATATGTAATGGATGAAAGATTGAATTAAATACTCATGTCCAAAAGACCTATGGGCTAATATAAAGGCTACAACCACCCTAAAGAGATTACTTGAACACAGAGAATAAATAAAAGTTATATGAATATATGAAAAAGGATTTTAAAGAAATAAAATGTGTCAAGACAAAATTTTACATTAAAAAATTTACCCATTAAAAGAATATTGAATTATATGCAGTGAAGGATAAATTTAATAGTAAACCAAATAAAACATTAAAACAAAATTTGATATTATTAATAAAAAAGTATGATGTGGGCCCTAAAAAATGGTTTAAAATACATCAAAATCTTAGAATTGGATTCTCTATTGCACCTTTAAACAAAACCTAGACCTAGGGGGTTCATGCTAAAAACAAAATATTTTGTTATAATTTAGACACAATTTACCAAAAATACAAAAAGAAAAATAAATTTAGCTTTTTCAAGGAATGTCATAAGTGATAAAGGCTAGTGCCTTATCAATCTAGGGAAAAGGGAGTCTATGATACAAAATATTCAGTGCTTTATTTTTGAGTAATTTGACATTCAAAATACCCTAGGGAAAATAAATTAAATTCACTTATGGTTTGAAATTTAGGTTCTCAATTTTCTAGATGATTAAGGGAAGGTAAAAACCTATCTCTATTCCTTAAATACTAGAGGAAATGGCTCACCTCAGCAAGGGTTAATGAAGAAAATACCAAATAAGAAATCTTAGCACAAAAATATACATCTTGTAGAATATAATAACAAGACAAAGAAAATAAACTAGATATATTCACCATGCAATATCCAAGATCAACCATAAGAATCCATGAAAAGGGATCGCATCATATCACATCATCTAGCAAATAAATTCACTCAGCAATGCCTCCATTATACACTAGAGGGAAAGATCACTCATAAACAATGTAATAATCCAAGTTTGACAATGATCGAATGGAAAATCACTCCCCATATTTTTAGGAGGGTATCCAAGTTGATTTCCCAAAAATTAAACGTGAAACCATTAATATTAATTAAAATCCATGAAACAAGATTGATAGGTCACATGGAAACTCCCAAAGATAAAAATAAATAAGTGGAATAACTTTAAATTAAACTTCATTTGTCCTGACTGTGAGAGTTTAATCTCCTCCAAAGATGATGTCATCATCCAAACGGCCTGTCTCACGATGAAAAGGTAGAAGGACTATTTTAAGTGATGTATAATATGCACCAACTCCTTGGTATTCACTCAATGAGGTGGCACATAATAAATATATCTCTCAAAACCCCATGTGATTCTTCAAAAATACTCACCTCATCACCAAATGAGGAACTAGGATGACATGATCAAAGTAGGCATCATGTGCTCAATGTAAAGGGTGTTTTATCCCCTCTAAAGCGGTCTAGAGTAACAAAAAACATTAGTCCCAATCAATTGAAGTTCATCATACATAAATAACTTAACATTCTATCCTTAGGGCATCTAGAGATAATAGCCATGCACCATATTTCAAGTTAGAATCCTAGGACCAAAGCTGGATTTATTTAGTATTGGAGCAGAAGGAAGGTCACATCATCGATGCATAATCCATATTACTTACAATGATATTCTAAAGGTATTCAACATGCTCCAACAAGTTCCATGTATCATCATGGAACGTGGACATACACACTTTACAAAATGTTGGAGAAGCATCAGTTACCTGAAATGGATCCTAAGTGCACATGCAACAATAATTTAACACATACTCAAGGAATAAAGTGAGATCAATGTCATGATTACAACAACCATATAATTAAGGTAACCATATTAAATGTTGAATCCAATCCACAAAATATCATCCTCAAAGTTCATACTAGCTTATGATTGTGAATAAGTTACCACACTTAGTTATGCAAGGGTTATGATATGGATTTCTTATATGCTTCCAACTCTAATCACAGAAATAGTTGTTAGGCCAACCCTTTCAAATGAATGCATTATGCCTTAGGGTTTACATCATGATAGGTTTCATAGTATTATTCCAAGTTATGGAAATCATTATCCATGGCCTCCTTGGTAAAAAAAATGCATAGTTGCTTAAGTTAACTCACCCCACCTTTGTTTTTTCAAGCCCCATAATTTTTCTTTTTCTTTCCTTCTCACTTACAACTTATCTATTGATTTAGAAATTTATAATGACTACATCATCATAATTTGATTATGAGAAATTTAGTCCTTTAAAGATATTTCATTTTAATTTGATAGGAATGATATGAATGGATAATCTTGGGGATAAGGGGCTATATATATGGGGGTAGAAATGAATCTATACTTCGATTTTTCCCTTTTTGAAATCCTTTCCATTAATTTTCATTTTAAAATTCTTCTTATTCTTTCCTTTTTATCAAAACTACATGAACCTCTGGAATATCAAACCCTTTCTCATATGAGAAATCCAACATAGGAATAGTATGAATGAGTTAGAATAGTTAATTGAAATATGGGATATATGATATCAAAATCTCATCACAAGTTTTAAGTATGAATAACATGGATAAATACCATGATTAGAACCTCTTGTATGTGCCCGTCATAGAAAGTGAAAGAAACATCCTAAGAGACATCTCACTAGACTATGGACACATAATAAAAATGAAGGCCACGATGAATGTGAACAAATAGATAACAAAAATAAGTGTAATCCATTTTAAACTTGTGATTCATAATAGAATTTCCTAAGAATTTTATATGAAAGCAATTGAATGACATAATGGTTAATGTGCCTCACAATAAATAACTAGCCTCCATTGAATTAGTAGGCTATATTGGTGAATGCACTAAGAGGATCATGGATGCAAGCCACATAAGCATGGATATCTATGGATCTTAATATGGATAGCTAGAACATGGGTGAATTTTGTTCTGCTAGGGTTACTAATGTTTATGGATTGGTAAATGTGATAATGACCAAACCATTTTAAGGGATAAACCACTAAAACAATGGGAAGAAAAATCAGCTCAAAATATCCAATTGAGATTTTAGAACTACATCCCATAGTGATTACTCAAGAATAATCTTGAAATATCATAAAATATGTAGGATCTATAATATTCGAAATTTTAATTTCTTATATGGCCTCAAACACATTGATAAATTTATGTGAATTGTTTAGGTTTACTATTTTATCAAGACTCTCAAAAGAAACCTATATGAAACCAGAGTATGTTCTAACATGTGATCTGATCTGGATAGTATAATTATATTATATTTATAGGAAAACATATTTTTTGGAAAAATAATTTCTCATAAGAACATAACCATTCTTCTATTTTATACACATAGATGCCTTTCCAACGATACATGAATTACTTCATTGAGATTTTGTATGCAAAATTTATGCCAATTGGAATTTGACCTTTGTCTTTTCACCACCATAATTTGAGAGGATGCCACTTTAACCCCCATAACTCATGGAAGAGGGGCTATCCACATGATTATGTTAAATAAGGCTCTAGAAGAGTCCATATTATAATTATGGTTAAGAGTCAATGATGTCAAACCTAATGACTAGTAGGCTATCAAGTCGTCACTCATATAACTGTGCCACTAGGAGGAAAAATGGTTCCATGCTTTTAGAGTTATTGTAGAAATTTCTGTTTTCCCACCCCGGCTTTCAGTTTCTCCTTATTTCTCCCATATAGTTAAATGCCCTTTCCCATAACCATACATTTAACAAGCTGGAAAAAAATAAATTTGCTGAAAACGAAAATTCTGGAAATTTTACAGAATGTTGGAAATTGCAGAAATAAAAATCAGCAGTAATAAACAGCGATTAAAACACATTTAAACACTGAGATTTTTGGTCAATGTGACCCTGGAAAAACCCCCTACAACTCTTGGGGAAAACAAGTTTGAGAGCTCTTCTTTATTTATGAAAATTTCCTTTTACAATGAGAAATTTTCAGCAAAAAATCAGCAAACAAATTTACAACTTATCTCTTTTCTCATGCTTCAGAGCAAACTAGAAATTACAGCAAACATGACAACAATAAATTTTGTGCGGTCTCCTTGATTTTCGTGCCCACTTTCAACATTAAATGTTGTTGTATGGCCCTTGTTTTGCATGAAAAAAAACCAGCAAACTCCTCCTCGATTTTTGTGCAAACCTCTCCTCAAAAATCGTGCCAAAATTTTCCTTTCACTGTGTGTTGAATCAGCTGTACAAATCTGCTCAACTGCTGCCTTGGAATGTGTGCCAAGCTGCTATCTCCTTCTCCTCCCTGCTCAGAAATCTCTCTTGCTCTCTTTCTCTCCTTCTCCCAATCTGCTCATGAAAGAATTGAATCGAATGTGATCTTTTCCTCATTTTCCTCCCTTAATATAACTCCAAGTGACTTTTGGGTGATCCAAGTGACTTTTGGGTGATCTCTAAATCCAATGGCTGAAATAGATTTAGATCAATGGCTGAGATTAAATGCTCATTTAAATCTCAATTTTTATTTTTTAATTCACCCCTCTTTAATAAGGACCCACTTAGTCATTTATTTCCAAAGTCACTTTTCCTTTCTAATTTTTCATTGACTTTATAAAAGTCACTTTAAAATTAGACTTAGTAACTTTATCACTTAAAGTCACTTTTAAATTAGATTTAACTTTATAAAATTATAAAGTCACTTTAGGAGAAAAATTAAATTCTTTTGGACACTTTTCCCTAGGCCAAAGATCAAAGACTAAGGGAACCACCTGTCCTCTGGTACCAAATTTCAACACTCCCTCTTACCGAGGAAGGTGTTCCTCACCACACCCATCTTGTCTCTGAAGTAGACATGCTTGCCCCGTGGTAAGGCTTTGGTAAGGATATCTGCAACCTCCTCATCAGTGGAAATATACTCAAGCTTCACAACTCCCTTCTGAACATAGTCTCTGATGAAATGATATCTGATCTCGATATGCTTTTACCTGTCATGAAATACTGGATTCTCCGTGAGTTTAATGCAACTCTGATTATCACAGTCAATCACTGAAGGTCTCAACGGCTGACCAAATAAGCCAAACAACATCTTTTGAAGCCAGATAGCCTCACAACTAGCTAGACTGGCTGCCATATACTCTGCTTCCGCTGAACTCAGTGCTACTGACTGCTGCTTCTGGCTGAACCATGACACTACTGCTGAACCCAACCCAAAACAACACCCTGAAGTGCTCCTCCTATCAGAAGCACAACCTGCCCAATCAGAATCAATGTATCCTGTCAATATCACTCCATCTCCCTGCCTGCAGTCCAGACCATAATCCATTGTCCCCTGCAAGTACCGCAAAATGTGTTTTGCAACCACCCAGTGAACCTTCCTAGGCTCACACATAAACTGACTCATCATGTTGACTACAAAACAGATATCTGGTCTAGTGTTGACCAAATACATCAAGGAACCAATCAGCTGCCTGTACAATGTGGGATCCACCAACTCGGAATCCGAAGCATGAAGCTTCTTCCAGTTGGTGATCATCAGTGTCGACATGGGTCTACAATCCTCCATGTCGAATCTACTAAGGATGTCCACAATATACTTCCTCTGCCCCAGGAAGAAATGCCCCTCCTCCTGCCACACCTCCAAACCCAAAAAGTAATGCATCAAGCCGATGTCCTTCATCTCAAACTCCGTCGCAAGATCTCTCTTGCAGTGCTCTATGAGTCTCTCTGCACCTGTAATGATCAAGTCATCCACATAGATCACCAGAATGAGAGGCTCCTCACCAATCACAATAAAGCAAAGTTTCGGATCTGCCTCACTCTTTGTGAAACCCATCCCCTGCAAATATGTATCTATCCTGGAGTACCAAGCTCTGGGAGCTTGCTTTAGGCCATAAAGGGCCTTCTTCAGTTTGCACACATGGGACTCCTTCCCATGCACCTCAAAGCCCTACGGCTGCTCAATGTACACCTCCTCCTGTATGAAGCCATTGAGAAATGCGGTCTTCACATCCATCTGGTGGATCTTCCAACCCATCTCTGTTGTTATCGATATAATGGAGCGGATCGAAGTATATCGAGCCACGGGAGCGAAGGTCTCCTCATAATCAACTCCCTCTACCTCGGAGAACCCTCTAGCCACAAACCTCGCTTTGAATTTCTCAATGCTGCCATCTGCAGCATGCTTTACCTTGTAAAGCCATCTGGAAGTAACCACGGATTTTCCCTCAGGCCTCGGCACCACCTCCCAAAAATCATTCTTCATGATAGAAGAATACTCCTCCTGCATGGCCTCTCTCCAGACCTGCTGGCTAGCTGCCTCCTCATAGCTAGAAGGCTTAGAGTCAAGGATGCTGGTAACCATCGCCATATAGCTACAAAACCACTCAGGTGGTCTACTCTCTCTGACCGGCCTCTTCGGCTCAGCAACAGATCTGGCATCTCTCAAGGTGTCCTGAAGCCACTTGGGCTTTCTCTTCCCTAAGCATGCTTCTCCCATAGGAGAATGAAAATCCTCCTCCTCATCACCATTAGTAGCCTGAACTCCCGAATGTCTGTTTGTTGTCCTCCTGCCTGCACTTGAACCTGTAGAAGCTGAGGCACCGTGTGAACTGTCCATCAATGGACTCCCTAGTGAAATGCTCTGTGAACTGCTCTGCATGGTGCCCGGAGCACCACCCCTTTGGCTTGGCGAGCCACTGCTCATTGACGGACCTGACATCCTCATAGATGTACCTCTGGATCCCTGCCCACTGGATCCCTGCGACTGACTCAACTGCTGGTGAGGGTCTGGCTGATCTAGATACTCTAACTCCCGTGACCTCCTAAAGGCACTGTCCTCCTCGAACTTCACATCCCGTCTGACAACAACTCTCCTCTGTGCAGGAATGTAAATCCGAAAGGCCTTTGAGGTCTCACTGTAGCCCACAAAGATATCATTCTCTTCGGTGGGCTCTAGTTTGGTCCTCTTCTCCTTGGGTATATAGGAGTATGTAATGCATCCAAAGATATGAAGATGACCAATATCAGGCTTCTTCCCAGAGAAAGCCTCCTCCGGAGTCATGTGCCCCAAGACACGATGCGGACTCCGGTTCTGCAAGTAAACAGCTGTGTTGCAGGCCTCTGCCCACAAGAACAATGACAACCCCTGATCATGTAACATGGCTTTGGCAGCCCCTATGATGGATCTTTTCTTCCTCTCCGCAACCCCGTTCTCCTGGGGGTTGTAAGGAACAGTGAACTCCCTCCTAATGCCTACCTTCGCACAATAGTCAACAAACTCTCCAAGGGTGTACTCTCCTCCATTGTCTGACCTCAAGGACTTGATCTTTCGACCTGTCTGAGTCTCCACAAGAGCTCTGAACTCCTGAAACCGCTTGAAGACCTCACTCTTGGTCTTCAAAAAATAAATCCAGGTCCTCCTGGAGTGATCATCAATGAATAAAACATAGTACTCATATCCACTCAAGGAAACATGAGACATCCGACCGCTCACATCAGAATGAATCAAATCAAGTATCCCCGTTGCTCTGCTATCACTGCTGGGAAAAGGGGATTTGACAAATTTGCCCATCACACAACCTCTGCAAGTACCAAAGTGATCAGTACTGAAATCTGGCACACCTGCAGTGATCTCCAGCAATGTCCTCAAGGCTCCATGATAAATATGTCCCATCCTGCGGTGCCAAATCTTACACAACTCAGAACTGCTAGCTCTGCTGTCGGTACTACTGCTTAATGCCAAAAGGGGCTGGAATGTAAACTTGTACACCTTTGCATGGCGTACACCTATCACTCTAGCTGAATCAGCTAGAGTGCCCCTGGGATACATCAACACCTGTCCTCCCCTGAACAGTACCTCATATCCTCTGTCCTCCAAAGCTGAGATGGATATGAGGTTCTTCCTCATCCCTGGCACATAAAAAACCTCTGACACCTTCAAGGGAGGTTTGAACTCCCTCTGAAATGTCATTGTCCCCACCCCGACTGCTCTAACAACTCTGTCATCACCGAGTACTACCTCAATATCAGTGCCACTCTCTGAAAGCTCTGAGAAGTACTCACGGACTCCTGTCATATGACGTGAAGCCCCACTGTCCACATACTAGATACCTGAAGATGCTCCGCTAATCGAGGGAAAAGCATGCTCCCTCTGAACCTGTGTGCCAGGTGATCCTACACTAGAGGACTCACACGTAGTGAATGCAAACTCTCGGTCAAAACGACCAGTGAAGTCCTCAATCTCTGCTGAAGCTGCCACATCCTCGTTCTTCCCCTTCTTCTTCTTCTCCGGACACACAACTGCATAGTGTCCCATCTTTTGACAATTCCAACACTTCACCTTGGAATAGTCCTTCTGTGTGTTCCCCTGTTTACCTTTACCTTTGCCTTTGCCCCCACCACTGCTTGTGGAAGCTTGCTTCTTCCCTTTGCCTTTCTTGCCTCCTGCCACCAGTGCTACATCCTCATCTTGCTCAACTGGCTTGGCTGCCCCAAGCTGACCTTTCCTGATCTCTCTCTGAATGCAATCATCCCAAAACCTCTCCCATGTGGGAAGGGTCTCACGTGCACAAACCCCATCAGCAAAGTTCAACCATGAACGGGGGAGGCCATTCACTGTAATCCACACCAACATAATGGGTGGAATGGCCTCTCCAATCGATGCCAACTCATCTCTCACATTAGTAATCTTTATGAGATATCCAGCTGCACTATCATTACCCATCTTAATGTTCTTCAGCTTCTCCTTCAGGACCATCTTCCGGTTCTCATTGGTACTCTGGTAGAGATTGGACAATGCTGTCCACATCTCATGGGCATTGCTCTTTCCTCTCACATGAGGAATGCAATGGTCTTTGATTCCATCTAGAATCAGCCTCTTACCCTTGTTGTTCTTTTTATTATAAGTTGTCGACTGAGTAGCATCAGTAGGCACAACAACAGGGTTCTGTGTGGTATGCACCATGATATCCCAGACTTCTACCTCCTCAAAGATACTCTGCATTCTCTCCTTCCAAACGCTGTAATTTATATGCCCATCCAGCCTATCCTCCACCCTCAATCCCAATGACATCTTGCTGTCCTAAAACTGAAAAATAGCACTGCTGTAGTAAAGATAAAACTGTTGTTTATGAAAAAATCACCTTGTTGGAATTTTCTGAGTGAAAAATCAGCAACTGTAATTTTTCCTTTTGTTGTCCCAAACTGCCCTTCAGCACTCAAGCTCTGATACCATGTAGAAATTTCTGTTTTCCCACCTCGGTTTTCAGTTTCTTCTTATTTCTCCCATATAATTAAATGCCCTTTCCCATAACCATACATTTAACAAGCTAAAAAAAATAAATTTGCTGAAAACACAAATTCTGGAAATTTTACAGAATGCTGGAAATTGCAGAAATAAAAATCAGCAGTAATAAATAGCCACTAAAACACATTTAAACACTGAGATTTTTGGTCAATGTGACCCTGGAAAAACCCCCTACAACTCTTGGGGAAAACCAGTTTGAGAGCTTTTCTTTATTTTTGAAAATTGCCTTTTACAGTGAGAAATTTTCAGCAAAAAATCAGCATGCAAATTTACAACTTATCTCTTTTCCCATGCTTCACAGCAAACTGGAAATTACAGCAAACAGGACAGCAATAAATGCTGTATGGTCTCCTCGATTTTTGTGACCACTTTCAGCATTAAATGTTGTTGTATGGCCCTTGTTTTACGTGCAGAAAAACCAATAAACTGCTCCTCGATTTTTGTGCAAACCTCTCCTCGAAAATCGTGCCAAAATCTGCCTTTCACTGTGTACTGAATCAACTGTACAACTCTGCTCAACTGTTGCCTTGGAATGTGTGCCAAGCTGCTGTCTCCTTCTCCTCCCTGCTCAGAAATCTCTCTTGCTCTCTTGCTCTCCTTCTCCCAATCTGCTCATGAAAGAATTGAATCGAATGTGATCTTTTCCTCATTTTCCTCCCTTAATATAACTCCAAGTGACTTTTGGGTGATCCAAGTGACTTTTGGGTGATCTCTAAATCCAATGGCTGAAATAGATTTAGATCAATGGCTGATATTAAATGCTCATTTAAATCTCACTTTTTATTTTTTAATTCACCCCACTTTAATTTTTCATTGACTTTATAAAAGTCACTTTAAAATTAGACTTAGTAACTTTATCACTTAAAGTCACTTTTAAATTAGATTTAACTTTATAAAATTACAAAGTCACTTTAGGAGAAAAATTAAATTCTTTTGGACACTTTTCCCTAGGCCAAAGATCAAAGCCTAAGGGAACCACCTGTCCTCTGGTACCAAATTTCAACAGTTATTTTGTTCTATAGATGAGAGAAACATCTATGTGTTATAGTGGATAGAGAACACAAAGTGATTTATGTGTTGTAGTAGCCCATGGGTTGTAGGCCACACTTATTTATACTCACATCGATTTTGTATTTAGAGGAAAAGAGCAGAGCAACCTCACCTTCCATCTAGGTTTTCTCCCAAAAGGTTTTCCCAAGTTGTATCTTGTGTACCGTCATGTTTTGTGAGTTTTATTTCATTATTCTCTAGTTTATACATAAATTTTAATTTACATTGATATAAAATAAACTTGAATCTAGGAATCCAGAAATCTAAAGAGGAGTAAACCTTGTTATTGAATATTTTTTGGATATTTTAAGCATAAGTTTATTATATCTATTGTGAAAAACTATATACTCAAGAATATCTGCAACAACACATGGATCAAGATAATTTATATAGTGCTCAGAATGCATTTCTAAAGTCATTTCATCTGAAGCCAATGGAGCCAAAAGAGAGAATATTTGCAACAAAATATAGAGTATGTATAAGAGGTGTAGTGGATGAAAGGAAAGAAGGATTTAAAGTGGAAGATACACCCTAGGTACTGATGTCATAGATTAGTTTAGTTACAATCACAAAAACATGGTGAGTAGAAACTTTAAAATCACAATTAGCACATTAAATGATAGTAATATGATTACTATCTTTGCTTACTGTAATAGAAATACATGTAAATATAATTTTCAGGAAAAGAAAGTTATGCACAAAATTAATTGAGTATAGAGTGATATATCAAGCAAGAATTAGAGAATTACGTTATTGATATGACCTTTTTTGGAACAAGTGTATATATTATGAGAAACACTTTATGTTAATGGTTGACACTCCATTATCATCGACAAAATTTTCATCGATAGGTAAGAGTGTGGGACTTTGATAAATAGGGATAAATACTAAAGGATAACACTTAACATTCCTTCATAGTGGGTCAAAGTGACCTTAGTAATATTATAATAGTATAATATGAATATTTTTAAGGGAAATGGATTAAATTTTTTGAAATAAATATTGAGTTAAAGAGAATAAATTTAAAGTATAATTTCATCTTAATAATTAATGACATATTAAATAATATCAAAACCATTTTACCATTCTCTTTGAGATTGGAAACTAGACCAACAACAAAAGTTAATTTGATTTTCCCTAAATTTCCATGTGTTAACCAAATACATAAGGAAGAATATATTGAGCAAGACTTCATTATACAAGACAATAACACATGGCACCAATAAATTCCAAGTAAAGTAGAAAAAAAAATGTGAAACCATCAAGAGGATTTGTCAGTATGAGTAGTGCCTAAATTTTTTGGATTTACTACAGGTGCAATATTTGACCTCAATGGATGTTAGTAATCCACACTCTTCCACCCCTAAAATGTTATTTTAACGAATAATATTATTAGGTAAAGAATGAGGTTAAATAATTATATTAACTATTAACATTATATGTTTTTTCCTACGTGCTTCACAGTCCCGAGTGATCGGTCACCACTATGCCCATGGGAAAATTATATGAGGTAGATATATTTGAAAGGATCACATCGTACCAATGCAACCACAAAGCCTAACCTTGAGAGTGTTAAGAGAATTTAAATTATTACCTTTCAATAAAATCGGTGCTTCAGCAAGGAGGCTCACTAAGCTAACCCTTGGGGTTTAACCATTGTAATTATTAATAATATATAATAATTAGTGAATGTTATTATTTTTTTCAATCGAATGGGTAAGGTATTTTATATTAATAAAAGACAAGAATTTGGACCAGAACCCTTGCATCTTATCTCTAGTACAAAAATAAGGTATTAAATAGAGTAAAAAAAATGTTTGCATCCTCCATGGCTGATTAAATTTTAAAATAAAACAATTTTCCATTGTAAAGTCTGTAAATAGTTCCAAGAAAAAACCACATTTAGATACCAACATTACAAGACTAGATCTAGATGGAACAAAATAGAAGCCAAAAAAATATCCTCATTAGTCATGGAGTTGAAATCACCAGTGGCCATGGATGTTCACTTCTGATTCTTGGGTATAACTAGTTCCCCCTTTATCCATGAAAGCACCAGGAGCATTGCCACCATCATTCTTTACTCTTGAAATACTAAGACCTCCAAAACCCCCATTAGTGCATTACATTCACAAATTTTCTCATTGACTCTATCTAGAGTATTTTCGAGCTCATCTCCAAGGTTCATCCTTCTCAAGATCAATGTGATTTGATTAAAGGAACAAAGGAATTCTATTTGAATCTCCATTTAAGGCCTAGAATGGATTAGTTTGTATTTGTGACCTTTTAGAGTAGTGAAGAAGAAATAATATCTTGCAATCAAGGGTTTAATACTTAGTATTTTATGTAGTATTTTGATTTGGAATGAGCCCTAATATCTCTGTGGTTCTGATTTTCTCTTTCAGCAAAGGATGACCTCTAATATGTCATGACCTATCGATAATTAATTAAGGGTATCATTTCTGTGATATTTTTATAGTTGGTTTCAGGCTAGAATTGCTAACAAAATTTACCATCATTTGAGCATCTTATATACTCTATAATTTAGGCCCTCTAGATTATGGATTATGATACGAATCGGTATGAAAATTTATCCCTACAACCTTTTGGATAACCCATTGACCATGTTGGAATCTTACTAGGAATTTAATTTGTAACCTATCTTGTATATCAATCTCTAAAGGATCCACATGCCTATATATTTACTTCTAAAAAAAATATATCACAAAGTAAGCATTGGATTTCAAAGTTCATCACTGTAACACCCCTATGGCTTTCTAGACATCTATTTTTATACATTGAACTATTATTGGGTTGAATGGATATAGAAGCCATGATGGGACTTATGTGATGGTGTAATTAGTTATTGTTATTTGAATTAATAAATAAAATGTTTGGGATATTTAGTAAGGAGAAATATAGTTTTATAAGATTTATTTCTAGCTTATGAAAAGTTGTCTATGGTTAAGTCTAGTGGGTGGATCTTCCCTAAAAAGATCCTAAAAATTCCTAGGAGAAAATAATTAAAAATCAAAAAATAATGGGATAAGGATTATGTTAATCACTTAGTTGGAGAGAAATACTAAGTAGGGTGGAATAAATCACCAAGGGAGAGAAATAAAAGCTTTAAAGAGAAAGAAAAGAATATTTTTTGAAAAAACTAAAGAGAAAAAGCCTAGGAAAAAGGATGGGAGATCGTAAAGATAGGTACTACTAAGAATATGCTAGGGACAAAATATACAAAGAAAAAGCATGTAGAAATCAAGGAGGTTACTAATTCTAGAGGGAAGGAAGATCCTAGCTCATGGGGAACTTCTAGAGGCAATTCATGGTTGTGTGGAACATGATCCAATCCTCAATATTCCCCAAGTGTTAGTTTATGGTTAAATGAAATTTTATTTGCATATTTTATTTTTAAATTTTAAGTTATTCACTCATATGAAATATTACTATAGGATAGGAAACTATGGTTGCGGTCTGAATGTAGAATGTATTGTGTATATCTTCTGTAGTAGCTTATGATAAATACCAACGTATTACATGAACGAAAATATGAGGTTGTGAATAGAGTAAATATCTATAAACATTATTATTATACTTCAATTATATTACTACTCTTTGTTTATTGTATCCATATGTATGCTTGAAATAAAATAAGTTTGAAGCATAATAGTTAGAGATAAATATAGCTGTAGATTAGAACTTGTGACAAAAAAAAATATTGATAAATTCATGAAATTATTACCGAGTTAGATGGAGTTATTGTAGTAAATAATATTATAGTTATGATGTTTTTAGTTGTAGAATATGTATAATTGTATGTTACATCAAGAAATAATGTAAATGGACCAATAGAATAATCTATCAAGAAGTCTTATGAGGCTATTTAATCAATTTCTAATCATGACTTGGAACATATCTGTTTATAAGTCTAGCTATCAAAAGAGAATGACAAAAAGGGAAACACTTAATTAATCCATTAATTAAAACATGAACATTGGGAACCATCTATATTCTCTAGCTAAATTAGTTGGTATGAATGAATAGATAAAATGTGTTTAATGGTTTACTGGAGATTAATAAATTATAAATATGTTTCTTTATACAAATTTGGTCAATCCTTTGAGAAACATAACAAAAAAATGGTAATCTAAATTTATCGACGAGAGGCTTATTGTTCTTGAATGTAACTAAAGGGAACCAAAATTATATTTAAGACAAAAATTATACAAGTTTGGCCATACACACACACACACACACACACACACAGATATATATATATATATATATATATATATATATATAGAGAGAGAGAGAGAGAGAGAGAGAGAGAGAGAGAGAGAGAGAGAGAGAGAGAGAGAGTATGAAATGGTCGAAACTATCCATAAATCACTTAAGTTAATTAGTAACATGTTCCAAGTCATTTTTGAATGGAAGAAAGTATACACAAGAGTTGTAATAAATACAAGAGTATTGTTGTGTGTTTAAATAGAAGAGTAGTTGTTATTTATGCCTATTAACATAAGAAAATTTCACACATGAAGATATATAAGTAACTCATGTAAGGCCAGTAAATGGCTATAATTATAGAGTTAGCCTTTTAATAATAATTAAACTCACATTTCAAAGAGACTAAGTGCCAAATCCTTTTCCATTGGCTCTAAAAATCGACAAAAATTGATAGCATCTTAGTGAAATCATTTCCATAAATATATAGAGAAAAATGGAAACTATAGATACATATTAGAGCTGAATGCCAAGGGAGTATTGTTCTCATCGAAGTCAACCAGATAATTGATGTCCAACATATATAACCTGTTATGAAACCAACTCGGAAGAAGATAGAAAATATAGATCAACGCCTTAGAAATTAACCACCTCGAGCGGGATACCTCCTTTACATTACACAAATGAACAATTCTTGTATGATACAAATGACAAGACCTCCTTTCTATATATAGGAGTCTAAGGGGTCATAATATAATCAGAGACAACATAACAATAATAATGTAAGGGCACAACAAAAACAATACTAGGCTTCTATGGGGAACCATAATAGCAATATGGGGATTACATGGGCACAACGATATAATAAGGAGGTTGATAAAACTAAGGGGTTGCACTAGTACTATAGGGACATAACATGCCCCTCTCCTTCAAAAAGTGTTGTCGTCAACGCTTGAGTAGTTCTTGATGATTCTGTATAAAATTCTCATCCTCCCATGTGGAATCTTCAGTGGGTAAGTTCTTCCACTTGATGAGATACTCTAAAATTGATCGATTTTGTAGCTGTCAATTTCTTCTTTCTATGACTGGTTCAGGTTCCAATATGATTTAACCTTCCTCATCAAGTTCTGAAAAAATTATTTGAACTGGGATATTCTGCAACTTTGAATGAGCAGCCACACTTCTTCATCATTCTTCCATTCATCCCTTGCTTTTTTTATCCCATCTGGTTGGATAATAGAAATAGCACAAAACAATTCTTCCACATCCTCATCATTTCTTGAGAGTGCATTTGCAACAACATTTTGCTTCCCTTTTTTGTAGATGATTTCAAAGTCATGACCCAAGATTTTTGTGACCAATTGTTTCTATTCCTCTGAAGATAATATTTGTTCTTTAAGACTATCATGATCCATTTTTAACTTGAAGTGTCTTCCCATTAGGTAAGGTCGCCATTTCTTAAGTGCATGTAGTATTTCCAATATTTCCTTCTCATAAATATCTTGCTTGAGGGACATTTGTTTGTATGGATGTAGTGGTAAAACTACCCAATCACCTACATCAAAACTTATTTCACTACGATGTTGACATGCCTATTGTTTCATTATATTTTTCACCAAAGTGGCGTTATCCTTTAAAAGTTGGAGAACTTGTTATTGATGCTCGATGTGATCTTTCACTACTTGAACCTTTTTCTTCTCTATAAGTCCTTCTATCTTGAGAGTTTGAAAATGGTAATTTTTACCAGTGCATTACAAGGTATGGTTAGATTCATTTCTTGATCCTCGATGTGAACTTTCACTTCTTCAACATTTTTCTTCTTGATATGTCCTTCTATCTTGAGAGTTTTAGGAGTGGTAATTCTTGCCAATGATTTACAAGATATGGTCGGATTCATTTCTTCTTTCTCTGTGGTTGGTTCCTGGTGTATATCCTCTTCATTTGACATTTTTTGATCCTTTTCTTTGTCCTCTTCACAATCAATGTAAAATAATTTCTTCTCAGCAAACTTATGACCTTCAATGTATTTGTTATCACAATTGTAACAAAGCCGTTTTTCTCTTTTTTCTTCCAACTATTTTGATGTCATCCTTGTAGGTTTTGGAAGGCTAGGAGAAACAAAACTTACATCTTTATAGTTGTGACGGGTATACTTCCTTGATTCCATAATTTTTCTGTCCACTTTTCTTGCCAACTTGAATGCCTTCTCCAATGAATCAGGTTCCCAAAGACGAACTTCATGTTGAATGTCAATCTTTAAAGTCCCTATGGATACATTAATCCTTTGCTTCTCTTGAATATCATTTTCCCTTATATTCAGTTTTTGAAATTCCTCAATGTTCTCTTCCATTGAGCACTTTTGTTTGAAAATTATCAATTGGCTAGAGAAGGTTTTGATCTTTGTATCCTCATAATGTGATATCATTTCCTCCGTGAAAATTGACCATGTAACAAGTGGTTTACAAGAACAAAGCCCTTAATACGATAAAAATTGATCCAGTTCTAAATATGAAGATGCAATATGTAACTTTTGTAATAGTTGCACCTCATGTAGATCAAAATATTGCTCCATCTATAGTATCCAATTTACTAGAGCCTTGGCATCAAAATTCCTCATTTTGCCTTTTCTTCGTTTCAGGAGATCCATCCTGAAATGACTATAACTCTGTAATTCTAGATCTCCAAGTTTTGAAATTATGTCTTACAGTAGCCCCTTGAGCCCTCTTTCTAACCCCACAATTTTGATCAAGATTGGATTCTGCAAGGCGGATTTATGTCAAATCTTCCATGATGACCTTATTATATACTAGTTTAGTAGAGTGAAATTGTATGAATTTCCACATGTCAATATTTCAACGGTAGGACTTGAAACTTACACAGAAAACCACCATCCATCCTCTTTCTGCAAGTTGTTAAAAAATTTCAATCTGGTGCTCAAAGAGAAAGTTATGAAAATTTTCCTGAGGTCACCTATTTGAGATGTAATTTGGGAACTTGTAGAAACCCTAAATGTCTTGGACTGTCTCTCCTAAAATATAGTGAAACAAGATCTGAAATTCAGGCCCAAGTTTCACCAAGTTTTCAGCTCAAATGTGTTTTAATATGAGAGTCTCACACTTTGTAGAAAAACAATTATGGCTAAAATTCCATGAGGACCTGTTTGAGATGCAATTCTGGAGCTTGCAAAAGCCTTAACTTCCTCATATCATATCTCCAGAAATATAGTGAGGCAAGGTCAGAAATTTGGACCCGAGCTTCAACAAGATTGCATCTCAAATGAGATTCCTTTTTAGCTTCTAAAATGTGGAAGAAGAAATGTTATAGCGAAAATACCACGATGGCCTATTTGGAGCAGCGAAACCCTAGAATCCAAAGCTCTGATACCAAATGTTATGAAATCAACTCAGAAGAAGATAGAAAATATAGATCAACGCCTTAGAAATTAGCCTCTTTGAGGGGGGACACGTCCTTTACATTACTCAAATGAACAATTATTGGATGATACAAATGACAAGACCTCCTTTCTATATATACGAGTCAAAGGGTCATGATATAATAAGAACCAACATAAAAATAATAATGTAAGGGCACAACAATAAAAATAATGGGCTTCTATGGGGAACCATAGGAACAATATGGGGAATACATGGGCACAATAATATAATAAGGGGGTTGCACTAATAACAATAAGGGGTTACACTAGTACAATAGGGACATAACATAACCATTGAAAAAATTCAAATCATATATATGGCTACATAATCTTTTGAATGAATGGAAGAAGCAACTACAAAAATCTAGAATGAGAGAGCCTTTGATTGTTGAAATTTATTTTAGCTTCGGTTGAAATTTTGCGTCGAATACAAAATGAAGAAATTCATTATTGGTCACCTCAAGTCAACACAAACAAGCCTGGCAAGTGAGCTTGTCAAAAATTCATTATGTTTTCCCCATTAGGGATAATTATCCCTCTCTCGACGCCTATTAATAAGAGCTCATTGGCACTAATTTCGTCCACCATTATCTCGTGGAATTAGGTCTACAATTTCCATGTAATTTGGAATTCTTTTTCCAAGCATATTCACTCATATGAAGAACATTACAGGGTATCCTTTTGAATGTGGTTTGATATCCTTATAGGGCTAATTGATAGAGTGACTTGGATCATCTACACTTATGTTTTGGTACTTCTCTTGTGGCTGCAAATTGTAGAGAGGCCTAATCTCTTTTTGTCACATAATTCTGAAGTTGACTGAGGGATTTTTGGGTATATATTCTAAGTATTTTGTTGGTAATTAAAGTGGCAACTTAAGCCTCCCATCACAATGACTTTAAGATAGCAAATTGGCCTCCTTGTCCAGACCCTCTCATTGGATAGATGTGAAATTTATCTCTTTACTTGTGTAGACTTTGATTTATTATTTTAGTTTTGTTGACACATTAATCTGGATTTAGGATAAAAATTTGGCCTCCTTGTGTGGACCCTCTCATTCGATAGATGTGAAATTTCTCTCTTTATTTGTGTAGACTCTGACTTATTATTTTAGATTTGTTGGCACATTAATATGGATTATTGATGGACACAACTTCTTTGATATGAAAAGAATTTTGGTATTTTTTCTTAAGGGTTTTTCCCTGGTTATGAGCCTAATCATGGTGTCTTGTGTCTTTTGACTATTGCCTATTGTTCATTTTCTATTATAATATATATTTACTACTCTTATTTAAAAATTAATGGTTAAGGTTTTTCATGTATATCTACTTGTTGACTAGTAGATAAAGAAATGGTCAAAGTTTTTTATGTATATCTACTTGTTGAATAGTAGATAAAGAAAGAACTATTTTCATCAATCAAATTAATTATCAATTGCTAAAAATTATCCTAATCATTGTGTCACTAGCATTTCAACATGGAACCAACTCGAGGTTTGAAGATGAACGCATGGAGACCAATCTATTAACATATGAGGCTCTTGATATCGCATTCGGTGGCATCATGTTCTAACATGGAAATGACATGCAACTACATATATATGGCTTAAATATATGGATATTTACAATATGGAACATCAAATGGTTCGTCGTTTTGTTCCATGTTTCATTATGTTGGCTCATAAAATCGTAATGGTTCACTTTCTAGCAACTGCATCACATCTATGTCATCATCGATACTATCGCATGGTCAAATATCTCTCACAATCCTGTTATATTGGACATCACTCTGATTATTGCATCACACCTACAATTAATATGCCATTGTATTTATCTATAACATGGCTTTTAATTTAGGTTATGGATCAATGGAAATCATTCATTATGACTAAATCACTATGACTTGATGCATACAATTAGATGCATCACTGAGACTTCATTTATGTGGCTCTGATACTGTGGCTTCGTTACTTACGTTGATTCTCAAGCATCACTATACCACAATAACAAAATATTTATGAAGTTAGGATCTTGGTTGATACAAGAGCACTAATATTTACCCATTCTAGCAAGAAACTTGTAAAAGAAAGTAGTAACTATATAGATCATATAAAGAAAACACCTATGTAAGTTATGGAGGAAGTATAAGTGAATATCGTCTATTCAAAAATTAACAAGTTGTCTCATTGTTGAATAAAGTTAAGAAAATGGCTAGGTCTTTTCAAGAGAGGACACATAAAGTCTAATAGGTATGTATAATTCCTATGTCAATTGAATACAATGTTTTAGGTCATAATGATGGTCATTTATAAAAGATAGGGAATGAGGAAGACCTTATCTAAATCATTTCGTCTTATGAATTTCTTTATTTTTTGAAATAATATCTAAGGTCTGCACGCTAAGTTCTCTTTTAAATTAAACTATATCAAATCCATAACATAAAAGTGTTTTTTTGAAAGATAGAATCTAGGGTATATATAAAAATCTAGATAAATTAAATTAAGATAAATCTTATGGCTATAATTCATAATCCTAGGACATGATGTTTCCTCTAAAAATAAAAACCGTAATAATGGTTATATTGGAAATATAGGGTTTGTATCTACAACCCTAGAAGTACTCTTCTAAGAATGCATTGAGACTGTAAATTAACAAAATTGACATCATTCTATTGTCTTTGTATAGTCTTCTTTGGTTGCACTTGTTGTTGATAATACACTCATATCTATAAATCATTCCTTAAATATGATGTGAATGATTGAAAAAGCAAACATTAAGGACCGTAATGGACATGATGTTTAAAATTCTAGCTGATGAGTTCATTTATTGTTGAAAAATGAAGCAAAACCTTGGTACAAATGAAGATAAAGCATGCAAATGAATAATGACTTAAAAAGAAATTGAGAATATAAGTATCTTATGTTTCTTCATTTGATTTTTAAAAGTTACTAATCAAGTGAACTCTTTAAAGATTATGAGGACTCCCTATTGATGATATGGACTCAATGCCAATGATTTGAATAATGTGGACTCCTTGATGTTGATATTGATGATGTTGACTCATGATAATAACGTGAAATATTTTATGATGGTATAGACTTCTTGAAGATGTTGATATGGACTTCTTAATGATATAGGATCCACAATCTATGATGTTGACTATGTATATTACTTATTGATGATAATAAGTGCTCCTTGGCGACAATGTTGTATGACTCATTAACTATGTGGATGATGTGATTGGACTCCCTGATGGTGGTCATAACTCCTTGATGCTTACTCTATAATAGTGATCATGACCAGAATGATGATGATGTGGACTCATTGATGATGTTGATGATGATAATGTGGTCTCATTGATAACATGGACTCCATAATGTGGAATTGGACTAGAATCTTTGATGATGACCATAATGTGGACTTGTTGATGACATGGACTCATTGATGATATTGATAATAATCATTTTCACTTGATGATGTTAAATTATTATAGATGATATGTGCTATTTATGTGGACTCTTTGGTGATAGGAAGAAGACTCCTTGATGATGATGATCGTTCGACGATGATGTAGAATCCTTGATAAAATAATCATGATATACGTTCGTTGATTATGTAATGAAATTGAACTCAATCTAAGAAGGCTAACATCAAGAGGGAGTTGACACACTCTCAAAAGATAATTATTATCTTGATTGTTTTACTTATTATATCATTATGGTTCTGTTGGCTTGCTTTGTTTTTCTTGTTCTTCAACAACCTCCTCTCGAGGATCAATAGTACATGATGAAGACTGCCAAGGTAAATCATTGGAAATATTGGAAGAACAACATGACAAAGCACTTGTGATAGGTTATGTACTTAGAGGAAACAAACAATATTAGCATGATTAATGCTTTCCTCTATTGTAAATGTTGATGAATGATGTTGACCTAGATATTCTAAAGGTGAACACATGATTTCTTATGCTATGTATAGGAATTATGATTAAGAGGGAGTTAGTTAGTATAATTGAGTGTAAGTCCCTCGATATCTTTGTGATAAATGATTTGCAGAATATTCAAGACTCTAATGTTGACTTGATTAATTCATTGATTGGTTTGTTGATCTTTATACTAACATTTATTGTTATCTTCTAGATTCAACTATGGACACTCACATTTTCCTTCATGAAAATCCAGTTATTTCCAATGATTGCTTCTATGAGAAGCCATTGGTAAGGTCTACTATTGTTTCCTTATAGTTTCTGATGTTTGCTTCCAAGAAAATCCCTACCTAAATCTCAATGAATGATTGAATATTGTTATATCATGGCTACATTTCTGATGTTAAATTGGTTTCTAATGGTTATATGAAGGAACTGGAATTACTAAGAATCCCCTTGATGAGGGATCACTGATGACATAACATAATATTGGTGCATTAATCCTAGAGACTTTGTCAAGAGACATTACCATCCTGGAGATGTTTTGATGGATTCCTCCTATAGGTTACGTGGTAAGAGACATTGTTTTTGGAATATGTAATGGTGGAATCCACTCATATTTTATGTGTTGAGAGACATTATTTCCTAGGATATGTATTGATGGATTCATCTAATAGTTTGTGCACTAAGAGACATTGTTTTGAAGGAGCTGTATTGATGGATTCCTCACGTAAGTTATGTGCTGAGAGACATTATTGTCAAGGGATGTATTGATGACTCTTCCTATAGCATATATGTCATGAGACATTGTTTCCTGCGAGATGTGTATATGATTTCTCTAGTAGGATATGTGCCGTGAGACATTATTATACTAGAGATGTATTTATGATTCCTCTTCTAGGTTGCATTACTTAAGACCTTGTGTATCATAGATGCTTTATTAGTTCCTCCCCAAGGGATGTGTGCAATGAACCTCGTGTTTGGGGAGATTATTTGAAATGGATGTTATGTATCTTTCCTTATGATGAGATTGAGATATAAACTTGGATTGTGTTATCTTCCTTAGGGTGTGAATCATGAGGTCTATGGATCGGCCAGGAAGATTGATCTAAAGGGAGAATGAAAAAATAAAATGCTAGCTAAGAGGGAGTGTTTAAATATATTATATCATAGATCAATATTTTTCATCAAATACATAAAGAAGAAATTAATTATTGGTCACCTCATGTCATCATAAAAAATCTCCACAATCCAGCTCCATGAAAGTTCATCGAATCAGCCCCATTAGGGTTACTTAGCCCTCTTATAATGCCTATGGATAAGAGTTCATTGCTTCTCATTTCATCCACCATTATCTCAAGCAACTAAGTTTATAATTTCCATCTAATTTTTGCTCCTATTTCATTGAATATTCACTCATGCAAAGAGTATTACAAGGGATCATTTTGAATGTAGTTTGATCTCCTTATATGCCTCATTGATATAGTGACGTGGATCATCTACACTTATGTTTTGGTACTTCTCTTGTCGCCAAGACTTGGAGAGAGGCTCACTCTCCTTTTGTAGCATATTTCTAAAGTTAACTAAGGGATTTTTGGGTATATGTTCTCGGATTTAATTTCTGATTAAAGTGGTAACTTTGAGCTCCCATCATAATGACTTCAAGACAATAATTCGACATCCTTTTGCAAACCCTCTCATTGGAAAAAAGTGGAATTTCTCTCTTTATCTATGCATACTTTGGTTGATTGCGACATTAAGATGTACTATTGATGGAAAAAATATCTCTCTAATAAGGAAATAATTTTGGGTTTTCCCTTTATGGGTTTTTCCCTAGCTATGAACCTAATATTAGTGTCTCATGTCTATTTATTTTTTCATATTGTTCATTGTCTATGGTGATCGTTATTTACTAATCTTGTTGAAGAATTAATGGTTGAATATTTTCATGTATAGCGTTTTATTGACTAAAGGATAAAGGAGGAGCTATTTCCAAGAATAGAAGTAGTTATTAATTGTGAAAACCTATTCTAGTCATTGCATCACTAGAATTTCAACATGGAATTTAGAGTAAAACAGAATATAAATGATATAAAACATGTCATTATAAAATGTAAATTTGTTCAAGTCATTACAAAGGTAATATTTATCAACGGTATGGAATTAATTATCACTTAGAAACCTAAGTAATAATAAGTATTTGAATCTAACATGCTCTCCCCAAGTAATTTAACTAAAAAAAGGGAAATGAGAACTAGGAGGACTTGTAATTGACGTCCATAAGCTTGTTCCCATGCATGGTCACCTGAGATAAGAGGAGAAACTATGAAGAATGTTGAGTTTTAATATAAATGCTGGAATCAAATTGTTGAAAACCCAAGACATTAATTCATTTCAATATAACAATTGCTTCACAAATTGCATTAGGGTTAACTACAGGAAAAATGAAACATCATAGGTTAATTAGTACTAAGTAAAAAAGGAACATAACCATTGGCAAATAAATGGGAAGGAAATCATATTAAACCCCAATTACCTTTAGGAATGTCCCACAACTATCTTAAACCCATGAGTTTTCCTACAGACAAGAAAAAGGGTAACCATTAAACTTATGATAGTTTATAACTACACAAAATTATATACACCCATATCGTGGGAGGAGCTAAGAGAGTTCTATTCACAATATTTACAATTATATTTTATAAAATTCATGCAAGTATAGGTAAAGAGTCAAACAAATAAGACTAAAGAAAAAAGAACCAAGTCATAAATAAATGTTTAAACCCAAATATTGACATTAAATGTACACAACACATGATTCATCAAATGCCAAAGTCGTGTGAAATGACAAACCATGGTAAATGTAGAAAAATACTACAGTCATTATGATGAACTTGGAAATAGAAAACATCGAATTATAAAGGTGTCAAATGGCCCTATTGTACAACGAGATGAAGGAGAGCTTTGAGATGTTGAGAGTATTAAATATTCACTAGATATGTGATATGTAAAAATAACAAGCCCAAATTCTGCTTCTTGAGAGAGAAAGGAGGTAGGGTTTTGAAAAAGAAAATTAAATTTCCATGTAAACACCATAGAGCCTCTAGGATTCGTATGCATGAACCTATAGTTATAAGTGTTGAACATGCCAACAACTCATAGGTTCAAGTGAACATGAATTGCAACCACAAGACTAGAATATGCCTGCAGCAGCCTCACATGCAACCATCGAAAAAAAGTTAGTATCTTAAAGAAAACAAAATTACGAACAAGAAAACCATGCAAATTTTGAATTTCATTGTCATTGTAAATGAACTCATAAAGAGAAGTAATCACATTGGAAATGTAGTCATAGGCCCTCTACTCTGTTATCACTCAGAAATTTCTCTAGAATTTATTAGAAGAAAGAAAATAACTGAGGTGACCACAAACCAACTTTGGAGCACAGGTCCTAGCCAACCTAGGATCAAAGAGGGCTCTCTCTATATGATCTAGCTTTGTTGATTGGATTTCAGGCTAGTTATGAATGTTTTGGGAGTCTTTGATTTTTATTCAAGATTGGATGGTGGGATCCTTGAAACAGATGGATAGAATGATGTCTTTAGAACATTGGGCTATGGAGTCCATAGAAGGGCGACAAAATTGGATCAACTCACGAAAGGAAATGCTAAAAGGAAAAGCTAGCAGAGTAAAGTGTAGGTCTTTGGAATAGGGGGGTGAAATGGTTTTAATGAGGGTGAGAGAGAAATTAAGGGTTCTCGGACCGAGGTATAATGAGGAATAGAGGGTAATCGAAAGCAAAGGGCAATTAAGAAAACTTTGATCTAGATTAGCAAGAAACAACCTAAACTAAAGAGAAATTAAGAATTCATTAATTTAGATATCAGTTGAAAACATTTATATGCACAACTATTAAAACAGAGTGTAGTTAAACAAATTCTGAGATATTGTTCTAGTTATAACATTCGGATTCAGAGATACATTAAAGATTGTGGAAAAACATTAAGAAAGATAACGATAACATATGAAAATACTTATCTACACTTTGCTCAACACATGAATCCTATGAAATATCTTGTCTTTATTCATCAATTCACCTTGCTCGCTCAGTCAATGGTACAATATATTTGCAGTATTTTTGATTAAAATTCTATAGAAATGTCTAAGAATCCACACCTACATACTTCAAATTGTGAAGTATTTATATAAAAAATTATTACAACATATCTCAAGCTAACTTGAGATTTAATCTAGGAAATAAAAATATCTTCCTGCAAGAAGATAGAGACAACAATCAAACTACTTCATGTTGTCCCTTTTATTTTCTTATTGTTGGCCTTTATGGTTTGCTTTTAGCCCTTTATGCTACTTTGTTGTTTGATATTTTACGCTAGAAGCTTCATCTACTTTTGCCTTTCGTCTTATACACTTTGACACTGATACTCTTTGACTCTACTGATCTATCTTCATCTTTTTACTTGGTTGTTTTATTTTTACTATACTTTAACCTTTTTACTACATATTTCTCATAGTAAATTAGTCAATTTATGCCATGTTTCAGCATTAGTTAATTGGATCTTAAGTATCCTCCTATATATTTCATCTGCCTCGGTGTACTTTGAAAAAGTAGGCTTATTGGTAAAAAAGTGTTCTACCTCATCCTGGAGGTAAAATGAGTTTCAAATGTCTAATAAAGTACTTTTCCTGTTGGCAATGCCTTGACTAATGATGTATTGGCTTGTTTTTTTGCTATCTCTCTGATTTTGTTATTGTAATCTTGTTGTGTCATGAGCTTGTCATTTATTAATAAGGGACTCGGTAGCCCTTTCGCTCTCAAAATTTTAAATTTAACCATAAATCTATCAATGAATACCTGCATATTCTGGCACTTGTCATCCAAGTTTAGCATTAAGTTTCTCTTGGAGAGGACCTTTCTTACCTAAAAAATTGTTTATGTTATGTACTTTATATCCAATTCATGAAGCTCATACTTATTTTTACTATTAAGGAACTGGATGATTCTCGTGGCATCTTGAGGCATCTCTCCAAATTCTTTTTTTACCTTTTGGATGGTTTCTGTAGCCATATTTATTAAATCTATCTGCTAAAAAATTACCTGAATAGATGGACAAATATCATTGATAGAGTGAATGATATAGGTCCATAGCAGTTCCTTAGCTTGTCCAAGAGGTTCTTTCAGTGTCAGTTCCTTCTCCATGGCATTTAATCTGTCACTCATTCTGGTAGCTTTGTGCACTTCTTTTTTGTGCATGATTTTGGCAAGCTTGTAATCAGTCTCCAAGCTTTTCATCTTCACTTTCAACTTATTCATCTCTATTTCTTGGATGGACATCTCTTCCATATCCTTGACTAATTTTGTTGCTTCTTCACCTAATGTACCTACTGTTGATTTATACTGTGTTGAAACCTATTCTACTGTGGCCATAAGCACCGTGGGAGCTAATGAGGCTTCCAATGCAGAAGGAACAATTGTTGAGACTGTTGGGATGACATTTACAGATGTAGTGGAAATATCACTTTGCTTCAGCTGAATTAAAGTGTCCAAATCCTTCTCTGTCTCCCTTAACTGATCATTTATTTTAGGACTAAGTCCATCAATTCTTCATGTCTCGTTTTGTTTTCCAAGACTTTCTGTGTCTGGGGATGCTATAGCTGAGGCATCTTCAATTCTTTTTTTATTGCTGCAATGTCATCATTTTATTTTCTTAATTAGTTGCTGAATGGGTTTGATATCTTTGGGATCATGTCCCAATTCAATCAGTAAGTCTTCCAAAGAGTTGATTCTGGTATCCTTGGCCTGTGATCAGGCCTTCTCTAACTAATATTGGGTTGAGATATTGTTCAATGATTTCTACAATTGATGGGAAGTTATGGCTTTACCTATAAGGGTGGAGTAAATCATTTCTCCAGCCTATTTGTGGAATTCAATTTGGTCAATGGGATGAATATCCCTTGCCAATACCTCAAAATCAATCTTTTTACAATCTTCTGATGTCCTTGGTTGTTGTACAATTGGTTTAGGCTTTAACCCTATATAGAAATTACTTGCATATGAATTCTAAAACACAAAAGATAAACAATGCGAGAGCATAACACTTAAAACACATATACACAGAGATGTTCCCCTGGATCCCAAGATTAGGACTACCAGCATGATTTTTCATTATGTTCCTTTCAATGTTACAATACATATTTATACATGTCAAAGCATCCAATACCATGGACCGAAAACCATCGTGTCCAAAACCATGGACTGAAAACCATCACATCCAAAACCATGTGTGAAAATCATGCACAAAACCATAGGTAGGTCCACCCAACCTAACATAGGGTCCAAAACCAAAAATTTCTAGGGTGCTACCCAAGACTCCATAGGGTGGGGTTACCTACACCCATCAAACCACCTGTGACTCCCCTAGCTACACAATTGGCTCAACTAAGGGGGGGCTCCGCCCCACTTCTAACCCCCGGTTAACTACGTGGGCTAGTTGTGGAAGGGATATAACACAACCCAACATTCTCCCACTTGTTGTTTTCTTTCCACAGGGGGCCACAAGAGAGCTTAGTCATTTATCCAACCATGCAACACCCATTATTTCTCTACACCATTAGAACTTCTCAGAGCTCACAAATTTTGTCAATGCATCTGCAGTATTCTTCAAAGAGTCCACTGTTACCAGCAACACCTTTTTGTCTTCTATCATATCCCTCACAAAGTGATACTGGACATCAATGTGCTTTGTCTTTGAATGGTAAGCAAGATTCTTTGCCAAGAAAATTGCACATTGCCTGTCACAATATATCCTTATACCTCCCTGTATTAACCCCATACTTGAACACAATCTCTGCAACCAAACTGCTTCCTTGCTTGTATGAGTGGCTGCCATGTATTCTACCTCTATAGTTGATAGTGCCACTACAAATTGTTTCTTACTCATCCAACTGACTGCACCTCCAAATAGGTTAAACACATAGCCACTTGTAGATCTTCTTTGATCTTGATCTCCAGCCCTTTCCACATCAACAAAGCCACATATATCCAAAACTTTGTCCAATCCTAGTCTTCCTTCATAGCACAAACCATAATCACTAGTGCCATGCAAATTCATGAAAACCCGCTTCATTGCTCTCCAATACTTCTTCCCTGGTTTTGACATAAAATTGCTCAATACTGCCACTACATGTGTAATGTTTGGCCTAGTAAAAACCATCACATACATTAGGCTACTGACTGCACTTGCATATGGAACACGGGACATATCCTCTTCCTCTTCTTGTGTCTTGGGACATTTTTCAGTAGATAACTTTACACCTATAGGAATAGGAACCTTCACCGGTTTACTATGCTGCATATTAAACCTCTGCAATATTGTCTTGACATACTTCCTCTGGTTTCACCAGAGCTTCCTCTTTTCCTGATCACTTTTAATTTCCATGCCCAAAATATAGTTCGCAACACCAAGATATTTCATGTCGAATTTGGAGGACAATTGGGTCTTCAAATCCTAGATAAATTCTTTGTCATTTCCAACCAGCAACATATCATCCACATACAATACCAAATAAATAAAATGGTCACCAATTAATTTAAAATACACACAGTGATCTCCTTTGCTTCTAGTGAAGCCAAGTCCCCGTATAAATGTATCAAATTTTTGATACCACATCCTTGGTGACTGATTTAACCCATACAGAGACTTCTTTAACTTGTATACTAGTTCTTTCTTACCCTTCCCCATAAATCCTTCAAGTAGCTTCATGTAGATCTCCTCTTCTAGATCCCCGTGAAGAAATGTTGTCTTCACATCCATCTATTCTACATTAAAATAAAAAGCAACAAAAATAGATAAAAGTAATCTAATAGAAGTTACCTTGGCAACAGGAGAAAAAATATCACCAAAATAAATTCCAGACACTTGGGAATAACCTTTTGCTACCAACCGAGCTTTGTATTTCTCCACCTTTCCTTCTACATTTGTATTATTCTTGAACACCCATTTGCTACCAATGGGTTTCCTTCAAACCGGCAACTCCACTAGATCCCAAGCCTCATTGTTGTGCAAAGATGCCATTTCATCGACCATGGCCTCTTTTTAGAGTTTTCCATGCTCTGAACCTACTACTTCCTTCACAGTTCTGGGATCATCATCAGTAATAGATAAAAAAAAAATTGAATAGAATGGAGATGGACTACACCATTTTGGCTGCCTCCTTTCTCAAACTAATCTTCTCAGAAACGGAGTTTCCGTCTCTTCATCTTCTGATTCCTCCTCTATTGTAGATTTTGATTCTTCCTCCTTTAGCTCAAACTCTATCTTCTCAGGTTCCTTTGGTTGGAATTTATGTTTAATAACATATTTCACCTCTCTAAACACCACATCTCAGTTGTACACAACCTTCCTTGTTCCTGGGTTCCAAAGCTTATAATCCTTTAAACCATCCTTATACCCAATAAAGATACACTTTTCAAATTTACTATACAACTTGGTGCGTTTCTCCTTTGGAACATGTACATATGAATCACATCCAAATACCCTTAAATGTGAAAGAGATGGCTTCTTACCAGTCCATACCTCTTGTGGAGTCTTACCCTCCAATGTTGATGAAGGTGATCTGTTGACCATGTAACATGATGTCTCCACCGCCTCTGCGCAAAATTCTTGTCCTAACCCAACACCACTTAGCATGATTCTTTCCCTTTCCATCAACATCTTGTTAATTCTTTCTGAAACTCCATTTTTCTGAGGTGTATATGGAGTAGACTTCTACCATGTTATATCACACTTCTTACAGAATTCTTCAAATTCCTTACTGCAAAACTCTCCACCATTACCTGTTCTCGGCATCTTTATCTTCTTCTCTGTTTGGCTTTCCACCAGAAATTTAAATTCTTTAAAACTGTCAAAGAGTTTAGATTTCTTCTTAAGGAAATATATCCATGTATTCCTTCAAAAGTCATCTATAAATGATATATAGTACACAGACTTACCCAGTGATGGAACCTTCACAGGTCCAAACACATCACTGTGCACAAGTTCTAATATATGTTTCACCCTCTTACCAGCTGTTATCACTCAGGTTGTTCCCTAGGAAAATTATAAGGAGGGAATACGGCTGAGGTAACCACTAAACAATCTGTTAGCTGTAGATTCTAGCCAATCTACAACCAGAGAGGGCTCTCTCTTTATAATTTAGCTTTGTTTTGCTATAGGTTAGGCTAGTTATGAGGCACAAGTTTTTGTTTGGTGTTTGGAAGTTGGCATTCGATAGAACAGGGCTGCAAAATAAGAGAAGTTCAGACCATTGGGTGAATGAAGTCAGTGAAAATGAATTTCTGGGTATGGTTTCTTAGGAAAAAGGAGGGACAGAGCAAGATAATTAAACATAGAACAATTTTCAAGCTGGAATAAGATGAAATGGAGTCAGGGAATGAAAGGAAATTAAGAATATTTCATTATGCTAATAGAGGGAAGATGAGTAAATACTATCAAGGAACAATTAAGAATTCTCTAGTTGTATTCAGGGTGCACGAACCAGGGAGACAGGAGCAGTCAAGAACTCTTGCCTATGCTAGTCCTGTAGAAAACATAAAAAATGATAGGAATTGAACATAGAGTAAAGTAAAGTAAATTCTGGGTTACTCTTCTTTCCTGCAATTTAGAACATGATATTTAGATGGTATATAAAACACAGATATAGTAAAACAAGAGTAAAGAAGACTTATTGATCCATGAGGTAACACGAAAATTCTGTAACATATTCTTCTGCCATTAATTCCATAACCAGCAAATTCACCAGCAAAGCATTCCAACAATCTTTATTTCAGAAGAGTTCTCGAAATTTACAGCGCAGGTCCAGAATGATATTCACCAGCCAACAATAATACATATCTTGAGGAGGTATTTATAAAAGAATAGTTACAAAATATCTCATAGGGAAAATATACAGTAATAAATTTATCCATCTACTTCTTCAAAGGCAATAAATGATATTGAAAATAGAGCGTAATCAATGCAGAAGTAACTTGCGTTGTGTTGGCTGCCTTAGGTGGTTTGATATATTTGACTTTTGGACTTAATAAGTCGACTGGCAGCTGTTTCTTTATCTCGCGTTCTTGCATTGCTGTCCTGGCCCTGTCATCTGTGCCTGATTCCCCTTTAATGTGTTTTGGCGTGAGCTTCTTCCTTGCTATTGTCATATTTATGATATGTGGCATGCACATTAAATTTGATTAGATGCAGACAATCAAAAAGAATTAGTGCCAACACTACCTTGGTGGTAAAACCTCCAACATGCCCTGCCACCATTGATCTGTTGGAAACTAGTGTCTTTGTAGTTTTATTAATGTTTCATCAGCTTCAGTATACCTGTAGTAATTGGGCTACACTTCAAAAAGATGTGTTATCTCATGCTTGATAAAGAATAAATTTTCCAATTTGTCATATAATCTATGTCCAGAGGGAGGTACTGTGTCTTCTGAAATGCTTGATGATGCTGTAATTTGATTGGTATCATAGGTATTTACCCTGTGAGCATACTGTTCATGTGTTAATAGTCTCAGATTACTGGTCAATAAGCTGGGTAACCCTTTGCTCCGCAATACTGCAAAATTTTCTCTAAAGGCATTTATTTTTGTCTGAATTTCTTGGCACTTTCTTTCCAAATTTTGTACAAAATTCCTCATGGTCAGCACCTTTTTTATTGTCAAAATTGTACTTGTTCTATCCTGAATATCTAGAGATGCTACCTGCTCTCTGGTATGAGTATTCAAAAAATGAATGAGTTTATTGGCCTGCTCGGGCTTGTTTGCTAATAATGCTCTGGCATTTTGGGTCTCAACTTGAGCTACTTCTATTAATTCAATCTGGTCATGAATAGTCTGTATTGATGTCCATCGATCAGTGATGAACTGGCCAATCTTGGTCCACAAAATTGTTTTGATTTCTACCAGAGTTTTGTGAAGAGTAAGGTCCTTCTCCAAGCATTTTACCTTATTTTCCACGGCCTTTACTTCTCTTGTTTTCTCAGCCACAGTTATTTTTTATTTACCATAATTCACCTCTATCTTGGCCAGTTTTTCTTTGGCTTCCTTTAGCTCTTTCATTTGGAGTTCTAAAGCCTTTATTTCCTTCATCATCTCTTCCATGTTCAGGCTGGAATCTAGTATTGCTGTTGTTGTTGTTGAAGCTGAGGTACCTGTTGTTGATGCTGGGACGGAGGGAGGGATTTCTATAGTAGTTGTAGGAGGAGCTGTTGTGACAATTGGAGCCGTTTGAGATGGCTGAGAGGCCAACTCTCCCTGTTTTCCTTGTAGTCCTTCCTTCAATGCCTTCTCTGTTTCTGCCAGTCTTTCATTCATCCTCATTAGCAAACTTGACACATCCTCCTCTTCTTTCTGCTATGCAACTTCTGTAGTTTGAGGGTGCATGGTAATTGGGAGCTTGAGCTGCTTCCTGAGGGCTGCAATATCGTCTTCTTTCTTTTTTATTAAGGCCTGTATACCCTTGTGATCCTTGGGATCATGCCCCAGCTCAATGATAATTTCCTCCAAGGATTTGATTCTGTTATCCTTGGCTAATGAGGAGGCCTTCTCCAACTCTAATTGTGTAGAGGTATTGTGCAATGAATTCTGCAGTTTGTGAGCTAATAATGCCTTGTCTGCTAAGGTGGAGTACACCATTTCGTCGGTTTGTTTATGTAATTCAATTTGGTCCATTGGATGGATGTCTTTAGAGAGGACTTCCAGATTGGTCCTGATATAATCAGTAGCTGACTGTGGCTGCTGCATTATGGGCCTGAAGTGACCAAGGGTCATCCTCCCTCTTGAATATCATAGGCTGCCATTAGTCTTTGTTGATTTGTGGGAGCCGTTCTCAGTAATTGGTTATAAAGTTGGATCCTTATTGGATTATTTCTAGCCTATATTTCAGTGAAGGCCTTCTTGATATCCGAGCCTTGCTTTCTCTGTGGCCTGGTTGATGTAACCTCCACACCATGCTGCCTCTCTTGCTCTTGCTGATATGAGCTAGTTGATGTTTCCGAAATTGGAGGGATCTACTGTTCAGTTGTTCTCTCACCCCTTAGGTTACCTGCTGTCCCTTCTTCCAATTCTTCTTCAGAGTAGGGATTCAACCTTTACCTCTTTTCCCCTTGTTGTTCTACTGATCCACTAAAAGGTGTGCCTTCTGGTCTGTCTCTTTTCTTGGCGCTTTCCTCATTGAGAGGACTTTTTAACACAGGGATTTCAGGTACCTTTGCTTGTCTTGAAGGAACTTGCCCTTGACTTTTCTCCTTTTCTGTATCTGGTCGGTCTGCCATTATATCTTGCTGTTCTGAACACTGCACTTCCTTGCCTTTGGATGTCCCTACAGGTGGAGTACTCCCTTGGGTAGGTTGTTGTGAAGTTGTGGCAGATGATGTGACCACTCCAACGTGTTGAGGCAATGTGAAGGGGACCTGTCCAAAAGAGACCACGTCAAGTGTTTTCTCAAGCTCTTTCATTTATTTTTCTAATTCCTCTTCTTCAATAAGCTCTTCAACTAGTGTGCTTTCTACCCATTCTTGTTGATTAGCATATTGTTGAATTTCAGGGATTTTGTGGTGCACATATCCTGTAAGCTTGTTTTTTACTCTTCTAAAACTTATGAAATGTTCAGGGTCATATGGTGACCAATGAAAACTTTGTTTCAGCATAAGTTGATCTCTTAATATCTTATATACTTCCACCCATGCTTCTTCCATTTTATTGAAGATAAAAGGGCCCAATTGATGTCTTATCTTGAGCTGTGCCTTTTTCCTAGCACCATAGAAATGAGTCAAATCTGAACTACTAAATTGCCGGTAGTATTCCAGGGCAAAGAGTCTCATAGGGACATACTTTGGCAGCTTGTAGGGAGTTAATTCACAGCCATAAATCCTGATTACTGTGTGGTTTTGGTAAAAATACCAGTCACCAATACTGTATTCCTTGGAGAGATGTAAAATTTTTTGCATTTCAGCAGAGAGCCTGGCAGGAGGAGTTGTTATCAACAAAGAAGTGGCTAGATATATGAACAGGTCAATGAACTCACAATATGTATAAGGGGAGTTGTGGACCTCATGGAACACTGAGGTCCAGAAAATTACAGACCTCCTTTCACCCTTAAGGTCCAATCGTTTAAGAGGAATTTGCAAACTATCAGGTTGATAGTATAGTAGCAAATGATATATGTAGGATGTGTATTTGAACACTCTTTCTCTCTCCAAGTTCATGAATTGATCATGGATTTTATTTTCTATGAAGGTGGCATAATCATACTTGACAGCAGGGGGTTTTCCCGGAGTGAATATGGACATCAATACTAAAACAGTTTCATCAACATACTCACTCGTTTTGAATCCTAAAAGGTAGCATATCATGTCTATAATGAGTCTCCCTGCCTCATTGAAACAAACTTGGAGATAAGGAGGAGGCTGCTCGGGCTGGCAATTTGGTTTCATAAACAATTGAGCAATTCTGGCTATCTCTGAACTGGACAGTTTGGCACCTTGGTCAAGCAATAATTTCTTGGTGAGAAGAGCTAGAGGCTGAGTTGGCTTGAAGTTAAACATCTCATTTATGGATTGAGGAGTAATATAGAAGAGTACAGTCCCAGATGGAGCCATAACTGCTCTTTTTGTGGGTTCATAATTTGTACAGCATAAATGGATGAAATGAGGGAGCACATTCACTGAAGGGAGGTAATAGATAGGCACGTTGGACTCCCAAATTCCCAAAACATCAGTGCTTCTTCTGTAGCTATTTCTAATTTCACAAAAGGCTTGTAGGTGAGGTTTGTAACCCATCATATCCTTAATTTGGAAGTCCCTGTCAGCAAGGGGTATCCATTCAAATTCCTTATGTGGGGCATTCAAGGGGGCCACATTCGAGGCCACTGGAGCTTCCATGCTTCACTGTCTGTGTTTATAATTGGAATTTGGGTTTGTGTAACAACAGAAAATAGAGTACTGGCATTGAGGTTTTTCTCAGAAAATTTGCAAACTCAGTTTTATATAGAAATGGCCTTACTGGTTAAAATTCATAGAAAAGACAAAGTCTGCAGAGTTTAATTGGTAAGATGGATAAAATAGTGGAAATGGTGCGCTTTTTGCAAGTGATTTTGACAAATTTAACTCAATATTTGGGTATTTTTGGAGATTTTGCCGGCGGAAATGTGCTTGAATTTTAGTTTAATGGGAAATTTGCAGAGGAGAACAGAATTCGCAGGTTTTCTTTGGAAAAATGGGTCAAACAGTGACTTAAAATGCAGAGATTTGTAGGCAGGAGCACATTTTAACTTGAATTTTAGTTCTTCGGGTGATTTTAACAGAGAAACTCGGAAAAACAGGGTTTACGAGCGAATATCGGGTAAATACCTGTTTTACAGGCGCCTGGTGCGAAATGCAGGTTGAAGACTGAGTTGAGGGGCTGAGCTGCGGAGTGAATTCCTCTGGGTGGCAGACTATGCAGAGAAAATGTCATTTTGGACGTCGTAAACCATGCAAAGCTCACGCAAGAAAAACAAAGAGAAATGGACAAAAACGTCGTTAAAATGACTTTTTAACAAAAATTTTGATTTTGGCGGGTTATTGGCATGCTTTGGTCGGGTGACATCAGCATGACATCATCTTTGTCGGGTAGCAGGGGGTATGAAAGGTGACTTAGTGCTGACATGGTGGACACGACGGACAAAATGGTGACAAGGTGGCAGCTGATGTGGGTGCTGACGTGGGTGCTGACGTGGTGGACGATGTCAGGAGCGGTAAGCAAGAGCGGTTTATGGTTTCATCGCACTGCTTTATGTACGGCGGCGGTTTTGGACTAAACGGATGCGATAAACAGTGGGAGCGACACACGTCCCACAGTACGATGGGAAAACAACTTTCTATCACGTGCTATCATCCAGACATCGGAGCGCCTCGAATATTGGTGTGAGCCGTTCAATCGGGAGGGCCTAATCGGACAGTTGACGAAGGGGTAAGTTGGCAGGGGGGTACAACACAGGACCCGCACATTACTTTAATATTTTTTAATGTTTGCGGGGTATAAACCTTGGTTAACAGGGGTTTATGGGCGTGGTTGTTTATCTAACCGAGTGTTAAATAGACTCCAATGGTTTTGAACACGGAGGGCTTATTATAAGGTTTTTGCCAAACCTTTTAATTCTCGAAAGCTTTGGTATATGGCTATAGTTGCGAGGGGTCGGGATATTATAGAATTTTGGGGTTTTGTATGTATTTTTACATAGTATGGGAGGGGAAAACTTTAGATAGGAGCTATATAATAGAGTTAGGGTGTTAGTATGGTTTTGTAGATAGAAAATGCTAAGTTTATAAAGTAATAACTTAGGTTTTTAGGGAAATGAAAGGGAAATGGAGTGATTATTTTACACAAGAAATGTGGCTTGTTTTGGCTAAGTAAACACAAAGTTTCACTTAGTACTTCCTATAAAATGAGATGAACTAGGACCATTGAGCAGATCCCAATGTCCTTGAGGGGATGTTAGTAAGTGTTCTTGGGGAAATGAGAGGGGAAATCAGTCATGCTCCACTGAACTGTAGCCACTTTGCCAGGATGTTTGTGATACTCATGAGATAACTTATATTTAACAGGACAAAATTGATCACCAACCTGCTTTTGCAACACCAGAATTACCTACCCATTTAGCTACACCTAACATTTTTTCTTCATCTTGTTTGGGTGCATTTGATCTGGCAAACCCTGATTCTCTTCTTTTCTTTTAACTGCCCTCTTATCTAAGTCTGCCTTTATTTCTTCCAAGGGCTTAGATTTAGCTTTTGAGACCCTTTGCTTCTCTACCTAGCTGTTTGTCTGCCAAGCTTGAACTGTTTGATCAGACCTTATTCTCTAATGCTAAAACAAGAAATTTAAACATGGACTGGCCAAGATTGAGCTGTTGGGCCATCCATCAAGTGTGACAGAAGTCAGTGATTGCACATTCTGAACTTCTTTGCAAAAAGTAGGACAGTAGTGGCATTTTGACTAGCCACTTTCCTGGTCTTTTCTTTGGGGTTCATTTTCTTTCTTTCCTGACCAATTCATTCTTCTTGCCCTTTGATTTTTCTTTTAGGGCATACCCTCTTTACATTTTTAAAATTTTGATTTTGTGAAAATATGGAACCTTTGTAGCATGGAAAGGATGATCATATTTGGCACTTCCACAGTCAATCATGAAATATGACACCTATTGGTATAGGAACCTAACAGGGGCTCCACTTGGGGATAGCTTTTCCAGATGAAAAGCTAAGAACACTAGGTCAGATGGCCTTATTTTCAACTCTTGCTGGTTTTGAAACTTCGTTCTGTTGTAGACAAACACAACTCTATCTATGTAACATGTATACAACTCTCATGAGTTGAGCTAAATAGAATTACAACTCTGTCTTTGCTAGTTTGTCTGAGTATTTGTCATGATTTTCGTAGCTCCCAAGTTTTCTTCTTGATTTCTTCTGATAAACTCAAAATATAACACAAAAGGAGGCACAATTCCTTTCTTTTCCCTCAAAATTTTCTCCATCCTATTCCCTATCCTATTGTTGTAATAGGCTACTGAAAATAGACACTATTATGTATGAAATACAGTCCTAACATGTTAACAAAGAGGATCAAAATAATGCTTGAGCATCCGACCATTAACTGGCCCTTCCTCAGCTTCTGTACCATCCAAACTACTCAAAATATAGGTTTTATTTCCTTGTACAGCCTGAATGACAAAAGGCCCTTTCCATAGGAAATCAAATTTGCCATGTTTTCCTTTGTCTTCCCTCCTAGAATCCCACTTCAGGACTTTATCTCCTATGAAGAAATCCCCCGCTTTTGTACTTCGGCCAAAAATCTTCTTGAGTCTGTCTTGCAGAATCTGAGTTCTCTGATACACTTCCTCTCTAGTCTACTGCAAGTGAATAGTTTGACTGATTCTTCTTTGAATATCATTGGGTTTTGCTTGTATTTTGTGCAGAAATTTGATCACAGGGATTCCTAAGATGAAGGGAATACAACCTCCATGCCATAAACCAATTCATATGGGCTTGTTCCAATAGATCTTTTTGTAGTTAACCTGTCTGCCCATAGCACATTAACAAGCTTTTTGTGCCAATTCTTCTTGTTTTCCTCCAATACTTTCTTTATGATGTTTATCAGGCTCTTATTGGATGATTCAGCTAGACCATTACCTTGAGGGTAATAGGCTATGGAGTGGCCTAAGGTAATGTGGTACTTGTGGCAAAAACTGATCATTCTTTTGGATTTAAAGGCAAACATTATCTGTTATAATCTTCTCCGAATAGCCAAATCTAAAAAGAATATTGGTTTCTAGAATTGCATGATGGTTGAGTCATTGGCTTGCCTATAAGGGATGACTTCTATCCACTTAGTGAAGTAGCCTGTGGCAGTTAAAATCCGCTTTTGTTGATCAGAGGAGGAAGGGTAAATTTCTCCAATGAAATCTAAACCCCATCGTTGAAATGGTCTCTCTGTGGAAATGGGTTTTAGAGGTAAAGGTAAAAGCTTTCTCTTGCCTTCAAAGATTTCGCACTTATGGCAAGAAATTAAAAATTTCTTTACACAGCAAACAGGGAGGGCCAATAAAAACCAGATCTCAGAATTTTATCAGGTATTGACTTCCAATACAAATGTCCACCACAGTCCCCTACATGAAATTCTTTGAGTACTTTATCAGTTTCATCCTATGTTAGGAAATTCAGCAAAATACCTTCATGATTTTTCCAAAATAACACATTATCTACTATACAAAACTTTGAAGCTTTCATTTTCAAGAATCTCTTTTTAGTTCCGGATAACCCTGGAGGAGCTTGCAGGTTTAACAATACATAAATTATATAAACATACCAAGGTGATTGTAAAAAGGCTTGATTGATCTGTGGAGTCGCCATCTCTTGTTTTTTATCCAGTTCATTGATGTCAAGGGCATGGAAATTGGTTTCAGTCATCAACTTAGCTAATCCTTGTCCTTTTATCAGTTTTGTTGGTTTGATTTCAATGTCATATTCCAAAATGTTGGCTATCCATTTTCCCCTCTTACCTTCAATTCCTTCTTGAGTCAGAATGGCTTTGACCACGGCATTTGGGACATAAGCTATCACATGAGAGTACAGGATATAAACTATGAAATCCTTGATGGATTTTACAAGGGCATAAGCTTGTTTTTCCATGATTTGATGTTTGAGTGGTGCATCTCTAAGTGCTTTACTCAAAAAAGCAATGGGCTTCTCACATCCTTGGTCATCTTTTTGTAATAGCACAGCAGCAATAGTATGCTCAGGTGCAAAGGAAAAGATTATAAAATCTCTATCAAACTTGGGGCTTGTGAGGACAGGTGTTTTAGTCAAATCTATTTTTATTTCCTCAAAGGCTTGTTTAGCTTCTATTGTCCATTTGAATTTAGAATCTTTCTTCAGCATGTTATTCAACAGTCTTATTAATTCAGCCAAGTTGGGTATGAATCTTCTTAGGAAATTGATCTTTCCTAGAAAAGATTGCAATTCTTTGATGTTTCTTGGATGAGGCACTTGGAGGATAGCTTGTATTTTGTCTGGGTTTATTCTTATGCCATCTTTTGAAATTATGTGACCCAAGAGTTTTCCTTCTTCTAGGTCAAACAATGATTTCTTTGGGTTCAAAGATATGCCATATTTCTTGCAAATTAGGAACACTTGTCTTAAATGTTTTAAATGTTCTTGATCTGATTTGGAAAAAACAGTTAGGTCATCGAGATATATGACTAAAAAATCATGAATCTCTTTTGCAAAGGCTATGTCCATTGCTCATTGATTTGTGGCCCCTGCATTTTTAAGTCCGAAAGGAATTTTTACATATTTGAAGGTTCCCCAAGGTGTTGTAAAGGCAGTTTTATCTTGATCATCCGAGTGAACTAAGATCTGATTGAATCCTGAGAATCCATCTAACAGTGAGATCTTAGAGGCTCCTACTACCCTTTGTAGAATTTGATCCATCTTGGCAAGGGGTAATGGTCTTTGAGAGAAACTTTATTTAGATTTCCTAAGTCAACACACAATCTTATTTCTCCTGTTTTCTTCCTAGTGGGCACTAGATTTGAAATCCACTCTGAAAATCTAATAGGTGCAATTATTCCAGCTTGGTACATTCTTTTGACTTCCTTTTCAATTAGAGGAAGGAGGACTGGATTAACCCTTCTCAGCTTTTGTTTAAAAGGCTTTTGATTTTCTTTTAATTGTATTGTGTGTTGGATGATCGAAGTATCATAGGACTTGAGGTCCTCATAGCTCCATGCAAAGACATCTTGAAACTCTTTGAAGAGCTCAATGTATTTCAGTTTTTGATTTGGAGGCAAGGTTTTGGATAATTTTATAATTTTAGGATTCTGTGCAGTTCCTATATTGTAGTCCTCAATTTCCGCGTTTAAAGGCTGCATTTTTGGTTTTCTTGGCATATCATTTGAATCAAAAATATCCTTCAAAGGAGTTAAGCCTGTGGACAAAAAGTTATATTTCAGCTCAATTACTTCAGCTTCTGCCTCAGCAATTTCATCAAGGTCCATTTGTTTCAGCTCTTGTAGATCTTTAGTAGTAAAGATTGTTGGGTGTAAAATGTGGTTTGTTGTTTCAGCTGATATATTTTTCTCAATTTTGTCTATCTGCTGTTGACCACAAATGATGCTTGTGTCTATGTTTGTCCTTGAGAATTCCTCTTTCAAAGTCAAGAAATTATTGATTTGGGTGCCATTTTCAAATACTTGCCAATTTTTTACATTATCCGGAACAGCAGGTCTGTGTTTGATTTCGACAGTGAAGTGGTGATTAGGCTCAAATGGCAGCTTGCAAGTGCTGGCAAAAGTTTCCAAACTATGCGCATGTAAATTTTGGTTTCTTGGAATTTTAGTAAGTTGTGATTCTAAGTAGGTGTTGAGTATTTCAATTGATTCTCCTCTGTAAGCTCTCAACCTAAGATCATTAGTAACAAAGTTGCCCTTCATCTGTTGGATAATTAAATCAAAGTCCCCTAGTATTGAAATCTTAGTTGCCCCTAGACTTCTATTCAGTTTAAGTCCCACCAAGAGGGCCTCATATTCGGCCATATTGTTTGTACATCTAAAATTTGGCCTATATGCATGTCCTTGAGCATGGTCATTTTTCATGTTGTGTATCCAAACCCCTGCCCCTGCTCCTGACTTACTCACTGACCCATCAAACTCTATGTGCCATAAGATTTCTTGATTACCACTAGGATGAGGAGTTTTGGAACCTATTTTAATGGGCAGATTTGGATTTTGTAATTGACATGGTATGTCTTGTTCATTTTTTGCATCCATCACTTCAACAATTTTTTGATCTTGAGCACTAGATTGTTCATTTATGTTCTTTGCTTGTGCTGATTCTAGGAGTTTGACATCAGTTTTGGGACACCTTTCAGCATTGTATAAGATGAATGAATCCATATCTGAATGCATGGAATAAATGGGGAAGTTTTGGGGTTTCTCTTGACTGTTGACCACATATTTCATCAATGTTTCCCTGTATAATCTCTTTGGCTGGCCAAATACTGAAATGGTGGAATAGGACATGCCTAGCTACAAAGATCCTTGGAGTTTTGCACCCCAAGATCCGGACAAAAGCATTCCATACTTTGGTGGGATATCAACTACCACTACATCCATCAAAATAGTTTTGGCAGGGTACTGTACTAGAGATACACACAGATCTTTTATCAGACCCAGACACCTGACCTGGATGGAATCAAATGAGAACAAGTCTTTATATGGCCTTGTGATATCTAGGTCCAATCTTTCCATCACATATTTACGCATCAGATTATGGGAAGCTCCCGAATCAAACATTGCATTATGGAGCACTTTGTCATGAATGTTTAAGCTTACATAGAATGGAGGAACTCCTCCATCTACTGTTTTACCATTTACCTCAGGACCAAAAATTAGCTCTGGTTGGTCATCTAAAACATTGACTGCATCTCTATTCTCTGATATTTGAAGTGACCTACTGATTTGTTCCTTATAAACCTCATGTTTAGCCAATTCAGACAGTGGAATGGCTATTTTTAACTTGCCTATTTCTGTTTCTAGGTTGAAAGGTTTTTCCAGCTGAATCTTTGTATTCCGGGCAGCAAGGTTTTCCTTTTCTACTGTGTTTTCAGTGGTTTTTTCTTCATCATGAGTGCTGTTATGACCTAAATCTGCTTTGAAACTATTTTTAGGAGAGTTGTTTATATTTTCTTTTGAAGGAAAGGAGGTGGATGGCTGATTTTTTGAGGGCTGCCAGTCTGTTATGTCCTCAACTGTGGGTTCTTTTGGATTGAGGTCTGTTTTAGTAGGGAGCTCCGTAAGGGCGACTTTATCCTTTGCTTTCTTAGGCTACTTAGCATCTTTCATCTTGCTAGGTTCAAGCACATATATTGTTCTGCTTCTTAGTTTCTATTGTTTATGGACCTCCTTACCTGAAATCAAATGATTCTCCAGACTTGGTTTGAAATTATAAGCCTCTTGGTCATCTTGTGTTAGAAAGATTTGTTGTTCACTGTTTAAACCCATTAGATTGATTTGGGTGTCCTCTATTGGCTCACTAGAGGTTGAGGCTTTGGCATAGTTCTCTTGAAATGGATGCCTGATATTCTGGTCAGGGCTAGCTTTCCCTGTGTTAAGATTTTGATTTTTTCTGAAGTTTGGATTTCTAGTGGTGTTACTTGGCTGACCTTCCCAGGAAGATTTTCTTTCAATAGTTTCCACTCTATCACCTAGTCTAGCCATGCCCTTGATGATTGCATCTAGTTATTGTTGAAATGCTAAAGGCTCTTCTTTGAAGGTAGTCCTTCTTTCAGCTCTAGCTCGAGCTCTTTTAGAGATCAGATTGGCTTCTACGCTAACTACTATGCTCTGCATGTCTTCTAAGTTGGTAGGAGCTCTTTCTCTTAGCTGATATGCCATGTTAGAGTCAAATCCATCAGGGAATTTGATTAAGGCTAAGTGAGGGGGAGGTCTAAGGTTTTGGGGGATAGCATTGTATACGTTGTTGAATCTAGCACAATAGTCTTGGACAGTTTCTTGTGGGCCTCTTTTTGAATTGTCATATTCTGATAGGATATGCAATGGGTCCTTCTCCTTTTCCCATCTATTCACAAAGGTTTGGTACAGGGCATCCGGATTAGCAGTTGTGTTTGCACCAAGTGCCCTAAACCACGTCCTTACATCACCTGTTAAGCTTTGGACAAAAATTTTCATTCTGACATCATTTGTCATCAATTTCATAGTTCTCAAAGTAGTCCATCATTTTCTTAGTATGTTGCTCGGGTGTGTAGGAGCCAGTACCATCAAATTATGTGATTTTACTCTGATAATCCTGAGGCATAGCCCCTGGATTTGCAGGTAACTACAGAGGAGCATATCAGTTTTCCATATTTACAGGTATAAATGAGACAGATGGTAGCACAAGGGTAATAGCTGAGATAAACAGAGTGAACGGAGGGGTGGAAGATGTGCTTTGAGGTGATGATGGAGAACTAGAAGAAGTTGCAGCAATAGTAGGAAGGACTGTTGCCTTTCCAGGAGGAGACTGGGTAAAGTTTTGCTGAAGTTTATCAAGATTCAAATCAACATAATATTATAGACTTTCTTTTCTCTTAAGGCTTTTAGATATCAAGTTAGGATTTTCAAAAATAGCTGGAGGATTAGGATCAGGATTTAATCTAGTATAACACACTTTCTTCTTTGGAGCCAGCTTCTAAATCTGTTTTTGGTATTTTCTGGAAATGTTTAAAGGACACTGTTTTTGACAATATTTTTCTAGGAAAGTATGAATCGTAAAAGTCTTGGATTTTCCTAAATATCTTTTGAAAATAAGAGGAAATTGATCAAATTTTTTGAGACAGCTGTATAAATCCTAATGCTAGACTGGAGATTCACTGAAGCAGCTTTTATCCACTCCTATAAATGCACAGTAAAAACAGTTTCAAAGGCTACCTGGCTAACTTCAGGCTCCATCTATAGCTTTAGAAAATAAATAGTTGTAATAAACACAGTCATTCGATCCCCAGTGGAGTCGCCAATGATGTTATCATTTAGGTTGTTCCCCAAGAAAATTCTAAGGAGGGAATACAACTGAGATAACTAGTAATCGGTCTTTTAGCTGCAGATTCTAGCCAATCTACAACCAGAGAGGGCTCTCTGTTTATAATTTAGCTCTGTTTTGCTATATGTTAGGCTAGTTATGAGGCACAAGTTTTTGTTTGGTGTTTGGAAGTTGACATTCAATAGAACAGGGCTGCAAACTAAGAGAAGTTCAGACCATTAGGTTAATGGAGTCAGTGAAAATGAATTTCTGGGTATGGTTTCTTAGGCAAAAGGAGGGCTACAGAGCAAGATAATTAAACATAGAACAATTTTCAAGTTGGAATAAGATGAAGTGAAGTTAGGGAATGAAAGGAAATTAAGAATCTTTCATTATGCTAACAGAGGGAAGATGAGTAAATACTATCAAGGAGTAGTTAAGAATTCCCTAGTTGTATTCAGGGTGCAAGAACCAGGGAGACATGAGCAGTCAAGAATTCCTGCCTATGCTAGTCCTGTAGAAAACATAAAAAATGACAGGAATTGAACACAGAGTACAAGAAAGTAAATTTTTGGTTATTCTTTTTTCCTGCAATTTAGAACATGATATTTAGATGGTATATAAAACACAGATATAGTAAAACAAGAGTAAAGAAGACCTATTGATCCATGAGGTAACACGAGAATTCTGTAACATATTCTTCTGCCATTAATTCCATAACCAGCAAATTCACCAGCAAAGCATTCCAGCAATCTTTATTTCAGAGGAGTTCTCAAAATTTACAACGCAGGTCCAGAATGATATTCACCAGCCAACAATAATACATATCTTGAGGAGGTATTTATAAAATAATAGTTAGAAAATATCTCATAGGGAAAATATCCAGCAATAAATTTATCCATCTACTTCTTCAAAGGCAATAAATGATATTGAAAAGAGAGCGTAATCAATACAGAAGTAACTTACGTTGTGTTAGCTGCCTTAGGTGGTCTGATATATTTGACTTTTGGACATAATAAGTCGAATGGCAACTGTTTCTTTATCCTATGTTCTTGCGTTGCTGTCCCAGCCCTGTCATCTGTGGCCAATTCCCCTTTAATGCGTTTTGGCATGAGCTTCTTCCTTGTTGTTGTCATATTTATGATATGTGGCACGTGCATTAAATTTGATTAGATACAGACAATAAAAAAGAATTAGTGCCAACACTACCTTGGTGGTAAAACCTCCAACATGCCCTGCCACCATTGATCTATTGGCAGCTAGTGTCTTTGTAGATTTATTAATGTTTCATTAGCTTCAGTATACCTGTAGTAATTGGGCTGGACTTCAAAAGGATGTGTTATCTCATGCTCGATAAAGAATAAATTTTCCAATTTGTCATATAAGCTCTGTCCAGAGGGAGGTACTGTGTCTTCTGAAATGCTTGATGATGTTGTAATTTGATTGGTAACATAGGTATTTACCCTGTGAGCATACTGTTCATGTGTTAATAGTCTTCGATTGTTGGTCAATAAGCTGGGTAACCCTTTGCTCTGCAATACTGTAAACTTTTATCTAAAGGCATTTATTTCTGTTTGCATTTCTTGGCACTTTCTTTCACAATTTTGTACAAAATTCCTCATGGTCAACACCTTTTGCACTGTCAAAATCATACTTGTTCTGTCCAGAATATCTAGAGCTTCTAGTTGCTCTCTGGTATGAGTATTCAAAAATTGAATAAGTTTATTGGCCTGTTCGGGCTTGTTTGCTAATAATGCTTTGGCCTTTTCGGTCTCAACTTGAGATATTCCTATTAATTCAATTTGGTCATGAATAGTCTTTATTGATGTCCATTGATCAGTGATGGACTGGCCAATCTTAGTCCACAAAATTGTTTTGATTTCTGCCAGATTTTTGTGAAGAGTAAGGTCCTTCTCCAAGGATTTTACCTTATTTTCCAGGGCCTTTACTTCTCTTGTTTTCTTAGCCACAGTTATTTTTGATTTATCATAATTCACCTCTATCTTGGCCAGTTTTTCGTTGGCTTCCTTTAGCTCTTTCATTTGGAGTTCTAAAGCCTTTATTTCCTTCATCATCTCTTCCATGCTCAGGTCGGCATCTGGTACTGCTATTGTTCTTGTTGTAGTTGTTACTGAAGCTGATGAACCTACTGTTGATGCTGGGACAAAGGGAGGGATTGCTGCAGTAGTTGTAGGAGGAGCTGTTGTGACAATTGGAGTAGTTTGAGATGGCTGAGAGGCCAACTCTCTCTGTTTTCCTTGTAGTGCTTCCTCCAATGCCTTCTCTATTTCTGTCAGTCTTTCATTCATCCTCATTAGCAAACTCACCATGTCCTCCTCTTCTTTCTGCTGTGCAACTTCTGTGGTTTGAGGGTGCATGGTAATTGGCAGCTTGAGCTGCTTCCTCAGGGCTGCAATATCTTCTTCTCTCTTTTTTATTAAGGCCTATATGCCCTTGGAATCCTTGGGATCATTCCCCCAGCTAAATGATAATTTCCTCCAAGGATTTAATTATGTTATCCCTGGGTAATGAGGAGGCCTTATCCAACTCTAATTGGGCAGAGGTATTGTACAATGAATTCTACAGTTTGTGAGCTAATAATTCCATGTCTGCTAAGGTGGAGTACACCATTTCGCTGGTTTGTTTATTTAATTCAATCTGGTCCACAGGATGGATGTCTTTAGAGAGGACTTCCAGATTGGTCCTAATATAATCATCAACTGACTGTGGCTGCTACATTGTGGGCCTGAAGTGACTAAGGGTCATCTTCCCTTCTTGAATATCATAGGCTGCCATTAGTCTTTGTCGATTTGTGGGGGCCGTTCTCAGCAATTGGTTATAAAGTTGGATCCTTATTGTATCATTTGTAGCCTTTATTTCAGTGAAGGCCTTCTTGATATCTGAGCCTTGCTTGCTCTATGGCCTGGTGGATGTAGCCTCCACACCATGCTGCCTCTCTTGCTCTTGCTTATATGAGCTAGTTGATGTTTCCAAAATTGGAGGGATCTGCTGTACAGTTGTTCTCTCACCCCTTAGGTTACCTGCTATCTCTTCTTCCAATTCTTCTTCAGAGTAAGGATTCAACCTTTGCCTCTTTTCCCCTTGCTATTCTACTGATCCACCAAAAGGTGTGTCTTCTGGTCTGTCTCTTTTCTTGGCTCTTTCCTCATTAAGAGGAGTTTGTAACACAGGGATTTCAGGTACCTTTGTTTGTGTTGAAGGACCTTGCCCTTGACTTTTCTCCTTTGTTGTATCTAGCCGGTCTGCCATTATATCCTGCTATTCTCAATGCTGAACTTCCTTGCATTTGGATATCCCTGCAGGTGGAGTACTCTCTTGGGCAGGTTGTTGTGAAGTTGTGGCAGATGATGTGCCCGCTCCAATGTGTTGAGGCAATGTGAAGAGGACCTCTCAAAAAAAGTCCAGGTTAGGTGTTTTTTCAAGCTCTTTCATTGCTTTTTCTAATTTCTCTTCTTCAGTATGCTCCTCAACTAGTGTGCCTTCTACCCATTCCTGTTGATTAGCATATTGTTGAATTTCAGGGATTTTGTGGTGCACATATCTTGTAATCTTGTTTCCGACTCTTCTAAAACTTATGAAATGTTCAAGGTCATATGGTGACCAATGAAAACTTTGTTTCAGCATAAGTTGATCTCTTAATATCTTATCTGCTTCCTCCCAGGCTTCTTCCCTTTTATTGAAGATAAAAGTGCCCAATTGATGTCTTATCTTGAGCTGTGCCTTTTTCCTAGCACCATAGAAATGAGTCAAATCTGAACTACTAAATTGCTGGTAGTATTCCAGGGCAAAGAGTCTCATAGGGACATACTTTGGTAGCTTGTAGGGAGTTAATTCATAGCCATAAATCCTGATTACTGTGTGGTATTGGTAAAAATACCAGTCACCAATACTGCATTACTTGGAGAGATGTAGAATTTTCTGCATTTCAGAAGAGAGCCTGGCAGGAGGAGTTGTTATCAACAAAGAAGTGGCTGGATATATGAATATGTCAATGAACTCACAATATGTATAAGGGGATTTGTGGACCTCATGGAACACTAAGGTGCAGAAAATTACATACCTCCTTTCACCCTTGAGGTCCAATCTTTTAAGAGGAATTTGGAAACTATCAGGTTGATAGTACAGCAGCAAATGATATATGTACGATGTGTATTTGAACACTCTTTCTCTCTCCAATTTCATGAATTGCTCATGGATTTTATTTTCTATGAAGGTGGCATAATCATACTTGACAGTAGGGGGTTGTCCTGGAGTGAATATGGACATCAAAACTAAAACAGTTTCATCAACATACTCACTGGTTTTGAATCCTAAAATGTAGGATATCATGTCTATAATGAGTCTCCCTGCCTCATTGAACCAAACTTGGAGATAAGGAGGAGGCTTCTCGGGTTGGCAATTTGGTTTCATGAACAATTGAGAAATTCTGGCTATCTCTGAACTGGACAGTTTGGCACCTTGGTCAAGCAAGAATTTCATGGTGAGAAGAGCCAGAGACTGAGTTGGCTTGAAGTTCAACATGTCATTTATGGAACTAGGAGTAATATAGAAGAGTATAGTCCTAGATGGAGCCATAACTGCTCTTTGTGTGGGTTCATAATTTTTATAGCATAAATGGATGAAATCAGGGAGCATATTCCCTAAAGGGAGGTAATAGATAGGCATGTTGGGCTCCCAAATTCCCAAGACATTAGTGCTGCTTCTGTAGCTATTTCTAATTTCACAAAAGGCTTGCAGGTGAGGTTTGTAACCCATCATATCCTTAATTTGGAAGTCCCTGTCAGCAACGGGTATCCATTCCAATTCCTTATGTGGGGCATTCAAGGGGGCAACATTCAAGGCCACTGGAGCTTCCACGCTTCACTTTCTGTGTTTATAATTGGAATTTGGGTTTGTGTAACAACAGAAAACAGAGTACTGTCATTGAGGTTTTTCTCAGAAAATTTGCAAACTGAGTTTTATATAGAAATGGCCTTACTGGATAAAATTCATAGAAAAGACAAAGTTTGCATAGTTTAACTGGTAAGCTGGATAAAACAGTGGAAATGGTGCTCTTTTTGCAAGTGATTTTGACAAATTTAACTCAATATTTGGGCATTTTTGGAGATTTTGCTGGTGGAAATGGGCTTGAATTTTAGTTTAATGGGAAATTTGCAGAGGAAAACAAAATTCGCAGGTTTTCCTTGGAAAAATGGGTCAAAGAGTGACTTAAAATGCAGAGATTTGTAGGCAGGAGCGCATTTTAACTCGAATTTTAGTTCTTCGGGTGATTTTAATAGAGAAACTCAGAAAAATAGGGTTTACGAGCGAATATCGGGTAAATACTTGTTTTACAGGTGCCTGGTGCAAAATGCAGGTTGAAGACTGAGCTGAGGGGCCGAGCTGCGGAGTGAATTCCTCTGGGTGGCGGACTGTGCAGAGAAAATGTCGTTTTGGACGTCGTAAACCATGCAAAGCTCACGCAAGAAAAACAAAGAGAAATGGACAAAAGCATCATTAAAATGACTTTTTGACAAAAAATTTGATTTTGGCAGGTTATTGACGTGCTTTGGTCGGGTGACGTTAGCATGACGTCATCTTTGTCGGGTAGCAAGGGGTACGAAAGGTGACTTGGCGCTTACGTGGTGGACACGGCGGATGGAATGGTGATGAGGTGGCAGCTGACGTGGGCGCTGACGTGGTGGACAACATCAGGAGCAGTAAGCGGGAGCGATTTATGGTTTCATCGCACCGCTTTATGTATGGCGGCAGTTTTGGACCAAACGGACGCGATAAACTATGGGAGCGACACGCGTCCCATAGTATGGAGGGAAAACCACTTTCTATCGCGTGCTATCGTCCGGACATCGGAGCGCCTCCGATATTGATGTGAGCTATTGGGTGCAGAGGGCCTGATCCGATGGTTGATGGAGGGGTAAGTTGGCGGTGGGGTACAACACATGACCTGCGCATTACTTTAATATTTTTTAATATTTGCGGGGTATAAACCTTGTTTAACAAGGGTTTATGGGCGTGGTTGTTTATTTAACTGAGTGTTAAATAAACTCCAATGGTTTTGAACGTGGAGGGCTTATTATAAGGTTTCTACCAAACCTTTTAATTCCAGAAAACTTTGGTATATGGCTATAGTTGTGAGGGGTTGGGGTATTATAGAATTTTGGGGTTTTGTGTGTATTTTGACATAGTATGGGAGGGGAAAACATTAGATAGGAGCTATATAATAGACTTAGGGTGTTAGTATGGTTTTGTAGATAGAAAACGCTAAGTTTATAAACTAATAACTTAGGTTTTCAGGGAAATGAAAGGGAAATGCAGTGATTTATTTTACACAAGAAATGTGGCTTGTTTTGGCTAAATAAATACAAAGTTTCACTTAGTACTTCCTATAGAATGAGATGAACTAGGACCATTGAGCAGATCCCAATGTTCTTGAGGGGATGTTAGTAAGTGTTCTTGGGGAAATGAGAGGGAAAATCAGTCTTGCTACACTGAACTGTAGCCACTTTGCCGGGATGTTTGTGATACTTATAAGATAGATTATATTTAACAGGACAAAACTGATCACCAACCTGCTTCTGCAACACCAGAATTACCTACCCATTCAACTACACCTAACATTTTTTCTTCATATTGTTTGGGTGCATTTGAACTAGCAAACCCTGATTCTCTTCTTTTGTTTTAACTTCCCTCCTATCTAAGTCTTCCCTTATTTCTTCCAAGGGCTGAGATTTAGCTGTTGAGACCCTTTGCTTCTCTACCTAACTGTTTGTCTACCAAGCTTGAACTGTTTGATCGGACCTTATTCTCTAATGCTAAAACAAGAAATTTAAACATGGACTGGCCAAGATTGAGTTGTTGGGCTATACATCAAGTGTGTCAGAAGTCAGTGATTGCACATCCTGAACTTCTTTGCAAAAAGTAGGAGAGTAGTGCATTTTGACTAGCCACTTTCCTGGTCTTTTCTTTGGGGTTCATTTTCTTTCTTTCCTAACCAATTCATTATTCTTGCCCTTTGATTTTTCTTTTAGGGCATACCCTTTTTACATTTTTTAAATTTTTGATTTTGTGAAAATATGGAACCTTTGCAGCATGGAAAAGATGATCATATTTGGCATTTCACAGTCAATCATGAAATATGACACCTATTGGTATAGGAACCTAACACCACCAAAGGGGAAACTCACTTGATTCTGCTTCCCATATACACAATTTTTACAGAATCTGAAATCGAGAGATATATTACTCATACCTCCTACCATACCTTTACCATGAAGTATTTGAAGTCCCTTCTATCTAATATATCCAAGCCTTTGATGCCACAATATGCTGTTCTCTCCAGAGACCACTAGATTTTCTGCTCCACTTTCAGGAACCACAGAACTATTGCACCCATCAACAATAGTTCTACCTTGCAACTTGTATAGAGTTCCAATCTGAACTCCCCACACCAATACCAGTGCTCCTCGGACCATCTTGCAAGTATCCTTCTCGAACATTGTTTTTACACCTGCATCGTCGAGCTTCCTTACAGAAATCAAATTTTTGGCCAATGCAAGAATATGTAGAACACCCGAAAGTGTTCTAACCCTTCCACCTTGCAAATTCAACTTTACTTTTCTGTGACCAAGGATTCTAGCCTTCCTATCATCCCCTAAGAAGACATCACCACCATCATATTTCTCATACTCACAGAGCCACTCTCTATGTGGAGTAAAGCCAATAAACCATGCCTCATGATCTACATGTGTACTTGAAGATGCTAAGTACACATCCTCACCTTCATCTGAGGTGGTCTTCACCTCTACAGGAGGAGCATCATCAAATTCCTTTCCTTTTTCAGGAGATTTAGATTTACAGTCCCTTTTGTAGTGTCCTTCCTTTCTGCATTTCCAAAACACCGCCTCTACACGTTTTCCTGGAGATTTATATCTCCATCTATATTTAGATCTCCCACTTGATGACTTATTTTTGTTTCTGTTATGGGACTGTCCTCATACAGATAAGGAATCACCATTCTGGATCTCCATATTTTTCCGTCTCATCTCCTCCATCAGCAAGGATGTGACTATTTCATCAAACTGCAAGGCAGTTACATTGCTACCTATTGCAATAACCAGAATATCCTACGAATTTGGTAGAGAACATAACAAACTAATGCACTTATATTCATCTGAAATTTTGATATCAATAGACGTTAACTGACTTACTACAATATTAAATGCATTCAGATGCTCTATCATTGAGTCTCCATCTTTCATCCTCAGGTTATACAACTTTTTCCGTAGGAAGAGTTTATTCACCAGAGACTTAGATTGTACAAAGTCCCTAACTTGTCCCACAAAGCATTCGCCCTAGCCTCCCCTGATATATTCAGCGATATTAAATTTGAGACGCACAATTGTTTGTGCTATTTGCCTTCTGATCCAACTTCTTCCATTCTTCATCAGACACTCCCGTTGGTTTAGTACCCAGATCTACCACAATCCACTAATCATTATCCACCAACAGATCCTCCATATTGAGTTTCCACAACTCAAAACTCTGACCATTAAATTTCTCGATCTCTATCTTTCCACTACCTGCCATCTTCTTTCACCACCAAAATCAATCTCGGAGACCCCCCACTGAATAGGGTTTACCATAGGCCTGAGAAAAACCCCTCGGCAACAAAGGCATCCAATTGAAGCCAAAACATCTTCGATACCAAATGTAGGCTTTAATTCCATACAAAAATTACCTGCATACGAATTCTAAAACACAGAAGATAAACAATGTGAGAGCATATCACATATACACAAAGATTTTCCCCTGGATCCCAAAACCGGGACTACCAGCTTGATATTTCATTATGTTCCTTTCAATGTTACAATACATATTTATACATGTCGAGGCATCCAATAACATGGACCGAAAACCATCATGTCCAAAACCATGGACCGAAAACCATCGTGTCCAAAAGCATGTGCAGAAATCTTGCACAAAACCATAGGTAGGTCCACCCAATCTAATATAGGGTCCAAAACCTGGACCCCATAGAGTGGGGTTATCTGCACCCCTAAAACCACTTATGACTCCCCCCGCTACACAATTGGCGCAACGAAGGGGGGTCTCCACCCCATTCTAACCCCCTGGTTAACTACATGGGCTAGTCGTGGAAAGAATATAACACAACCCAACAGTTGATTTTACGAAAGAAATTTGCATCTTTCCCGCCTTGATGTCAAAAGATGACATCAACCTTGTTTTATTTGTAGGTGTAATCTTTAGATACGAGCATATGAGTGTGCCTTCGATTTCTCATTTCTCATTTTGATTTATTTAAACCTATCCTAATATCCGTATCTTTATCAGCAGGCATACTGAATGAGGAGACTTCTACATTGAGCTGCCTTTCTAACATTTGAGTGTGTGAGTAGATGGCTCCTGTGTTTCTTTAGATGGAATTGTGCCCTCGCTCATGTCAAACTCAATATTAGTTACTTTTGTTGAGCCTTCTATGTCTTCTATTTTAAAACAATATTGAGTCTTGGCCTTTTGCTTTGGCTACCTTCATACTGCACATTGGATGTGTCCATGCCTGAACTAGAGGCTCCCTCTCTATTCCTCTTGGGATTCTTTTCCTCATTTTGAGGGCTCTGTAAAATAGCAGGGGTACTCATGGTTTCTTCTTGATGTGGAATATGGAGTTTAGGCAAATTGACTTCAAACTAGTGTTTTCGACGACAACGAAAGGTTGAAAAGGCTCTAAGAGCATTGAAGGTGGTCTTCACAGCTTCTTTGAGGACTGAAACGGGGCTAATTAGTAGTTTTGAAGTTTGCAGGTGTCGCACTCATTTGCAGAAGTTTTCAAAGAGCTCTAGCGAAAGAATACGAAAAAGTTCTTCCTGGCGTTTTTATTAAGAAATGATCACTTTTTGCAAGAAATTTTGTGAATGAATAGTAGGTGGTTTATCGGGTTCAGCGAGGAGGTGGTTTCCCAAGCCATCACACTGCTTTTATGGAGGAAGTGCTATTTCAGAGGGGTCAACCGATCGGACAGGTAAAGTTTGGGTGTTGGGCGGATCCCATATGGATATAGACTGTTAGATGCAGGCGATGATGATCTGATGGTAGTTGAGTGAAGAAGATGAATGGATGAAATGAATGAGGTGTTAGGGGGACCCAGGGATTTAATCCTCAGTGGCTTGGGATTTATTCAAAGTTAATGAGGGGATTAATTTATTGGGTGGGGTTTAATGATGAGATTAAACTAACATTACCGAAAACGGGTAAGTTAAGCAAATTTTGTCAGGGGTATGAAGTAGGGGGTCAACTATAGTTTATAATTAAACTAACGGTTGGGATATTTATATAGCGGATTTAATGAATATATGGGAAAAGGTATATCAGGATTAACATAATTATATAAAAAATTAATATGAAATGTGATGAGTGGAGTGGATATACTCCTAAGTAAAAAGGTAATGTTTGTGCATACACTTTATACTTAGGATTACATATTTTTTGTGGGTTTTTTGAATGAAAAGGGGTTTAACATGGAGTTGTCTTACTTTTCATAGGAAAATGAAGTTTAACCTTAGGAAAAGAGGTTTTATTAGGATAGTTAGGGGGATGATGTTTATGAAGGAGATTCTAACAGTTGATGTCCATAAGTCATTGAGCCAAGGGTCCTATCCCACCAAAAGTTAGAGAAATGCTTCGAGCCTCTTTAACTTGAAGGATTTGAAGTACTAGAACATATTTGGGGATACGAAATTAGTAAGCAAGGGGCGAAATGAATGAGGGCAATTTAATCACATTAACTTACAAACCTTTGTTTTTGCTTCCATAATTGATCATACATATTGAAATATGTGTCTAAGAATGATGCATGTGTTTTGATCTGATCAACTTCATATTTCAGCAACCTTTCTTATACTTACACATTTACTTATCCTAACATTTTTTCTTTATTTATTTGGGTGCATTTAGGCTAGAAAATCCTTATTCTGCCCTTTATTTTATAAAAGAAACTATCTAGTTCTAACCTTATGTCTTCCAAGGGCTCAGATTAAGCTTATGAGCTCATTTTATTTCTCTACCTATCTACTGATTTGCCAAGATTAAATTGTTTGGTCACATTTTATTCTCTAATTATAAACATATAATTTAAAGCATGATATAATCAAGATTAAACAGTTTGATTACAATGGATTGTGGCATGAATAACAAGATGCACACAACCATTATTATGCATAAAAGAAAATAGTAGTGGCATTTAGACTTGCACACTTTCATGGTCTGTTTTTGCTTTTGGGGTTCATATATTTTCATTTTTTGATCTTCTCTTATTCTTTTTTCCCTTTGATATTTCTTTTAGGACATACCCTCTTTACATTTTTTAATTTTTAATATGGAAAACATTTGCAGAAAGCAAAGGTATGTACAGTATTCAAGGCTTAACCTTAGTCATTCAACATTATGACTCCTATTGGTATAGGAATCTAACAATGTCTCCACTTGGGGATGGCATCTTTTGAAAATATGTCAAGAACTAATGAAGGTCAGTGGCCTTGGACTTAAGACTGTGGCTACCTTGTAACTATGCTTCTATGATTTTTATCTTTTTAATAACTGTGATAGTTATCTCCAAATCTAACCGCCTTATCTTCATGCTTCAACTTCAAATATCACCATCCAATCCAAAATAGGCTTTTTAAATAAGGTATGTACAAATTGGAAATGAAAATTAGTAAATTGGTTCAAAGTAATGTTTTCGCATTCGACCATTCGTTGGCCCACCTTCTGCATCTGTACCATTAATTTCTCTCAGGAAGAATGCATTATATCCTCCATAAGCATAAATGACATAGGGACCTTTGCATAGGAAATCAAATTTCCCATGTTTTCCTTTGTCCTCCCTCCTTGAATCCCACTTAAGCACTTTTTCCCTAATGTAGTAATCTTCAGCCTTGGTTCTCTTATCAAAAATCTTTTTAATCTTTTCCTTCACAGGTTGAGACCTGACATAGACCTTTTCTCTGGTTTGTTGTAGATGAATGGTTTGGTTGATTATTCTTTGGATACTATTTGGTTCGACCTGCAATTCTTGAAGTACCTTCATTACTGGTACTCCAAAAGAGGATGGAAAGACAAATTCCATCCCATAAACTAGTTGATTGGGAGAAGTACCAGTTGATTTCGTAGTAGTCAATATGTCTTCCCATAAAGCATTGATTAGCCTTTTATTCCAAGTTTTCTTATTGTCCTCTAGTAAATTCTTGATGATGTTTACTAGGCTTTTGTTTGAGGATTCTGCTAGTCCATTACCTTGAGGGTAATATGCTATGGAATGGACAAGGGTCATATGGTATTTATTTCATAAATCTGTCATTCTTTTGGATTTAAAGGCTTCTGCATTATTAGTAATGAGCTTAGTTGGACATCCAAATCTTGATAGAATATTGGTTCTAAGGAAGGTTATGATAACAGTACCTGTGGCTTGCCTTGGAGGTATGGCCTCTATCCATTTTGTAAAGTAGTCTGTGGCTGTGGGGATCCATTTGTGTTGGGCAGAGCAAGGTGCGTGAATTTCACCAATGAAGTCTAAACCCCATTGTTGAAAAGGTATTTCTGCAGAGATTGGCTTGAGTGGTAAAAGTAAGAGCTGTTTCTTTCCCTCAAAAATCTAGCATTTGTGACAGGAGGTCACATGTTTTTTGACATCTTGAAACAGGGTAGGGTAGTAGAAACCAACTCTAAGGATTTTATCTGCAATGGTCTTCCAGTAAAGGTGTCCTTCACAGCCACTTGCATGAAATTATTCCAAAACTTTGTCATATTCTTCTTTTAATAAGAAATTGAGAAGAATACCTTCGTGATCTCTCCAAAACAGAGCATTGTCTAACATACAATATTTCAACGATTTCATCTTCAAAAGCTTGTTTTTAGTCCTAGATAATTCAAGAGGAGCTTGTAAATTCAGTAAAACATAAATAATATCAAGATAACAAGGCAATTCAATAAAGGCTTGGTTGATTAGTGGAGTCGCCATCTCCTCTTCATTATCTATTGTTGCAATAAAGTTTATATCCAATGCCTAATAGTTCAATTAAGCCATGAGTTTGGCTAAACCTTGGCCCTTGATTAACTTTGTAGGTTTCATTTCTATATCATACTCTAAAATAGTAGCAATCCACTTTCCCCTCTTTCCATCAGGACCATCTTGAGTTAGGATGTCTTTAGCTACTAAATTAGGAACGTAAGCTACTATATGAGAATATGATATGTATACCCTAAGTCCTTCATTGCTTTGACTAAAGCCAAGGCTTTTTTTTCCATTATATTATATTTCAAGGGAGCATCTCTTAGGGTTTTGCTGAGGAAAGCAATGGGTTGTTCATAGCCCTGGTCATTTTTTTGCAATAGAACTGCAGCAATTGTGTGCTCAGAAGAAAAGGAAAACAAGATGAAATCTCTGTCAAATTTAGGACTGATTAACACATGTGTTTTATTCAAGGCCAGTTTAATGCCTTCAAAGGATTTTTTAGCCTCAACAATCCATTTTATGGTGGAGTCCTTTTTTAGCATGTTGTTTAGTGATGTGATAAAATCTGCCATATTAGATATAAATCTTCTAAGAAAATTAATTTTTTGTAAGAAAGCTTGTAACTCTTTAATGCTCCTAGGGTGTTTTATTTTTGGGATGGCTTCTATTCTAGCAGGGTCTATTCTTATACCATCTTTTGAAATTATGCGACCTAACAAATTTCCTTCTTCTAACCCAAACAAGGACTTTTTGGGGTTTAAGGAGATTCCAAATTTGCTGCATTTAATAAAAACTTGCCTCAGATGATGCAAATGTTGATTGTCAGATTTTTAAAATACAGTAATATCATCTAGATATATTGCAAGGAAATCATGAATTTCTTTTGCAAAGGCTATATCCATAGACATCTAGTAAGTTTCTCTTGCATTCTTTAGCCCAAAAGGAATTTTGACATACATAAATGTGCCCCAGGGAGTGGTAAAGGCAGTTTTGGGTTGGTCATCTGGATGAACCAAGATTTGATTGTAACTTGAAAACCCATCCAACAATGATATTCTGCTTGATCCAACTACTCTCTATAAAATTTGGTCCATTTTTCAGAGAGGGTAATTGTCTTTTAGTGACACTTTTTTGAGGTTTCTGAGATTCACATAGATTCTGATCTCATTAGTTTTCTTTCTAGTTGGCACCAAGTTTGAGACCCAACCAGAAAATATGATTGGTGCAATTATTTTTGAATCATACATCCTCTGAATTTATTTTTCAATTGCAGGTAATAAGACATGATTAATCCTTCTAAGTTTTTGTTTGAAAGGCTTTTGATTGTCTTTAGTAGGAACTGTGTTCTGGATGATGTTGATGTCATAGGATTTGAGGTACTCATAAATCCAAGCAAAGATATCCTGAAATTCTTTCAAAAATTCAATGTATTTCACATTTAAAGTTAGGAGTAATGATTTTGAAAGTTTGATCAGTTTAGAGTTTTCATCAGTGCCTATATTACATTCCTCTATATTAGTCCTTGAAGGTTCCATTATAGGTTTCCTAGGAACATCATTTTAACAAAATAAATATTGCAGAGGGGTTAATGCCTTTGGTAAGCAGTTATCTTTGAGATTAATTACTTTTGTTTCTTCACTTATTATTTCATATATCTCAATTTTCTCTAAGTTATCTACATCTAATTTGGTAAAATTAGTTGGGTTGAGTCTATCTATTTCATCACCTTCTATCTTATTTATTTGTATCTCATCCTTAGTGTCATGATCTATTGATGTATTAATATCTATATTGTTATTGGTAAACTCTTCTTCTAAAATTAAAAAGTTATTTATTTGTTTATCATCAGAAAATATTTGCCAATTCTTCAAATTGTCCGGAATTATAAGTCTATGCCTAACTTCAACAATGTACTGATGGTTGGTTTGGAAGGGTAATTTGCAGGTGCTGGAAAACATTTCTAAATTGTGGGCTTGCATGTTATGTTTTCTAGGAATTACTACAAGCCTTGGTTCTAGGAAAGTGTTGAGTATTTATATGATAGTTCCCCTATAACAACTTAATCTAGGGTCCTTTGTCATATATATACCATTAATCTGTTTTACAATTAGTTCAGAGTCTCCCGTGACAGAAACTCTTTTAGCTCCTAGATTCTTAACTAACTTAAGACCTAAAATTAATGCTTCATACTCAGCCATATTATTGGTACATTTAAAATTCAATATATATGCATGGCATTTTGAGTAATCATTTTCCAAATTATATATCCACATGCTTACTCCTACTCCTAACCTATCGACTGATCCATCAAAATCTAAATGCCATAACATATCATGACATATATTTAAACTATCTGGTGCAAAAAGCCTTTCATCATTTATAGCAATTTGATTGCCTTGTTCATTAAACAGTTATATAGTCTCGTCTATTTCATTTTGTGTAGAAACTACAATTTCTTTTGGTTTTGTATTAGTACTCTCCGATTTTTTTCTTGTGTTTGATCACCATTATACAAGATAAAAGAATCGATATCTGAGTGTATGGAGTATATGGGAAAGTTTTGAGGCCGATCATGGCTACTTACCATATGTTTCATTAAGGTTTCTCGGTATAGTTTCTTAGGTTTTCCAAAAGCAGAGGTTGTTGCATATGACTTATCTAGTTGTAAGCATCCCTGAAGTTTGGCTCCCTATAATCTGGATAACAACATGCTATACTTTGGTGGGATGTCAGAAACTACAATATCCATAAGAATTATTTTGGTAGGATATTTGACTAAAGTGACACACATGTCTTTAAACAATCCCAGACACTTTACCTGACTGGAGTCAAATGAGAATAAGTATTTGTAAGGCCTTGTAACATTAGGTTTAATTTCTCCATCATTGATTTGGGCATTAAGCTCTGAGATGCCCCTGAATCTAACATTGCATTGTGTATAATTTTGTCATGGATACTAAGGCTAATGTAAAAATGTGGAACTCCTCTTTCTAATGGTTTTCCATTAACATCTAGACCAAAAATGAGTTCTGGTTGGTCATCAAATAAGTTGACTGAATCCTCATTTTTAGCGATGTTTAAGGTCTGGGTTATCTATGATTTATAAGTTTCATTCTTGATTAGTTCTATTAAAGGAACTGAAATCCTTAGCTTTGCTATCTCTGCTCCCAAATTGACTGGCAAAGAGACTTTTTCTGTTTGAAGGTTTTGAATTTTTGCAGTAGGGATTTGAGTAGGCTTATCTCCTTTTCCTTTATTGGGGACCTCCTTATGTGGATTTTGAAATCTGATGTTTTCAGCTTTGTCCACTAATTTCTTAGGTGGAATTAAAGTGGATGGTTGACTAGCAAAAGGTTGATCAGAGGTTATGTCTACAATTGTGGGGCTAGAAGGTTTTGGGTTTTCCCTAGGGACAATTTGGAGGATTTTTTAAACAGCGGTTTCTTTCATTTTGTTGGGTTGATTTTGTACTATTTTCTTAGTTTGGTCAAGGACATCGGCATTCTTTTTTTTTCTTAGGTTGTACTATTTATGAACTTAAAATATAGCATAATCATATCCTTATTTGTAAGCAAATGATTCCCCAGACTGTAATTGTAATTAATGAAGCATATAAAATTCATGCTCATCTTGGGTTAGAAAAATAGTGTCCCCATCATTTATTCCCATTAGGTTAATTTTTGTATCTTGTTCTGGATCTTCTAGATGGGATGTCTCTACATAATTTTCCTGAAAAGGAGTTGTAATGTTCTGATTCGGTCCATTTTTCCCAATGTTTTGGTTTTTTCTAAAATTTGGGTTTCTAACTGGAGGTGATTGTTGGTTATCCCATTGAGGTTTCCTTTCTGTGCTCTCTATTCTATCCATTATTCTTTCCATACTTTTGGCTAAACTATCTATTTTAATGTCAGATGGTGAATTTTCATCCTTTGTTGTTCCTCTACTTTCATTTCTAGCTCTATCCCTTTTAGCTAACAAATTAGCTTCTACACTAAGTACTAAAGTTTTCATTTCTTCTAATGTTGGGGAGTTTCTTTCCCTAAGTTGGTATGCCATATCTCTGTCAAAACCATCAGGGAACTTTATTAATGCTAAGTGAGGTGGGGGTCTAAGGTTAAATGGGATTGTGTTATATATATTATTGAATCTAGTGCAATAATCTTGAATAGTTTCATTAGGCCCCCCTCTAATATTCTCATATTCTAAAAGGATTTGTAGGGGATTCTTTTTATTTTCCCATCTAGTCAAAAATTTCTGGTAAAACATATCTAAATTATCAATACTATTACCAAGCAATGCTCTAAACCATTTCCTAACATCACCGACTAAATTTTGGGCAAACATTCTCATTTGAACATTATCTGTGTCAATTTTGTGCAAATCAAAGTAATCTAACATCTTGTTAACATGTTGTTGTGCAGTGTAATGTCATGTGCCATAAAATTGAAAAATTTTACTTTGATAGTCGACTGACATAGGAGGCAGGGCCACATTAAAGTTTAAGGGAGCATCTCTGGTTGCCATGGTTGTAAGTTGGGAGAGGCTGAGATGTGGGGTTGAGGTAGTTGGAGATGACGCAACATGGATGAAGAACTAGGACTAGTAGATGATGAATAAGTAATGATAGGTTGGCAAGGGAGTGTAGGTATAAATGGTGGTAAAGAATGGACTTCAGAAGGTATTATTGTTGAAGTTGAAGGGAACCATGGTGAACTCAAAGTAATCGACAATTGTTCAGAAATCTTAGCGGTCATGGTAGTATTAATGGATGATTGTAGAGATTTCAGAATGTATTCATCAATTGATTTTTTGGCCTATTGAACTTCAATGTTTGCAATAAAATTAGGATCTAGAATAGTTTCATCAATTGCATTTTTAGATTTTGTTCTAAATAATGAAAGATCAAATGGCACATCAAAGGGAAGTTATTCTAAACATAACCACTCCTTAGGACATGAATTAGCTTTACCTAATGGTATTTCACTAATGAAACTTTCTTCTTTTTTAGATTTTCTTGAAATTAGGTTGGGATTATAAACTACTGGGGTAGGGTTCGAATCTAGATTAGCCCTAGTAAAATGAGTCTTCCTAGAAGCTAGAATTTAAAAAATTTTAACTGTTTTTGTGAGATTTTTTCAGGATAACTTCTAACAAATGACATTAATAGGCTCAAAATATAGATTTAGAATTTTCTTAAAGCCTTATTAGGACTGAAGAATCGCTAGTCCCTAGTATGGTCACCACTATGTTATCACTCAGAAATTTCTCTATAAGTTATTAGAAGAAAGAAAATAACCGTGGTAACCACAAACCAACTTTGGAGCATAGGCTTTAGATAACCTAGGCTAATAGAGGGCTCTCTCTATATGACTTAGCTTTGTTTCCTTGGATTCTAGGCGAGTTATGAAAGTTCTAGGGGTTTTTTATTTGTATTCAAGATTGGATGGTGGGATCCTTGAAACAGATCGATAGAATGATGTCTTTAGACCATTGGGTTATGGATTCAACAAAAGGGTAGTAGAATTGGATGAACTCACTAAAAGCGAATGTTCAAAGGGAAAGCTAGCAGAGTAAAGTGCACGTCTTTTGGAACAGGGGGTGAAATGGTTTTAATCGAGGTGAGAGAGAAATTAAGGGTTATCAGACTGAGATATAAATGAGGAATAGAGGGTAATCAAAAGCAAAGGGAAATTAACAATCCTTTTATCTGGATTAGCAAGAACCAACCTAAACTAAGTAGCAATTAAGAAGTTCGTAACTTAGATATCAGTTGAAAACATTTATATGTATAGCTGTTAAAACAAAGTGTAATTAAACAACTTTTGAGATATTATTCTAGTTATAACATTCAGATTCAGAAATACATTAAAGATTGTGGAAAAACTTTAAGAAAGATAACGATAACATAAGAAAATACTTGTCTAAACTTCGCTCAACACATGAATCCTATGAAATATATTGTCTTTATTAATCAATCTGGCTTGCTGGCTCAGTCAATGATACAATAACTTTACAATATTTTTTATCAAAATTCTATAGAAATGTCTAAGAATCCACACCTACATACTTCGAATTGTGAAGTATTTATACAAAAAATTATTACAACATATCTCAAACTAACTTGAGATTTAATCTAGGAAATAAAAATAACTTCTTGCAAGAAGAAAGAGATAGCTATTGAACTGCTTGATGATGTCCCTTTTATTTTGGTAGTGATGGCCTCTATGGTTTGATTTTAGCCCTTTATGCCGCTTTGTTGTTTGATCTTTTATGCTGGAAGCTTCATCTACTTTTTTCTTTCATCCGATACAATTTGACGCTGATACTCTTTGACTCTTTTGATCCGTCGTCGTCTTTTTACCTGGTTGTTTTATTTTTACTATAGTTTAACCTTTTTACTGCATATTTCTCAGAGTAAATCAGTCAATTTCTCCCATGTTTCAGCATCAGGTAATTGGATCTTAAGTATCCTCCTATATATTTCATCTGCCTCAGTGTACTTGGAAAAAGTAGGCTTATGTTTTACCTCATGCTGGAGGTAAAACAAGTTTTCAAATGTCCGATAAAGTACTTTGCCTGTTGGCAATGCCTTGACTAATGATGTACTGACATTTTCTCTTTCTAGCTCTTTGATTTTGTTTTTGTAATCCTATTGTGTCATGAGCTTGTCATTTATTACTAAGGGACTGGGTAGCCCTTTCTCTCCCAAAATTTGAAAATTACCCATAATTCTATCAACGGTTACCTACATATTCTGACACTTGTCCCCCAAGTTTAGCATTAAGTTTCTCTTAGAGAGGACCTTTCTTACCACCAAAATTGTTTGCATTCTGTCCTCTATATCCAATTCCTAAAGCTTATACTTACTTTCACTGTTAAGGAATTGGATGATTCTAGTGGCAACTTCAGGCATCTCTCCCAATTCTTCTTTTACCTTTTGGATTGCTTCTGTAGCCATCTTTATTAAATGTATCTACTTAAAAATTACCTGAATAGGAGGCCAAATATAATTAATAGAGTCAATGATATTGTCCCATAGAAGTTCCTTAGCGTGTCCAAGAGGTTCTTTCAGTGTCAGGTCCTTGTCCATGGCCTTTAATCTCTCACTCATTCTAGCAACTTTCTGCACTTCTTCTTTTTGCATGATTTTGGCAAGCTTGTAATCAGTTTCCAAGATTGTCATCTTCTCTTTTAGCATATTCATCTCTATTTCCTGTATGGAAATCTCTTCCATAACCTTGAATAACTTTGATGCTTCTTCACCTAATGTACCTGTTGCTATTGTAGACTATGTTGAAACCTGTTCTGCTGTGGCCATAGGAGCTGTGGGAGCTAATAAGGTTTCCAATGTGGAAGGAACAACTGTTGAGACTTTTGGGATGACATTTACAGATGTAGTGGCAATATCACTTTGCTTTAGTTGAATTATAGTGTCCAATTCCTTCTATGTCTCTGTCAACTGATCAGTTAATTTTAGGAATAAGTCCATCAATTCTTCATGTTCGGTTTGGTTTTGTTGGGTCCCTATAATACTAGTGATTACCCCATTACTATTGTAGTTATACCCCTTATTAATATTGTTGTGACCCTATTGCCCCCATATTGTTATTACTGTGCCCCATAAATCCATATATTGTTGTTTTTGTGGCTTTATATTATTATTGTTAGGTCGGCTGGGTTATATTGTGACTCCTTCGACTCCTATATATAGAAAGGAGGTTTTGTCACTTGTATCATCCAAGAATTGCTCATTTATGTAATGTAAAGGAGGTTTCCCCCTCAAAGAGGCTGAATTCTAAGGTGTGGATCTCTCTTTTCTATCTTTTTGTGAGCTAGTTTCATAACATTTGGTATCAGAGCTTTGGATTCTAGGGTTTCACTGCTCCAAACAGGTCATCGTGGCATGTTCGCTATAACTTTTTTCTGCGACATTTCAGAACCTAAAAAAAAAACCCATTTGAGAAGAAATCGTGCTAAATATCGGGTCCGAATTTCAGATATTTTTGTGTTATATTTGCGGAGATATGATCTAAGGAAGTTGGTCTTTTTGCAGACTCCTCAATTACATTCCAAACAGATGACCTCAGGAATATTGTCATAACTTTCTCTCTGAGAATTGGATTGAAATTTAGTAAGAAGGTATAGAAAGAGGATGGATTTTAGTTTCTTGTATATCATTTTTAGATCCAAAGGTCGAAACAGTGACTCGTGGCACATCGTACAAGTTCGCTCTACTGAACTAGTCTATAATCAGGTCATCTTGGGAGATTGTGCATAACTCTTTCTTGGAGAATCCAACTTGGATCAGACTGGTGGCATTGGAAAGAGGACATAGGGGGCTACTAAAGGTTGCAATTTCAGAACTTGATGATCCAAAATTGCATAGGTACATCAGATTGAATATCAAGCTTGTACAAACTGAAACAATATGTGTAGTACCTTTTAAATTTTTGCATAAGCTTGGTTTGAAAAATTAGTTTGAATCAGTAATTGATGCCCCGAGGAAAGAAAATTTAAACACCTAGTAAAAAAATTGAAACCTCTAGCATGAATTATGAAGAAAAGGAAGAAATGCAACATGGTATATCAAAATTATGAGACCAAGTGCAACAAGTGTCACTTGCACAAAAAGCAACAGAATCTAAGATGGATGGTTTAAGGAAAGACGTAGAAGCTAAGATGGATGTCTTAAAGAAAGGTGTAGAAGCTACGATGGATTGTTTAAAGAAAGGTGTAGAAGCTAAGATGGATGGCATGGAAGCTAAGATGAATGGCATGGACGCTAAAATTGATGGCATGGATGATAAGATGGAAGAATTGAAGATAAATATGAATAAGTTGCTACAAGAAATGGTCACTAATGGTGAAAGGGTAGTAAAGGAAACTCATCATGAGAACAAAATAAATGTTAATCATGATTCCATAGACTCTAATGTTGGATTGAAGACCCACCATATTCCAAAAATCAATATGAGGAAGTTTGATGGCAAGGATCCTGCAACATGGATATTACAGATGGAGCAATTTTTTGATCTCAATAATGTGCAAAACACACAAAAGGTACGTATTGCAAATTTATATTTGGAACCAAATAAGTTTGTATGGTATCAATGGCTTTGCTATCATAAACAAAATATCGCTTGGGAATTTTTTACGAAATAATTGACAACACATTATGAGGATACAAAAAGCAACACTTTTTTTAGCCAATTGATAAGTCTCAAACAAAAGGGTTCAATAATGGAGCACATTGAGGAGTTCCAAAAATTGAACATAAGGGTAAAAAATATTCCAGAGGAGCATAGGATTGATGTGTTCATAGGGACTTTAAAGGATAATATCCAACATGATGTTCAACTTTGGGAACCTGATTCATTAGAAAAGGCATTCAGGTTAGCAAGAAAAATGGAAAGCAAAATTATGGAAACCAGGAAGCATACCACTCACAACTATAAATATGGAAGTGTTGTTGCCCTTAGTCATCCACAACCTATAAGGTTGACACCACAACAATTGGAAGAAAAGAGAGCAAAAGGGCTTTGTTACATTTGTGATAGCAAATACACTAAAGGTCATAAGTGTGCTTAGAAGAAATTATTCTACATAGATTGTGAAGAGGAAGAAGAAAAACAGCAAGAAAGGTCAAAAGAAGAGGATATACTCCAGGAAAAAAGCCTACATAAAGAAGAAATGAATCCAACCATATCTTGTAATGCATTGGCGGGAATTACCACTCCTGAAACCATCAAGATAGAAGGACAAATCAAGAAGAAAAATGTAATAGTGTTGATTGATTCAGGAAGTACCCACAATTTTATTCATTGTAAGGTAGCAAAATAATTGAATTGCTTCTTATATCTAGCACCAGAGTGTCAAGTGACGGTTGCAAATGGAGGAAAAATAAATTGCTCTGGAAAGTGCCATAATATCAAGCTATCCATGGGAGAATATGTATTGACTAGCCTGATGCTTTCCATTCCAATGGGAGGTGCTGATGTTGTACTAGGAGTCGAATGGCTACAATCCTTTGGTATAATAGCTTTTAATTTTCGAGAACTTTTCATGAAATTTTCTGAGGAAGCAAAGGAAGTTGAATTATGGGGTATTGTAGGGAAACCGGGAAAGATAATCAACTCTAACGGTATGACAAAGCTTCCAAAAAAGGAACAAAGATGTGTAATTGCACAATTATGTTTACTAGATGTTTCCACATTGGAATCATCTATTTCCCCAGATCTCCAAAAAGTCTTGGACAATCATTCCACGGTATTTGAGACTCTCAAAAGTATCCCACCTATTTGTGATCATGATTATGCTATTCATCTGATTCCAGGAAGTGTTCCTCCAAACATCAGGCGGTACAGATATCCCTATGTCCAAAAGATTGAAATTGAACGTATGGTTGCAGAAAAGCTAGAGGCTGGTATAATTCAACCAAGTCAAAGTTATTTCTCTACTCCAGTAGTATTGGTGCACAAGAAGGATGGATCATGGCACATGGGCCCGGATTATAGGGAGTTCAACAAGCTCACTATTAAAGATAAGTTTCCCATTCCTGTCATTGATGAATTACTGGATGAATTGCATAGATCAATTTACTTCACCAAGTTGGATCTTAGTTCAGGATATCATCAAATCATAATGAAGAGTGAAGACATTCTGAAAACAGCATTTAGAACTCATGAGGGTCATTATGAATTTTTGGTCATGACTTTTGGCCTTACCAATGCACCTTCAACATTTCAAGGTTTGATGAATTCCATTTTCAAACCATTCCTTAGAAAATTTGTGTTAGTATTTTTTGATGATATACTAATCTACAACAAGTCTTGGAAGGATCATGTTGAACATGTTGACACGGTGCTACAACTATTGGAGGAGAAACAGTTATATGCAAAAAGATCCAAATGTTTCTTTGGAGTACAAGAGGTGGAATGTTTGGGTCATATTGTATCTCATGAAGGAGTTAAGGTAGACCCTAGCAAAATTAAAGCCATTAAGGAATGGAAAATCCCCACATCCATAAAGCATCTGCGAGGATTTCTCGGGTTGACAGGTTATTATCGCAAGTTTGTTAAGAAGGGAGAATAGCAGCAGCTCTAACAACATTATTGAAGAAAGATGCATTTTCATGGACTCCAGAAGCAGCAAAGGCCTTCGAGCATATTGAAGGGTCAATGTGCCAAGCACTGGTCTTAGCTACACCAGACTTCACAAAAACCTTTATTGTGGAATTTGATGCTTTAGGAAATGGAACTGGTGCTATTTTAATGCAAGATGAAAGACCCATTGCTTTTGAAAGTCATCCAATCAAGGGAAAGTTTTTACACAAAGCTATCTATGAGAAGGAAATGTTGGCAATACTCCATGCACTTAAGAAATGGTGACCCTACCTAATGATGGAAACTTCAAGGTAAAAACAGATCATGATAGCTTTAAATACTTTTTAGAACAAAGATTATCCTCTGAAGAGCAACAAAAGTGGGTCACAAAGATGTTGGGTTATGCCTTTGAAATCATCTACAAAAGAGGGAAGCAAAATGTAGTGGCAGATGCACTCTCAAGAAAGGATGAGGATGTGGAAGCATTGTTGTGCGCCATTTCTATTATCCAACTATATTGGATAAACGAATCAAGGGAGGAATGGAAGAATGATAAAGAAGTGTGGGCACTTATTTGAAAGTTACAACAAGACTCCAGTACATCTGATACATTTAGCTGGAAAAACGAATCATTATGGTACAAATATTTCTTATACCTATGTAAGAATTCCCAGCTAAAACAAAATATTCTTATGGAATTTCACACTTCTCCCTTAGGAGGGCACTCAGGATTTTTAATAACTTACCACAGGGTTAAGAAGGAATTTTTTTGGAAGGGCCTTAAATCAGATATTCAAAATTTTGTGGCAAAATGTTTGGTTTGCCAACAAAATAAAGTTGAAACAATTAAGACACCGAGTCTATTACAACCTTTATCCATTCCAAGCCAACGTTGGGAGGAGGTTTCAATGGATTTTTTCACAGGTTTACCCAAGTTTGAGGGAAAGAGTGTCATCATGGTGGTAGTTGACAGACTTACCAAGTATGCACACTTTTGTGCATTATCACGTCCATTTAAAGCGAGTACAGTTTCTACTGCATTTATGGAAACAATTCAAAAGCTACATGGAAACCCCAAGATTATTGTAAGCGACAGAGATCCCATTTTCACTGGAAATTTTTGGACAGAATTATTTTCATGTCTTGGTACTGAGTTAGCTCATAGCTCATCTTATCATCCTCAATTTGATGGGAAACCTGAGATAATAAACAAATGTTTGGAAGGATATATTTGTTGCTTTGTATCTAATAAACAGACACAATGGGTCAAATGGTTGCCTCCAGCTGAATGGTGGTATAACACTTCCTTCCATACAACAACAAAAATGACCCCATTTATGGCACTTTATGGATATCAGCCACCATCCATCACTTCATATTTAAGAAAAAATTCTAAGGTGCAAGGAGTGGAACATCACGTCGAACGTCAACAACATGTCCTCCAACTCTTAAAGGATAACCTCGTGTTGGCACAGAATAGAATGAAACAACAGGCAAATCAACATCGCAGCGAAAGAAGTTTTGATGTAGGTGATTGGATATTCCTATGGCTACAACCATATAAGAAAATGTCCCTCAAGCAAGCTAAGAAGGATAATAAATTATCACCAAAGTATTATGGTCCATACAAGGTGTTGCAAAAGATTGGTATGATGGCATACAAATTGGAGCTTCTTGCAGCTTCTCGATTGCACCCAGTTTTCCAAGTTTCATGTTTAAAGAAGGTTATAGGCGACAAGTTCCCAGTTCAAACAATATTGCCACAACTTGACGAGGAAGGAAAAATTATATTGGAACCAGAAGTTGTCACAGAAGCAAGAACTCAATAGTTACGAAATCGATCAATTTCGGAGTTTATTATCAGGTGGAAGAACTTATCCATTGAAGATTCCACATGGGAGGATGAGAATTTTATACAGAAGAATCAAAACTACTGAAGCGTTGAGGACGACACTTTTTTGAAGGAGAGGGGCATGTTGGGTCCCTATAATACTAGTGATTACCCCATTACTATTGTAGTTGTATCCTTTATTAATATTGTTGTGCCCCTATTGTCCCCATATTGTTATTACTGTGCCCCATAGAATCCCTCTATTGTTATTTTTGTGGCTTTATATTATTATTGTTAGGTTGGCTTTATATTTACATACCTTAACATTTTTTCTTCATTTATTTGGGTGCATTTAGGCTATCAAACGCTTATCCTACCTTTTCTTTCATAAAAAAACTATCTACTTCTAACCTTATGTCTTCTAAGGGCTTAGATTAAGCTTATGAGCTCCTTTTATTTCTCTACTATCTATTGATCTACCAAGATTAAACTGTTTGGTCAAATTTTATTCTCTAATTATAAACATAAAATTCAGGGAATGATATAATCAAGATTAAACAGTTTGATTACCATGGATTGTGTTATGAATAAAAAGCTGCACACAATCATTATTATGCATAAATGTAAATAGTAGTGGCATTTAGACTTGCACACTTTCATGGTCTCTTTTTATTTTTCGGGTTCATATATTTTCATTTTTTTAGCTTCTCTTATTCTTTTTGTCCTTTGATATTTCTTTTAGGACTTACCCTCTTTACATTTTTTAACTTTTGATATGGAAAACATTTGCAGAAAGAAAAGTTATGTACAATATTACATGGATTAACCTTAGTCATTCAAAATTATGACTCCTATTGGTATAGGAACCTAACATACTCCATAACCATTTCGTTAATGGAACAAGGAGTTGTAGGCTATTAAAAATCAAGAATCCACGAGAAAACCAAAAAACTCATTGTCTTCCCCTACGAGCATGAAGAGTAGCACATGGATGAAATCAAAAATCAAATGTTTGAATTACCGAGGATATGTTTTCAAAAAAAGCATAACCCAAGATCCATTATTGGATTAAAACCTCTCATCACACACATTAAAACTCACACGACCATCTTACTCCATGGAAATGCCATGTGGAGGGTACAATGTGAACTATAGTCAGAGTGACAAGTGTGTGCCATGACTAACATACATTAATCCCACATTGATATGAAATACTAAAGTTGCAAGGTATGAGAAATAACCATTGATCCATCCAAAATAACATAGGAGTGGCATATATGCCAAGACAAGAGAGTTGGAGTTATATGTATGTTAGTTCTAATGTGTTCATAGTAGAGCCAAACATTTTATTAAAGTGTAACTCACTAAGGTTTTGAATATCCATCCTATGTGGGAAGGAAATAATCTTTAAATAAATCAAATTGAAACCTTTAATATAAGGCTTGTAAATATCCATTTTTACATTCAACACTAGAACAAGAATTTGGAAATGATATAAACTATCATTCTAGCCTTCACTAATCAATGTAAATGGAAAAATGGAGGCTAGAAAGAAGGTTATTTAAAATAAATGACATTTTATATTATCTTGGTATGACTAAGATTCTAATGAGTTAATTCTTAAAACTCTTGCAGTCAAGAGGGAACCCATTAACTACAAGAGACATTCTATCTATTAACAATGTTCGAAAGGAATAAAATTTTCATGACTTTGATGATAATAGATAACACAAAAATTTAAGTAAGATTCATAAAAATAGTAAATTAATACAATGCATGTATAAATTAAAATTAAGACAAGTACAATTATAATCATAGTGTAGTAAAGACTTTTTTTTTTTTGGGAAAGAAGTGAGGTGTGTTACAATAAAAAGACATGTTTTAGAATGTGTAGTATTAATGACCTAAACCACTACCTCGTTATTCTAAAACTCAAACACTTAGAACTCTTCAGTTAAATATTCTCTATGAAGGTTTTGACCATTTGAGCCATGAAGGGAGAACCCTTAACTCTACAATTTTGGGTCACTGTAAGAAAATCAGATGAAGTATATTATCATAGGGTTAGCCCCAACACAAGGTCAAATTTCCATCTTCGATAACTTAACATGTTTACACATACACACACAAACATACACACACACACACACACACACACATATATATATATATAGATACACACACACACACATGTTTTTCCCAGTTCCCTTTAAGAAGGAATATAGTCGACTTAATGAAGATATGAACTTGATCACAGCCATTTCTAAGCATCAAGCACAAAAATGAAGTCCAGAAACATCATATCCAGTAGTAAGGTTTAAGCATAATAAGCATTTTATCATTGGAAAAAAGAATTAATAGGTTAATATATCTACAATAAAGGGAGTATCATAGTCATTTTTTTACCTAGAGTAGACTTTATCATGATGCTAGAGTAAAAGTCTTCAAAGATATCTCTTTATTATTTTCAAATGGAAGCATACATATAGTATATGGTGGAGCTTATTTTGTACCTTCAACAAGGAGAAATATTTCTCTTGTCACTCTATATATGTGGCGATGGTTTCACTTCTTCAGCATATTCAATAGTAAAGGGCTTCTACTAGACATTATCTAGAAACAACATAAGTGGTAAAGATTTCACTATCAAGCATTGTTCATCGTATTTTAATCAATATCAAAGCTTTCTTTCAGAGGTTGTCTAGGAACATTATAAGTGATAAATTTTTCACCATCAACAATTTTTCTTGGTGTCATAATCACTAGTAAGAGTTTCTTCAAGACATTTTATAATAGGCATATAAGTAGTAAAGAAACTATAAGCAAAGAGTACGTTTATCATTTTCTATAGAAGTTTAGACTCACTCTTCAGCAATTGAAATTTAGAGAAGGGATTTGAAGTAAGGGTTTCAATATTTGGAATTACGTTTGTATATATTTTGATGATGTAAGCAGGTCATGGTCATTGGTATGTGATCTCACACTCGTGTGTCAATTTCTTTGTTATTTCAAGGTGGTTGGGTGGTGCTAGGAAGGTGGTTGATGTTGCCTTTAGGATGTAGCCTAAAAATACTTCAATATGGCAAGGTGGTGGAATGTTAAGTTGGAGCCTGTAGGGTGTTTGAGTGCTCTTCCAATGGGTCTTGGTAAATTAGGGTGTAGGTGCATCGTTTTAGGAGTTGAAGTTGGCTGATAAAATTAAAATTCTTTCTCTAGAGTACTAGGGATTTGGAGTTTCCCTTTTTAATTGGAGCTAAAGGATTGATATACTCATAAAATTAGTGGACAAGCATTCGATTTTTTTCTCCCCGAAGGGTTTCCATCTAAAAAAATTTGTGTTTACTATCTTGATTTTTTATACTATTATTTTAACCCCAACTCAACATTTCCAACAATCCATCCATTTATGAATGCAATAGCTCCAAAGACAATCTAAAATAGCTTCCACAACTCGAAATGCATCCAATAGATTCCAATAGCCAAGAAGGAAATGAGTAAAAATTATTCTAGTGGTTCAAATTATCCAAGCAATGATGATGAGAGACTATAATTACCTCTCTCATTTTCATACATGTCTAATTATATCTAATTTAGCCTTAGATGCCCTAAAGTTGTAAAATATTGGGCTTGATACTAGGTGAGGTTAGAAGCCAATCTCATAGCCGATAGAGAACATAAAAATTAGCCCATAAAAGGGATGGAATGTTTATGTCATGTATGTGTGTGCCATTTTCGGGAATGCATTGGGGTGTTTCAGTGCCAAGTCAATTTTAGAGGGATCCAAAAATCCAAATCTAGGGGTTGGCCCCTAAATCTCCATGCATGTCATCCTATATACCCCAATTTCATGTTTGGGGCACAAAATTGGTCTGATGGGTCTCTTGGCGATAGAATAGATTGATTATAATCTAATTTTGAGTGCTAAAAGGATGAATCGATCCCAATCATGTCTTGAGGGGTTAGAAAAAACTCATCTTGGCCTCATATCAACTTCCAAAACCATTTATATTGCCAAGCTAGTTGTCAGCATTCTAATCCAAATGCATCATCTCATGAATATTGTGGGGTAAAGCGTAAACTTTTGGTGTGCTATAGGTTCACATGGAATGGAATGATGTTTTTCACGTGATAGAGGTCTCATGTCTCTCAATGCTTCACCTGTAGGTTTTCATAATTATCCTTTGATGTATTTGGGCCACATTTAAGTTTCCTTATCAAGTCTGTGCTATTGATGTGGTGTATCTTGGAAAAAGAAATAACCGTAGGTGAATATTTAAAAAGGAGACACTTCATTGGCCCTAGCTAGTTCTTTCTATCCAAAAATGTACGTGAATAAGTGGAACACCACTTTCTCGTAAGCCTTTCCCCTACTATTGTATGCAATATTTATCTTTAAATTATATATGGCAAGACATATCTTGCAATAAAGCATAGCAATTTTGGTGGGATTAGATAGCCCCAAAAAGTTAATAAATTTACCTCGCATCATAAACTGGGGCATATGGATCTTGTGAAATAATGAAATTTTCAAGGAAAAGTCTTCACTCTAAGAAAATATGCTGGCCCAAATGTTAACCCCACAGAACGTGAATGAAGTGGATCATACTCACCCCCACGAATTATTTCATGGAACTTTCCCTGCCTCAAAATTTCACATGAGGGAGGAGCTACAATTCTATTTTTATTTGAATTAAATTATTTCAAACTTCAAGGTGGACTTCGTAGGGAATCAAGCAATTATGAAGAGTTATACAATTTAAATCTCTTGCTTCCTTTTTCTTCTAAAAAGGGATGGAGGATGCGTCAAGTATTCAAGGATTTTATGGTTTTCATTAACACATTTAACAGGTTCACAAAATGTCACATGCATACACTACTTCTCATTCTTCAAGAGGTTATGGATCTTAAGCAATGTTTTCACTAGATTTTTGTATGTCAAATCTACTAGGAGAGGAAAACTATTGCCAGTGGTCTTTACAAGGAAGGTGAAAAGTAGAACTTGGAAAGATGGAAGATTTTAGAATAGGATGGAGACACTTACTATGAGTACTTCCACAAGACTTTAATAGAAGACCTACACGTGGATCACTATTCTTTATTGAGGAAGTTTGTTATTGTTATGGACTATGATTCTCTTAGGAGAACTTTCTGGAGTATAATGTCTACCATTTATTTACTTATGTATATTTAACAACTATTTTGTTAAACATTTATTTTGGACTACTATTTTTGGTGGATATCTATTTCTGAAGAAGCTATGCGGAATGTGCCCAACTGATTATAAGTAAATGTAATTTCTAGCTAACTTAGTGCAAGTGGTGGTAGATGTTATCAATGTTATCATTATATTTTAAACAAAATAAATCACTATTTAATTCCTTTAAGAAGGTATGGATATACATATTTAATTTGTTTCAATTAAAAATATTATAATACATCAATTATCTCACTCCCACTATGCTTGCTCGGTTCATAGTCAATGTTACAACCTAGAATGAAGGAGATGTTGTAATTAATATTACAACTTACTAAGAAACATACAAAGTAAAAATATTTCATTTTCATTATTAGATCAACAAATAACATATTTTGATGTTATAAAGTAAGTAATATATATATATATATCCAAGCATGAGAGTGATTAAATCTCTTGAGGTGGAAATATTATTCATGTTTTGCACACTAAAAGATATTTGCATGTCAAGAGATTTGATCTCTCTCCATGTCAGCTAGATGTATAGTCAAGATGAGTTTATTTAATATTAACATATAAATTATAGCTCTTTTAAAGGAAAAATATATTAGTTTAGGGTTAAATAGTTACAATAAGGTATATTGTTAATAGTGACAATTAAGGTGTAGTATTAATGGTGTATTATAAATATTAATATAACTGTGATCAAGAGAGTAAAGAGAAAATTAATATTACAAAGCTAGATTGGAAAAGACAATAGAAATTAATCATTGAAAAAAAGAGAGGATAGTGATGTTAGGGAATTAATTATGAAAAATGAGATAATTTAATTGAAATTCCAATAATTTATTTAGACTGAAAAGATTGGAGGGTGGAATATTAAGGAGGGAGACATGTAAGGTTGATATGCTAAAAAATTATGATAGGTTGAGAATGAAATGAAGGAAGGATTTGAAAAAGATAATGAAATCCTCTAATATGTAAGGGGACTAGGAACATTAAAGCAATAGGGTGTCAATATATTTGCCTACTTGAAGTATTAATACTATTATAGCAATATGAGCTCTAAGAGAGTTATTGAGAATGTGATCTCAAAGCTCATCTAGTCTATATAGATTTCAGGTTTTCAAAGTCATCAAACATTCAAGGCAAAGGGTGCCAACTAGAAAATATTGTACAAAATAAGGGATAAAGTTCATTTAAGTAAAGTGTATCTATATAGAGAATAGAACTAATTGTTGGCCAGAAAGGTGCTCTCTAGTGAGTATGGAAGGAATTTTCTAATTTCGTCTTGTACTATTCTATTAAACATTTAGACTAATTCAAATTATATAAACATAAAAATAAATATAAATAAAATAGTCAATTTATCCTTGGGAGTGAGTTTTCCGTTGATATTCTTATCTAAGAAGAAACTCTCTCTCTCTCTCTCTCTCTCTCTCTCTCTCTCTCTCTATATATATATATATATATATATATATATATATATATATAGAGAGAGAGAGAGAGAGAGATAACCATCTTAGATACAACTTAGTTTCGTATCTACCAAGTGTGGAGAGGATCAAATTTCATGATGTGCAACCTCATTTAGAGTTAAAAGATATTTGATTCCTGTGATCTCTTGGTACATATAAAGCTAAGATAGATCTAGGTGTTCCAATGGCTTAGATAAATTTGACTTAGTCAAATTAAGATTGGTTTAGGGTCCAGGTTTATAGGTATCCATGGTTTTTCCCATGATATTTTTCTTTAAAGTAGCCACTGGGAACATAAAAATGATGTTTTTAGATACCACTACTTCTCTCTATGATATGTGATCCTAAAAACAATATGAGAGATAGAGTCTTAAATATGATAGCTTGGTGAGTATGGGAACTTGGAATTTCAACCAGAAGGGTGAATGACCTGAAATTCGTGTCAGTGTTATAGACATTTTTGGGCACTACAACCCCAAGCATGAAATGTCCATAAACCAAGGGCTCCTAAGTCCCTAAAAGTGTTTTTCTAACCCCTAAAGGAACAAAGTCAACTGATTATAGCTTCTCCAAGAAGTTCTCCATTAAAAACTGCTTAGAACTGGTCAAAACAGGATCATTTCAGCTGCTCCATAGGCAAAGTGTGTTGCATCTCACCTAAATAGACTGTGTGGGTGCATTGCATTTCAAAAAGCCCTTCTATGGGGTGCGATGGGTGAGAAGTGACAAATGGCAGTGTCATTCTATGAGGTGGAGAGGCATGGAATCTTCCAGAAACTTCTCTTGTGACACTTGCCTCTCTGAATTCAACCAAGGATGAGTAAGAGATCATCAATCTCCAAGTGGAAGCAAGAACTATCAGAGGGAAGACACTAATCAAATCATAAGCTGACTCATCTCCCTTACAGATATCTATATATGGATCCCTCGTCCTAGAGATCCAGAGGCTGGAATTTTGCATATTGTAAGCAATTTTTGTTGGTTTCTTGAGACAACATCAGAGTGTTGGGTGATATAAGCTTTGTATGAGGTAAAGAGGGGCATACTTGCTGAGAGGATGATGCTGGGTCATAATAACTGGTTGTAACTCCCTTGGCTTTTTCTTGTTTATCAATAAAAGCTATTCAAGTTTTCCTCCATACTCTTGTGTAATTTATGTTTTATGCATTTGTATGGTCAATTTACATATGATCCTAGATTGTTTATGATTATAGATCCATGTTCTTGTATAGTGCTATGCTACTGTGATCTTACAGGTACTCTGTGAAGTTGAGCGTACAAGGGAGCAAGTAGCGAAATACTATCAAGAGAGAGAGGAATCGAACTAGGATATTAGCGCAAGATAGAGGTTGGTCTTCTTTTTTCCTAAGGTAGCTATCACACCTTAGTGGGATACGCAGTTCTGTGTAGACACTTTTCCCTGTAACAAAATGACGACTCCACTGGGGACGAATTAGTTTGTTTGTTTATCTTCCTTGTTGTCTATTTTATAAACTTACAGACGGAGCTTGAAGTCGAGCCAGGTAGCTTTCGAACTGCATTTGGTATGAAAATGCAAAGTAGATAAATGCCGCTTCAGTCAATCTCTGGGATTTGTTTATGACTTAAACAACTGATTCACAAACTCTCTGATTTCCCCTTGTGGTAGCTCTTAGAACCTCCTTAGATCTACCCTTGATTGTTGCATTACTGATTACCATTTGCTCGGCCAAAACCCATGAACTTAACTGCAAACTGTGACCCGGAACCCAAGCAAAGTCTCATCTCTGGCCCAGTGCAGGTACTGTTCTGTGAATCGGAAATTCAACGCACTTCCCGAGTGTAGTACGTGCACTGCATTTCAAATTCCCTGTGTTACAGGTGCGCTGATCAGACTAGGCATTGTTCAGTTTTTGGTTTCTGTGATTCATTCTTTTCAGTTCTATTCATGAATTTTGCTGCCTGTAATCAGTATATCTCTATTTGAAACCCCTTTTCCTCGCTGTTATTCTGCCTCCTTTGTGCAAAAGAACTGTAAATGTTTTTGTGTATTTGTTGAGTCATTTTCAGTTCTCCTTTGCAAAAAGTAACGTAATCGTATTGTCGTCCTTTGATTTAAAAATGTCGCAAGTGTCGTTTTCAGTCATAGGAAAGAGTTTGGTTGCTATTGATAGTCGATTATCCTGTTACTATTGTATTTGGTCTGAATTCGTAGTTTTTCTAGTGTCAAAAACAAGTATTCATTTCCAAATCGTAAAATTTTGTGATTGTCTCCATTTTTTATTTTGAAAAGAAACTTGTTAATAATTGTCGCTTGAAAAGTAATTCAAATTTGTGCATCAACTTTCTTTTTACCATTCACATACTAAGAAAGCCGAAAGCAAATACATGCATGTGCATTTGCATTTAGACTGTTTGATTGGTTTGATTTAGGACAGTGCATTTAGTGTGTGCTCTTTGCTCTTTGTGAAAGAATACTGTCTCTCTTTCCTTAGTAGCTAGTATTTTCATTGCACAGAGAAGATAAAACACTGTTTATCATCTTAGATTGCATTTTAGGAATTATACATCTACATCTCGCGGTGAACCTGAAAGGCAAATTTCTTAAACAAGATCAACTATAAAATAAATTCAATGAATCTAACAATGCTTTGGAACCTAACGCACAACATTTAGAAGTCTAGGCTAGAGACATATTCTAGCGTCATAAAGCATGGTAACTGTTGTTCTCACTGATGGTTGGGTGATTCCTCCACTTTGAGACGATAAGTGCCAGTACGGACTTGTGCTCCCACGTACCGTCGAGTATATTTTGGGAGACCACAATAGGCTTAATCCTTTATCCATAGGAAGCCGTGTCTACCGCCCTACCAATCGCAATGCACTGAACATAGCATTCGGGAAGATTGACTGTCATACCGTAAAAAGTATTCTGCAGTTTTGCGATTGGTTTGGTAATTCCTCTACCTAGATTTCCAGAGCAGTCCCTTTCGTTCCTTTTCAGACTCCTTAATGGAAAAGGTCCATCTGAGCACTTCTCACTTTAGGTTCATTAAAAATCGAAGGCGACTAGAGTCATCTTTTGTTTTTTCTCGACTCTTAAAAGCTGAAAAAACAAGTTGTGTCAAAGCGTCTAAAATTTATTTTAAACGGAATAATCATCACCCTTTCCTACATTGATCTTAGGCTGAGAAAATGGAACCCACCAACCAAGGAATTCCCCTTGGAGTAAATCCTAGTCCCTTCTCCTCTTTGGGAGATGTTGGTGCACCCCATATGGCCACATTGTCACTTCCAGGATTGACAATCGGCTTGGCCGTATGGCTCTTCTCAACCTCTGTCGTTCAGAACACCACAATTCCTGAAAAATCGAGTCAGCAACTAGATGAATCTAGAGTTACCCACCAACCTTCTACTTCCTCCAATTCTTCCTCTCCTCCTTTTTCTTCACTTGATGGGGTTGGTAAAGCCAAAAATCAAGTACCTGAGAAGAAGAAGGAAAAGAAGAAGAAAGAGAAGAAGAAGAAGGAGCCAAAAGCGAAAGGGGGCAACCAAGTGTCGTCTAGCGAAAATCCACACACTGCACCGACCAGGCCTAGATCACCATGTGTCATTTGCAAAGGAGACGACTATCATAGAGATTGTCCTTGCATCCCTCGGATCTTAAGGGACTGGTCTCCTCGTTTGCACAACCCGGTGTCATCAACCTCTGATGATCATGTTGAAAACACACCGTCGACTAGTGAAAGTGAAGCCCCAGGACAAAAAGGAAAATATAGATTTCCTTGTAAACTGTGCGAAGGCGATCATGCCATCCACCATTGTCCCTTCTTAGACAAGGCTAAAAGAGTTTTGGACGATCGTCCGGTTTGACTGTTGCGACTTCCTCTTGGATATAAAAAGTTCTTGCCGAGTCCATCACTAGTTGAAAATCTGGCTGACCCACCCAGGTGGTCGGCTGAAGCATCTATCATTGAAGACAAACCATCTGAACCCATACCATACGAAATTAAAAAGGTCGAGGTGGCAGTTGACCCGGTCTTGCCTTCAGAGGTTCCATCTTCAAATGATACAGTCACAGAAGAGAATAAGGATGACACCATCCAAATTCTTTTCATAAGCACAGACTCCAATGAACATGGGGGTAATTTACCCATTCCTTTAGCACAAGAAGGAAGTTCGTCAGAGTCGTACCCGACCGTCCATTCGGTCCCACCTCCAAGCAACCTAGTTGTCTCCTTCAACTGGAATCAACTAGGCAGACTTAGTTTACAGGCTAGTGTACCATTCCGAATTATTGCTCAAATATATAGAATGGTTATGGCTGGTACCATCATAGATGAAGGGGATTCTATGAGTATCCTTTCCTCGACTTCTTGGAAAGCGCTTGGTTCACCATCACTTTTTCCTGAGATGAGAAATCTAACAGGCTTTGACAAAGGAACCGGTAGACCGTTAGGGATCCTTCCCAATGTGCCCATAACATTGACAGGGAAAATCTTCACATGAACGTAATGGTAGTTCAAGGACCCCTGGATTATAATCTACTCCTTGGACGAGACTATATTTATTGCATGGGAGCGATTGTCTCCTCACTCTTTAGAGTAATGTGTTTTTTGCACGAATGAAGAGTGGTGAAGCTCATAGACTAGCTTTCATTTCCCAGATCACGCAGAGCAAATAGTCATATGCCATCCCTGAATGGTCTTTTCACACAAGGAATGTCTCATCAATCTCCAGTCTGTCCAGCTGATGAGCGCGAGTAATTCAGGGGACATGCCTGAAACCCGGGGGGCATGCACCCTGGTCTGATTTGGCAGGAAAACTTCGGGTATAGGATAGGTTTCCGCGAGAGATATATGATTGGACTGTACTCCCGTCCGTGATTAGAAGAGGGGGTTATATTGGAACAAGATTTCCTCGTCAAATTTATGTGAGTGAAGTCGTCCCTGCCACTCGCCTTTGTCTATTTCGGTAGACATCGCCGAGGAAGTGTTTTGTTTGCGCTGTGAACAAAACAATCTTTGGTAACCTGAAAGAGGTATACCTTTCTTGATAAAACAAATGTTTTGTCGATAGAAAAAAAGGTGACCTTGAAGCTTTATTTTATACCTGGGGGCATGCAAACCTTTTGGCATGCAAGTGAAGAGCGACTATTTATTTTTTAAATTTGTAGGTCCTCTAACCCTTTAAACTCGTAGGATTGGTCGTTTCCTAACTTGCATAAAGAAAGGATGTGGGGCAAAACTCTAAAAATTGCCATTTTTAAATGGGACATTCTTATTATACGACTGGATTAATCGAGCAGTTTTTGCACATAGTTCAAGCTCGTTAAAAAATAAACATAAGTCATGAGCAAATGTTTCTCCCCGCGTTTAATCTCATTAAAAAATGAACTATTTCTCGGTAAATAACCATCATGAATGTAGTACTTCAGCCTCTAAAAGCCTTGGTCGTGTTCTCATCATCACCTCCACTCTGTATTGGCTGATCATTCACCTCCATTTGATTGTTTACCCCTTTTGAGGAACAACTGCGAAGAGTGATCTCACTAGCCATCCTTGTAACACTGCCGTGATTGGAAAATTCCAAACCTTACCTAGAATCAGCTGCTACCCAGTTTATCACTCGTTCCTCAAAAGACGAGTCTCCTTTAAGCTCTTTTCAACTGACTTGTAAAATATGAAAAGATTGCTGAGCCATTGGCCTCTCCAGCTCGTTAAAAGGACCAGAAGTGCTATCCCTCCTCTAAATTTTAATATTTTTGGACCTGGGGGATTATTACACAAAAAGATCGAGCGCTTGTTTTGTTCATCTCATTAAAAGTATCGAAAATTCATCCCTTCTGTATTGTTTTATACTTTTTCAGACTTAAGGGATTAGATGACGAAAATGGAATTTTGGAGTTTCCTTTATGTTCCTTTTTAGACTCTCTAAAATTGAAAAGGACCGAGTTATCTTTATCGTTAAACTCATTAAAACTTAATAGCGACAAACTTGTCCATAGTAGACAAGAACGAGTTTCACTATTGCTAGGCTCGCTAAAACATAGCGATGGGTTTACCCGAAGGGAAAATTATAGAACAAGCATATGTTATCCTCCTCAAGCTTGACAAAAATAAAGAGGTACTGGTTGTTATCACTCAGGTTGTCCTTAAAGCTCCTTAAAGGATACGACCGAGGTAACCACAAACCGATCTTTGGACTGCAGGTCCTAGCCTACCTGCAATCAGAGAGGGCTCTCTCTTTATAATTTAGCTTTGTTTTGGGTTGATTTTAGGCTAGTTATGATTTTCTTGGGTTTTGTTTTGATTTTGGTGGGATGGAGGATTCTTTCAAACAGAGTTGGGATGCATAGTGTGAGAAGTTCAAACCATTGGGCATGGAGTCGTGGATTAGGCTTGCTGTTGCATTTTCTTGGTCACAAGAGGAATACAGAGCAGGATAGCTACACATAAAACAATATCTAGCTAGAATAAAGATGGAACGAAGGTCATTGAATGACAGGCAACTAAGTAGCTCTCATTATGCTAACAGAGGGAAGGTGAATGAACATTTATATAGGAGCAATCAAGTATTCCTAAACAACATTCATATATGAAGGAACTAGTGTAAATATGAGCAAATTAATATTCATATTCAGGACTAATTCAGAGGAAAACATAGATAAATCATAGAAATTGAGAACAGAATACAACTAAGTGAGCTTTGAACTATTCTTTCTTTCTGCTATTTAGATAGTGAAACCATGATGGCATGAAACATATAAACTGTAAACAGAGATAAGAAACACTTATTGGGCTATGTAGAAGCGTTAGGATTCCATAGTCACTCTTCAGACATTAAAACACAACAGTCAGTTCATCTCCCAAACATTCCAGCGATCTTTGATTATAGAGACTCTCAGAAAATACAATGCAAGTCTAGAGAGGAAGTTATCGACCAACCAACCCTTAAAACAGTGCAGAGGGTGGTTTAAATAGAAAATATTTACAAACATCCCTTGAGCAGGTGTCAAGGGAGAAAATATCTCAAAATATCTATCAAAACATATTCAAAAGAGATCTGTGCAATAATTTCTTCTAATGCTAAGTTGTGCTGGAAATAAATGCAATAAAATATCTAAAACAGGTGTTCATGAGGGAGCAGCTTCATCAAAATGGCTCTTTAGGGCTGTGCATGGTCCTGCAGCTTCAGAAATGGACTAAAAGAGTTCCTTGAGCCACGTGCTGTCCTCTTTTTGATAACTGCGCATTTAAGGAAGCAGCGCTGCTCCAAAATATGACTGGGTTCATTGTCTCTGCAATAACTCTGCCTTGAAAGCCTTCATCTATGCCTTTAGGTGGCTTTAAAGCAACAAAAGAAGTGTTTGTGAGCCTTAATGGCTGAATGATGCTTTGTTGAATTTGCTGGGCTTGCTTTGCTTTCATCTGCTTTGGAAACTGGACTGATACTCTTTGCCGCTTCTGATACACATTCGCACTAAATCTGGGCCTTTTCTCACCGCTGATACTCTTTGAACTATCTCATCACTCCCTTCTGCCTTTTAATGCACAATAATTGCTGAAAATGCTTCCGTGGCCATTGGAATGCTATCGGCGCTTGGCCGATCAAAAATAGCATCAAACCTTGCAAAAAATGCCGCAAAAAGGAGGATTTGTATGCTGCTGATTGCACCAAGGCCGAAACTGGCTATCTGAAGCAAAACTAGCTTTGGAGCGATCTCAGAAAGCCTAGGGATGCATGAATTCCCTTATCGGGAGCCGGGCACGGGCATATATGTGAAAATATGAACAAATGCCGCCTTTTCTTTCACACAGAAAAAGACTAATTTCTATGTAAAATTCGTGAAAGACATAGGCGTGAGCGGCACTATAGCGGAGGTTAAATACTAGCCGTTGGATCGCGCGAGGGTAGATCCAACGGCTGGCGCTAAATCGCATCGGGGCGGACCATTGGTCCCAACACATAAAACCTCCGAAATGTCGCGGACCCAAAATGCTTATATGCCCTTTCTTTATGGAGATCGGGTCCGGCCCATCGGAGCTTTCATATCGGCGGATTTGGTAAGAATGGGTAAGCGGACCCGATATACTATATGCTGCACTTCATAGCTTTTCGGCTCCAGGATATAGGAGCACACAGTGCGGACACTTTCGGACCCGATATGCCTTTATGCCGCGCTTTATTACTTTTCGGCTCCGCTGGTCGGAGCCATATAGGAGCGATGCGACTAAATATGGGCCGCTGATCTCTGGGCCTAAATGGGCGGCTGAGATTAACTCGAAAATTCGCTATCGGTGGGGTCATGGGGTTGCCACATAGAAATGCCGAAACCCATCCGACCCGATAAGTTATACAGGCCCTCTTTATTTTATTTCGGGTCTGACCCATCGGCGGAAAGGGATTGGTTGTAAGCGGTTTTATCGGACCGCTTTTGGTACGGGCCCGGTTTGTGGTTACCTCGGTCGTATCCTTTAAGGAGCTTTAAGGACAACGTGAGTGATAACATAATGGCGCAGGCATATATGTGAAAATATGAACAAATGCCGCCTTTTCTTTCACATAGAAAAAAACCAATTTCTATGTAAAATTCGTGAAAAACATAGGCGGGAGCGGCACTGTAGCGGAGGTTAAATCCTGGCCGTTGGATCGCGTGAGGGCAGATCCAACGGCTGGCGCTAAATTGCATCGGGGCGGACCATTGGTCCCAACACATAAAACCTATAAAATGCCGCGGACCCGAAATGCTTATATGCCCTTTCTTTATGGAGATTGGGTCCGGCCCATCAGAGCTTTCATATCGGCGGATTTGGTAAGAATGGGTAAGCGGACCCGATATACTATATGCTGCACTTCATAGCTTTTCGGCTTCGGGCTATAGGAGCACACACTGCGGACCCTTTCGGACCCGATATGCCTTTATGCCACGCTTTATTACTTTTCGGCTCCGCCCGTCGGAGCCATATAGGAGCGATGTGACTAAATATGGGCCGTTGATCTCTGGGTCTGAATGGGCGGCTGAGATTAACTCGAAAATTCGCTATCGGCGGGGTCATGGGGTTGCCACATAGAAATGCCGAAACCCATCGGACCCGATAACTTATATAGTCCCTCTTTATTTTATTTCGGGTCCGACCCATCGGCGGAAAGGGACTGGCTGTAAGCAGTTTTATCGGACCGATTTTGGTACAGGCCCGGTTTGTGTTGGAAGCTGTCCGATCCAATAAGGAGTTGACACGCGCCCCAGGCCCTACGTCACCCTCTGACACTTTTCGGGCGCTAAAGGACGGCGATCGGGGGCGGTCCGAAATTGCCGATGACCGTCGGATGAGAGGGCCCGGATCCGACGGATGACGGGACGCGGAGATGGCTGAGCGATACAGCGGGGTTATATATGATGTTTTAAACATATGATTGCCCCCTCCCGATAGCGATATCGCATCGGAGGGGGTCCAAATGAAACTTTATTATAGCGGACCCATGTTTTTGTGAACTGCCAAGCCTTTTGGGAAATCAGAAGGGTTCCTTTATAGTTTGGAATGGATTCTAAGGCATCGGAAGGGGTTTGATAGCCAAAAAGGGAGGATTTTATCCTTTTCTGAAGGTTTTTCATGGTTTTTGCATGGTTTTTGTATTCTTACGCCTTGGAGGGAGTCCAAAGCCACTTAGGGGGAAACTGATGTGGGTTTGAGAGGGGTTTAGTGGCCAAAGAGGGTTTCATGCCTTATAAATGCAAACCAAGGCCAAAGAGATTATTTTTATACATATGAAGGTAAACTATGCAAAGGAATGAATCCCTTTGCATTTGGAAGATGGTTAGAGGGGTCAATGAGGGTTCTTGCTGAGTTTCGGATAAACTTAGCGATTCCTAAGGATGTATATGGTTATTTTTCAACCAAGGGGAGGGGATAAGTATATAGGGGAGTTATAGAGATAGTTTTAGTAGGGGAAGGGAAAAGAGATAGGGAGTTACATAATAAGGTTAGTAGTTAATATGATAATGATGAGAAAAAGCACTAAGAATGAAGTCTTAGGCTATAAATGGGGGAAAAATGACTGATATAAGAAGTGTGAACATTCCTTTAGTGAAGCAGATCTTCACCAAGGCAGATGATATGGAGAATGATGAATATAAGAGGTATCAAGCAGATCTTGACCTCTTTAGGGGAAGTTAGTGAGTGATTTCGGAAAGAGGGAGAAGGGGAAGTTAGACATGCATTTCTTGAAGTCCTCCAACTGAAAAATCACCTTCAACTTGTGATATGATAGATATAACACTTGACAATATGAACTGGATCACAAGCCATGATTCTGCAACCACAAAGCTACCTACCCGACCTACTCGCCTAGCATTTTCTCTTCTTTTTGGTTTGGGTGCACTTGAACTAGCATACCTAGCTTTTGTTCTTTTCTTCTTGCTGTCCTCCTATCTACAACTACACTTATTGCATCCAGGGGCTCAGATTAAGCTATTGAGCACACTTGTTTCTCTACCTATTTACAGATCTGCCAAGATTAAGCTGTTTGGACAGATGTTCATTCTCTATATTCTACAACAGGAAATTGAAACCTAGGGAGACCAAGATTAAGCTGTTTGGTCCTCCCTTAGCTGAAAACTCATCAAAAATGGATCAACTCATCAAAAATGATACACAGCAGTGGCATTTAGACTAGCACACTCTCATGGATACTTCTCTGGCCATCTGTAGCAAATATGGAGCATTGCAGCATGCATAGTACGACATATTTGGCATGTAAAAATGTCGATCATGAAATATGATTAACCTGTTGTAGCAGGAGGCTAACAGTGGCTCCACTTGGGGATGGCTTTTCCTTGTGACAAGCCAAGAACAGTAGGTCAGAATGCCTTGATCCTCTGTAGTTGTTGTTAATTGAAAATTTCTTCTGTGCTAATTTCTGAATGACTAGAAAATTAACTTCTGAATGCAGCACTCCTCCTTAACTGAAACACTATGAAAAATAAAGCATTGCCTACTTTCTTCTGCGTGCTTGATATTGCATACACTTTTGCTTGAGCACTGCCTTGTGAAATAAAAGCAAAAGAGGAAATAAAACTAGAGCTCTTCTTTCCTTGTCTTTGAAAGGGTGCTGAAGTAAACTGAAAATCCTCCTTTCTTTTTGATATTGTTGACTTGAATATTACAAGCTGCAAACAGTTTCTCTTTAACATAAATCACTGTGATGTGACAGTGCTGCTCTGCTGTTCTGCCGAGAATACTGCAGAGACAGAGCTTAGAAATAGAGGAATTGCTTTGGCTATGTCTTCACAAACTTTGTTGCTGCTCCTCTAACAATCAGACTGCTTATACAAAATAAAAACAAAAGTGCTGATATATACAAATATCAATGTACAAAGAGATATTTACAAAGTTGCGTTATGTTCAACAAAAAGGATCATGATAATGCTTCAGCATATGGCCATTTACAGGGCCTTCTTCAGTAGTGCTGCCCTCTACATATTTGAGGAAATATGTGTTATTTCCCTGAACAGCAGAAATAACAAATGGCCCTCTCCAAAGGAAATCGAATTTTGCATGTTTTCCCTTGTCTTCTCTTCGTGAGTCCCACCTTAGAAATTTGTTGCCAACACAGAAATTCTCAGCCTTAGTCCTCTTATCAAACATCCTTTTGAGCTTTTCTTGCATAATTTGAGCTCTGTCATAGACTTGCTCTCTTGTCTACTGCAAATGAATTGTTTGGTTTATCCTCCTTTGTATATCATTTAGCTCAGCTTGAATCTCTTGCAGCAGCTTGATAATAGGAATGCCCAGTGATGAAGGAAATCTGGCCTCCATGCCATATACTAGCTCATAAGGGCTCATCCCAATGGATTTTTTGGTTGATAATCTGTCTGCCCATAGGGCATTTGCGAGCTTTCTATGCCAGTTCTTCTTATTTTCTTCTAAGATCTTCTTGATAATACTGATCAGGCTCTTGTTATATGAATCGGCTAAGCCATTACCTTGAGGGTAATAGGCTGTTGAATGGCCTAAAGTGATATGGAATTTATGGCAAAAATTGATCAGCTTTTTGGATTTGAAAGCAGCGGCATTATCAGTGATGATCTTATCAGGGCAGCCAAATCTAGAAAGAATATTGCACTCAAGGAATTGGATAATGGTGGTGTCATTGGCTTGCCTACATGGGATGGCTTCAATCCACTTGGTGAAATAGTCGGTGGCTGTTAAAATCCACTTATGCTGGCCTGAGGAAGAGGGATGGATTTCTCCAATGAAGTCAAGACCCCATTGTTGAAAAGGCTTCTCGGTTGAGATGGGTTTCAGAGGCAAGGGGAGCAGCTTTCTTTTGCCCTGAAAGTTTTGGCATTTGTGACATGAGATAGCAAACTTCTTTACATCTCCAAACAAAGAGGGCCAATAGAAACCGTCCCTTAAAATTTTATCAGCAGTGGACTTCCAATATAGATGTCCTCCACAGTCCCCTGCATGGAATTCTTTCATGACATTATTAGTTTCATTCATGGTCAAACAATTAAGCAATATGCCTTCATGATTCTTCCAAAATAAAGCACCATCTAAGACACAAAATTTCAAAGCCTTCATTCTTAAAAATCTCTTCTTGGTCCTGGACAATCTTGGGGGAGCACATAGGTTTAACAATACAAAGCAAATATCAGCATACCATGGGGATTGCAAAAAGGTGTTTCTGATCTGTGGAGTCGCTAGCTCCTGTTCATTGTCCAGTTTGTTGATGTCTAAGGCTTGAAAGTTTGTTTCGGACATCAGTTTGGCTAAACCTTGCCCCTTTATTAGCTTGTTTGGTTTTATTTCTATATCATACTCAAGAATGTTAGCAATCCACTTGCCTCTTTTGCCTTCTAATCCTTCTTGGGTTAATATGTCTTTTACAACAACATTTGGGACATAGGGAATCACGTGTGAATATAAAATGTAAATTGTGAAGTCTTTGATTGCTTTAACAAGGGCATAGGCCTGCTTCTCCATGATTTGGTACTTCAGGGGTGCATCTCTTAAGGCTCAGCTGAAAAAAGCAATTGGCTTTTCATTTCCTTGGTCATCCTTTTTGTTGTGGGGAAAAATGCCTATGCAGGACGATCCTATCCACCTAAGGTGTGACAGTGCCTTAGCAACAAACAGAAACAACTATTCTAGTATTCTTCCTTTATGAATTAAGAATGAAGAGAGATGGATGGACTAACCGGTGTCTTCCGTTTGTCCCTCGATCTGGTTTCTCTTCTCTTTGAGAGTTCCCAGCTACTTGCCTTCTCGCTCGCCTAGCTTCAACAGGTTCCTGCAAGATCACAAGAAGAGAACACTACACAAAGACATAGATTCATATTCATAACTAGTTCAGGATTAGAAATAAACTAAACATGCTAATGCAATCATACATCAAAGACACATCAGCATATAGGAGAAACCAAGATAGCTTTATTGATGAATAACAAGGTTCAGGAAGAGATTCAACCCAGAGGGTTCCAATCCAACATCTCCTTCCCAGCAAATGAAATTCCTATCTTCACCTTCCTTCAAAGCATTAAGCACCCAATGATTCCAGTCTCAAACCAACAACAATTCTTTGCAATAACCAAATTCCAGCCTCTAGATCTCATGGAGGAGAGATCCATATATAGATGTTTGGAGAGAGGATGAGTCAGCTTGAGATCTGACTAGTGTCCTCTCCCTCTGTCAGTTCTTGCTTCCACTTGGAGGTTGAGAACCTCTTACTCATCACTAGTCGAATTCACTGAGGCAAGTGTCATTGAGGAAGATTCTGGAAGCTTCCAGGGTCTTGACACCTTGTTGAATGAACTTTCCATTTGTCAATTCCCGCTCAGCGCACCCTGGTAGCGCTTCTACCTGCGTTGCAGTGCAGGTAGCCAGTGCAGACTTTGCATTTCAGCGCAGACAGCTAGTGGAGCCTCTGAGTTGATCCTGAATTGACTTGTTTTTGAGCCATTTCTGGTGGAGAACTTCTGTGAATTGCTGTGGTTTGTTAGCCTTGTTCCTCTAGGGGTAGGAACAACATGTTTAGGGACTTTGGACCCCTTGGATTATGGACATTTCATGCTTAATGCTGTAAGGCACAAAAATGTCTATAACAGTTGCCCTCTAAAGTATGAGGCCGTTTATCGGGTGAAATGCTTTATCAGGAGGATCCGAAGTTCATCCAATGCTGGGAGGAGACTTGTAATAAGATACAATACAATACATTATTTTTCATACTGCTTTCATGATCTAGCTCAGGCGGGCATTCCCATGCTCAGCTTTATAAATTCATTTTTCTGTACATAGAACAGACAATCTTCTGATGGTAGACTGATAATTTTGATGAAATTATCATCCTTTGGGTAGGATGATTATCTGCTGCAATGATGTACATGTCAATGTCTTTATCTTTCCTGAATATATATCGCAGCCCAGATGGATGAAACTAGATCCAGGGTCTTCAAACTTGTTCGATCTTCACTCTAAGTACAAGTCGATCCATGTGAGAAATGTTCTGAAGTCGAACATGGAAAGACATCGCTTGATTACCGGTCAATGAGGTAAACCGTTAACAAGCGCGAGAGGAATCACCGATAAAGATAATGACCCTCAAGGTACTGCAGTACAATTCACGTGGTGTGAATAAAGGACTTGGCATCGAACACCACGCAAAATCTTTCGGTCGAAGGTCATTGATGTATACCTGTCGCTGGAAGTGAGAAACTTGCCATTGAGGCATGCAAGATTCAAAGTACTGAAGGGGTTGTTCCTAGATCCACTTCTTGGATAATGAGCTGATGTCGACAAGAAGCGATCCATCAAAGGAGGGCCTTAATGAATCCCACATCAATGACACGGAACGGAGCTAATGCTTTTGATGGAGGTGAAAATGATCTGATGACATATGATTCAGGGTGGTGGTCATGAAAGGATGAAGGATAATGTACGGCAGTGGATGGGACACGGTTGAATTCTTTAAATGACTTCTCTTGAACATATGGCGACACTTATGCGATGGATTGGTAGCATTACCCCAAATATGGATGGTATGGCGAGACCATGGTGATGTGACCGGTGAATGAAACAACCCAACCCGATTGTGGTACGGAGGAAAAGTGTCATGTTCAAGAGCGACTTGCTACCATCAAAGTTTTCTCGAGTTTCTCCCAATTTTCCCCAGTCATTGCTGACCAGAACCTCTTTATTTTTGTCAATCTTGAGGAGGATAACATATGCTTGTTCTATAACTTGCCCTTCGGGCAAGCCCATCGCTATGTTTTAACGAGCCTAGCGATAGTGAAACTCGTTCTCGTCTAAAGACAACTTTGTCGCTATTTAATGATTTTAACGAGTCTAGCGATAAAGATAACTCGGTCCTTTTCATTTCTAGAGAGTCTGAAAAGGTACGTAAGGTCAACTCCGAAAGTCCTTTTTCGTCATCTAATCCCTTAAGTCCGAAAAAGTATAAAATAATACAGAAGGAATGAGTTTTCGATAGTTTTAACGAGCCGAACAAAACAAGCGCTCGATCTTTTTGTGCAATAATCCCTCAGGTCCAAAAAGATTAAAATCTAGAGGAGGGATAGCTCTTCCGGTCGCTTTAACGAGCTGGAAGGCCAAAACTTGGCAATCTTTTCATATTTTACGAGTCAGATGAAAAGAGCTTAAAGAAGACTCGTCTTTTGAGGAACGAGTGATAAAACGGGTTAGCAGCTGATTCCAAGTACGGGTTGGAATTTTCCAATCACGGCAGTGTGACAAGGATGGCTAGTGAAATCACTCTTCGCAGCTGTTCCTCAAAATGGGTAAACAATCATATGGAGGTGAACGATCGGCCAATGGAAAAGTGGAGGTGATGGGCAAACACGACCAAGGCTTTAATGGCTGCTGATATTACATTCACGGTGGTTATTTACTGGAATAGTCCATTTTTTTAACGAGCTTAAACGTGGGTGGAAACATTTGCTCGATCTTATGTTTATTTTTTAACGAGCATGAACTATGTGCTAAAACTGCTCGGATCTTGCATTTATTTTTTAACGAGCATGAACTGTGTGCTAAAGCTGCTCGATTACCCAGTCATATGATCAAAATGTCTCATTAAGATTCTATTTTTTATGGAGCTTCATCTCACAAAGCTTTGCTCCGGATCCTTTCATTATGCAAGTTCGGAAACGACTAATCCTACGAGTTTAAAGGGTTAGACCTACAGGTTTAAAGGGAAGGACCTAAAAATTTAAAAAATAAATAGCCGCCCCTTGCTTGCACTCCAAAAGGTTTGCATGCCCCCAGGCATAAAGTATGATTTCAAGGTTACCCCTTCTTAGTCCAATAAAACATTTGTTTTACCGGGAGAGGCCTACCTCTTTCAGGCTACCCAAAGATTGTTCTGTTATTCCTTCAACAAAGCACTTCTTCGGCGGTGTCTACCGAGATAGACAAAGGTGAATGACCTCAGTGCCAAACACGTAGCTTTGACAAGAGAATCTTATTCCAGAACAACCCCACTTCCAACCACAGACGAGGTACGAACTAGTCATATTCTCCCACTGAAACCTACCTTATACCCAAAGTTCTTCTGCCGAAGCAGACCAGGACGCATGCCCCCTGGGTTCCAGTCATATCCTTCCGGATTACTGGCGCTCATCGGGAGGACAGACCGTGGGTTGAGACATTTCTTGCATGAAGAGACCATTTAGGGATGGTATATGACTATTTGCGATGCGTGATCCAGGAAATGAAAGCTGGTCCACGAGCTTGACCACTCTTCCTTCATGCGGAAAACACATTACTCTAAAGAGTGAGGAGACGATGGCTCCCATGAAATATATATAGTCTCGTCCAAGGAGTAGGTTATAATCCAAGGGTCCTTGAGCAACCATCACATTCATTTGAACGGTCTCCCCTTTCAATGTGATAGGCACATTGGGGAGGATCCCTAAAGGTCGACTGGTTCCTTTATCAAAGCCTGTCAGATTTCTCATTTCAGGAAAAAGCGTTGGCGAACCAAGCACTTTCCAAGCAATAGAGGAAAGGATACTCACAGATGCCCCCTCATCGATGATGGAGCCAGCCATTACCATTATATATTTGAACGATAATTCTGAATGGTATGCTTGCTGGCAACCGGGGTCTGCCTAGTTGGTTCCAGTCGAAGGATACAACAAGGTTACTTGGTGGTGGGACCGAATAGACGGCCGGGTATGACTCTGACGAAGTTCCTTCCTACGATAAAGGAATGGGCAAATTGCCCCCTTGTTTGTCGGACTCTGTGTTGATGAAGAGAATTTGGACGGTGTCGTTTTTATTCTCCTCTGTGACGGTATCATTCGAAGATAGAGCCTCTGAAGGCAAAACCAGGTCAACTGCCGCCTCAACCTTTCGACTTTCGTCAGGTATGGATTCAAATGGTTCATCCTCAATGATAGGTGCTTCGGCTGACCACCTGAGTGGGCCAGCCGGGTTCTCACTGGTGAAGGACTTGGCAGGAGTTTTTGATATCCAGGAGGAAGTTGCGCTCGTAAAATTAGGCGATCTTCCAAAACACTTTTAGCCTCATCTAAGAAGGGACAACGGTGGATGGCATGGTTTCCTTCACACAGTTTGCACAGAAATCTAGCTTTCCCTCTCTGTCCTGTGACTTCACTTTCACTAGTTGACGGTGTGTTGTCAACATGGCTATCAGAGGTTGACGCCACCGAATTGTGCAAACGGGGAGACCAGTCCCTTAGTATCCGAGGGATGGAGGGACAATCTTTGTGGAAGTGGTCTCCCTTGCATATGACACATGGCGATTTAGGCCTAGTCAGTGTTGTGTGTGGATTTTTGTCAGACGACACTTGTTTGCCCTTAGTCGCTTTTGGCTCTTTCTTCTTCTTTTCTTTCTTCTTCTTCTCCTTCTTCTCCTTAGGAGCTTGGCTTTTGGCTTGGCCAACTCCATCATGCGAAGAGGAGGGAGGAGAAGAAGAATTATAGGAAGTGGAAGGTTGGTGGGCAGCTCTGGACTGGTCTAACTGTTGATTCGACTGTTCAGGAATAGTGGTGTTTTGAACAACATTGGTCGAGAAGAGCCAGACCGGCAGGGCAATTGTCAGTCCTGGAAGCGACAATGTGGCCATGTGGGGCACACCAACATCTCCCCAAGAGGAGAAGGGACTAGGATTTCCACCAAGGGGAATTCCTTGGTTGGTGTGCTCCATTTTCTCAACCTAAAGATCAACGCAGGAAGAAGGGGTGATTGTTCCGTTTAAAATAAATTTTAACGACGCTTTAGACACAACTTGCTTTTTCAATTTTAAAGAGTCGAGAAAAAGCTAAATATGACTCTAGTCTCCTTCGATGTTTTAACGTGCCCGAAGTGACAAATGCTCGGATGGACTTTTTCCGTTATAGAGTCTGAAAAAGGCCAAAAGGGACTGCTCTAGAGTTCTAGGTAGAGGGTGTGCCAAACTTTTCGCAAAACCGCAGAATACTTTTTAAGGTACGGGCGGTCGATCTTCCTGAATGCTGTGTTCAGTGCATTGCAATCAGTAGGGCGGCCGACACGGCTTCCTAAGGATAAAGGTTTTATGCCTATAGGGGTCTCCCAATATATACTCGACGGTACGTGGGAGCACAATCCGTACTGGCGCTATCGTCCCTCAGGAGGAATCACCCACCATTAGCGAGATCGACAGTCACCAGGCTTTATGACGTCGGAACATGTCTCTAGCCTAGACCTCTATGTTGTGCGTTAAGTTACAAAGCGTTGTTAAGTTCATTCAATTTATTTTAGGTTGATCTTTTTAGAAGTTTGCCTTTTGAGGTTCACCACGAGATGTATGATACAATTCCTAAATGCAGTCTAAAGATGATAAGCAAGCTTTATATCTTTTCAACTATGAAAATCCTAGCTACAAAGGGAAAAGAAAGACACCATCTTTTCTCAAAGAGCAATCAGCACACTCTAATGCACTTTTCCTAAATCAAGCATGCAAACTATCAAGATGCAAATGCACAACGCAGGTGTTTGTTTTCCACTTTCTTAATATTGGTGCCTAAAAAGAAAGCTTTTTGTACAACTTTGAATTTGCTTTTAAATGACAAATACAAACAAGTTTACTTTTTCAAAATCAGAAAGGGTAGAAGAGATTACAACACTTAACGATTTTCGAAATGAATACCTTTTTTGACACTTAAAAGAGACAAACTCAAACCAAAAGAAAAAGTAAATGTATAATCAACTGTAAACAGCCAATGAACTCTCTCCTAAGATCACAATCAATAGATCTGAATCAAGGGCTACAGGATGACTATTTCACTCTTGCAAAGGAAAACTGTAAATGACGCCACAAACACATAAAAACACTCACAGTCTTTTTGTACAAAAGGAGGCGGAATTTAAGTAGAGAAAAGGAGTTATCAGACAGGTACCTATGCTGGTTACAGGCTGCAAAAATCAGAGATCAAAACAAGGCAAAACAGAGCAGAGAACCCCAGCTGCACAAGGCCTAACTGGATCAACGCACCCCTAACACAGAGGTTTTGACATTCAGCACAGGTAGCCTTCACGGGACCTACGTTGAAATGCAGAACCTCTTCACAGGGTCTGCGCTGGAGGAGAAACGAGAGTTTCTCACTGGGTTCTGGGTCACAGTTTGCTGATTAATCTACAGTTTCAGGCCAAATCAAAGCAACAAGCAAGGTACAATCAAAGGGATGCTTTGAGGGAGGGCTAAGACCTATCACAAAGGATCCTCAAATCATTTGTGAGTACATTGTTCAGATCGTAGACAAATCCACTGATTGGATCAAAGCAGCAGCTGTCTACTTTTCATCTGAGAATAGCAGATGCAGTTCGATTGTTGTTGTTGAGTCTATGAAACAGACAATGATAGAGACACAAATAAAATGACTAAACAGATCTCCCCAGCGGAGTCGCCAATTTGTTGTGGGGAAAAATGCCTATGCAGGACGATCCTATCCACCTAAGGTGTGACAGTGCCTTAGCAACAAACAGAAACAGCTATTCTAGTATTCTTCCTTTATGAATTAAGAATGAAGAGAGATGGATGGACTAACCGGTGTCTTCCGTTTGTCCCTCGATTCGGTTTCTCTTCTCTTTGAGAGTTCCCAGCTACTTGCCTTCTCGCTCGCCTAGCTTCAACAGGTTCCTACAAGATCACAAGAAGAGAACACTACACAAAGACATAGATTCATATTCATAACTAGTTCAGGATTAGAAATAAACTAAACATGCTAATGCAATCATACATCAAAGACAAATCAGCATATAGGAGAAACCAAGTTAGCTTTATTGATGAATAACAAGGTTCAGGAAGAGATACAACCTAGAGGGTTCCAATCCAGCATCTCCTTCCCAGCAAATGAAATTCCTATCTTCACCTTCCTTCAAAGCATTAAGCACCCAATGATTCCAGTCTCAAACCAACAACAATTCTTTGTAATAACCAAATTCCAGCCTCTAGATCTCATGGAGGAGAGATCCATATATAGATGTTTGGAGAGAGGATGAGTCAGCTTGAGATATGACTAGTGTCCTCTCCCTCTGTCAGTTCTTGCTTCCACTTGGAGATTGAGAACCTCTTACTCATCACTAGTCGAATTCACTGAGGCAAGTGTCATTGAGGAAGATTCTGGAAGCTTCCACGGTCTTGACACCTTGTTGAATGAACTTGCCATTTGTCAATTCCTGCTCAGGGCACCCTGGTAGTGCTTCTACATGCGTTGCAGTGCAGGTAGCCAGTGTAGACTTTGCATTTCAGCGCAGACAACTAGTGGAGCCTCTGAATTGATCCTGAATTGACTTGTTTTTGAGTTTTTTCTGGTGGAGAACTTCTGTGAATTGCTGTGGTTTGTTAGCCTTGTTCCTCTAGGGGTAGGAACAACATGTTTAGGGACATTGGACCCCTTGGATTATGGACATTTCATGCTCAATGCTGTAAGGCACAAAAATGTCTATAACACTTTTGCAATAGGACAACAACTATGGTATTATCAGATGCAAATGAAAATATTATAAAGTCCCTATCAAATTGAGGACTTGTGAGGACTGGGGCTTGAGTTAAGGAAACTTTGATACTCTCAAATGATTGCTTGGTTTCAAGAGACCATTTAACCTTGGCATCCTTCTTTAACATGTTGCTCAACAGTCTTATCAGCTCAGCTAGATTTGGGATGAATCTCCTTAGGAAATTGATCTTTCCTAGGAATGCTTGCAGCTCTTTTATGTTTCTTGGATATTGGATTTGGAGAATGGCTTGGATCCTTTTAGGATCAATTCTAATCCCGTCTTTTGAAATGATATGTACAAGTAATTTTCCTTCTTCAAGGGCAAATAAAGACTTCTTGGGGTTCAAGGAAATGCCATATTTCCTACATGCTAGGAACACTTGTCTCAAATGTCTTAGGTTCTCTTGATCAGATTTGGAGAAAGAGGTAAGATCATCAAGATAGACAACCAAGAAATCATGGATTTCCTTGGCAAATGCAATGTCCATGGCTCTTTGAAAGGTGGCAACTGCATTCTTTAGGCCGAAAGGCATTTTAACATACTTAAATGTTCCCCACGGTGTGGTAAAGGCTGTCTTGTCTTGGTCATCCGGGTGAACCAGTATTTGATTAAAACCTGAAAAGCCATCTAGCAAAGAGATTCTAGATGACCCCACTATTCTTTGTAGGATGTGGTCCATTTTGTGCAATGGGTAGTGGTATTTAAGGGAGACTTGGTTTAAGTTTCTCCAATCTACACAAAGCCTAACCTCACCTATTTTCTTTCTTGTGGGAACAAGATTGGACACCCATTCAGAAAATCTAATGGGTGCTATGATACTTGCTTCAAACATTCTTTGCACTTCTGTCTCAATCAAAGGGAGAAGCACAGGATTGATTCTCCTCAGTTTCTGTTTGAAGGGCTTTTGATTTGGCTTTAAGGGAATGGTATGTTGAATAATTGAGGTGTCATAGGACTTCAAGTCCTCATAACTCCAAGCAAATACATCTTGGAATTCTTTGAACAAATCCACGTACTTGGGCTTTTGATCAGCTGGTAAATTTTTGGACAGTTTGATCATTTTCAGGTTCTCTGTTGTCCCAATGTTATGTTCTTCTATCTTAGTGTTTATGGGTTGCAATTTTGGTTTTCTGGGGACATCATTTACATCAAACATGTCTTCTAGTGGAGTGAGGCCAACCGGAGAAAATTGTCCTTTAGATCAATGATTTCGGCCTTTGTTCTGGTTATTTCCTCCAAATGGATCTGTTTCATCTCTTCTATGTTTTCTTCATCAAAGATGGTTGGCTGTAGCAATTTTCTAGCTGTTTCAGCTGTTACAGTTTGCTGGATTTGGTTTATTGCTTGCAGTGGATCATCCATAGCATCCATATCAATGTTTAGACCTGAAAACGCATGCTGTAAGGTAAGAAAATGGTTGATTGAGCATCATCCTCAAACACTTGCCAATCTTTAACATTGTTAGGGACAACAGGCCTGTGTTTTATCTCAGCAGTAAAGTGGTGATTGGGCTCAAAAGGAAGCTTGCAAGTGCTAGCAAAAGTAGCTAGGTTGTGAGCATGCATGTTATTGCTTCTAGAAATCTTAGCAAGTTTGGATTCAGTGAAGGTATCAAGTATTGCAGTGGCAGCAGTCCTATAAGCTCTTAGCCTTCTATCATTGGTAACGAATTTTCCCTTCATTTGTTGTATGATTAAATCGTAGTCACCTAGAATGGACACCTTTGCAGCTCCTAGAGCTTTGAGCAGTTTAAGGCCTAAAAGGAGAGCTTCATACTCTGCCATGTTGTTGGTGCATCTAAAGTTAAGTCTATAAGCATGACGCTCTGCATGGCTATTATGTGTATTGTGAATCCATATTCCTGCCCGTGCTCCTAGCTTATTAACGGAACCATCAAACTCTAAATACCATGCGATTTCTTGCTTGTGGTTGACATTAAGAGTTTCAGTCATTTTAGGATTGGGTAGACCCGAGTCTTGTGTTTCGGGAGGTTTTTCTTGTGTGCTGGTTGCATTGACTGATGTGACAGTCTCATGGGTATGTGCAACCGATTCTTCATTGATGCATGTTTCTTGTTCTAAAGGCAAAGGCCTCTCATTAGTTGGAGGACTTGTTTCATCATTAAACAAAATAAAAGAATCCATATCAGAATGGATTGAATAGATAGGGAATTTCTGGGGCTTTTCCTCACTACTTACCACATACTTCATCAGTGTTTCTCTATACGATCTCTTTGGTTGCCCAAAGACTGAAATAGTGGCATAGTAGAGGTCTAATTGGAGAGATCCTTGGAGTTTTGCCCCCCAAGATCTTGACAACAACATGCCATACTTTGGTGGAATGTCAGCAACCACCACGTTCATTAGGATTGTCTTGTTGGGAAATTGGACTAAGGAGACACATAAGTCTTTGATTAAGCCTAAACACTTGACCTGACTTGAGTCAAAGGAGAATAGATCTTTGTAGGGTCTTGTGATATCAAGGTTTATTTTCTCCATTACAGCTTTGGGCATAATATTGTGTGAGGCACCTGAGTCAAACATAGCGTTGTGCAAGACTTTATCATGTATGTGCAGACTGACATAAAAGGGGAGAACAGCTCCATGTGCTGATTTTCCATCAACTTCTGGACCAAAAAGAAATTCAGGTGTATCATCTAAAACATTCACATCATCCCTATTCTCTGGCATTTTCAGTGATCTTTGGATTTGTTGCCTATACACATCATGCTTTGCAAGCTCAGATAAAGGGATGGAAATCTTAATTTTGCTTATTTCTGCTTCTAATTTGAATGGCTTCTCCAATGGAATCTTTGTGTTGGCAATAGCAGATTTCCCCTTTTCAAGTGTATTTTTTGCGTTTTCCTCTTGATTATCAGTGTTATGGTGAGTGATACCTTGCGGTATTTCTATTTTGGGAAGGCTTTTAGGAGTGCTATTTTACATTTTAGCAGAGGCTGATCATTAGAGGGTTGCATGTCTGGTGTGTCCTCTACAGTCACTTGGTGTGGGTTTGGGACAGTTATATCAGTTTTTTCTGTTATAATAGCCTTGCCTCTAATGTGGTTGGGCTGTTTGCCCTCCTTTGGTTTAACTTTTTCGGGCACATCTATGGTTCTTGTCCTCAGCTTATACTATTTGTGGACTTCATAAACGGCCGAATCATCACCTTGTTTGAAGTCAAAAGACTCACCAGAGTTAGTCTGAAATTGATTTGTCTCATGGTCATCTCGGTCTTCCTGGGTTAGGAAAATTTGTTGCTCACCCTTCAAATCCACCAAGTTCATGTGAACGTCTTCTATGGGTTCATTAGAAGTGGATGCCTCTGCATAGTTTTCTTGAAAAGGAGGCCTTATATGACGGTCTGGGCTAGATCTACCAGCGTTTGAGTTCTGAGTGTTCCTGAAATTTGGGTTCCTTATGGTATTGGGCTATTGTCCTTCCCATGATGATTTCCTTTCAACACTCTCTACTCTGTCTCCCAGCCTGTGCATGCCATTGATAATAGCATCTAGCGTTTGATCCAAGGCTGAGGGCTCTTCCTTGAAGGTGGTTCTTCTCTCAGTTCTAGCTCTGTTTCTTTTGGCAATTAAATTTGCCTCCACAGTGACAGCCACGTTTTGGATGTCTGCAAGGCTGTTAGGGGCTCTTTCTTTTAATTGGTAGGCCATATCTAGGTCGAATCCATCAGGGAATTTATATAAGGCAAGTTCAGGTGGGGGCCTTAAGTTTTGTGGGATAGCATTATAAACGCTATTGAACCTTGCACAATAGTCCAATACTGTTTCTTGTGTGGACCTCTTTTGATTGTATCGTATTCAGCTAATATGTGCAAGGGATCTTTCTTTTTCTCCCATCTGTTGATAAAAGACTGGTATAAGGCTTCTGGTTCTGCTATGGAATTGGCTGGAAGTGCTCTAAACCAAGTCCTGACATCAGCTGACAAGCTTTGGACAAAAATCTTCATTCTCACAGCATCATCGTCAATCTCATAGCTTTCAAAGTAATCCTGCATTTTCTTTGTATGCTGAAGGGTTGTGCAGGCACTTGTGCCATCAAAATATGTGATTTTAGTTTGGTAATCCTGAGGCATAGCTCTAGGATTTGTAGGCAGTTGTAAAGGTGCATATCTATTCGCCATGTTGGCAGGGATAAATGGAACAACAGGGATAACAGGGATTACAGGAGTAGTAGTGGTAGTATGTGCAGTGAACGGAGGTGTGGAAGGAGTGCTTTGAGACGTGGATGAAGAACAAGGCGAACTAGGGGTTGAACGAAATAAAACTTTGACAGGGGTTGGGCCACAGTTTGGTTGGACTACCACAGGAGTAGAATCAACAAAATCCTTCTTTAGCTCTAATTTCCTGAGGTTTCTTTGGATCAAATTCGGATTTTCAAAGGCAGCTGTAGGATTTGGGTCTGGATTTGACCTTGTATAACGTGAATTCTTCCTAGGAGCCAACTTCTGGCTTGTTTTTTTGGGATTTTTCTAAGAATATAAGGGTTAGAAAGAAACTTTTGAAGGTCTTGTTCCTTCCCAGTGGAGCTTTCCAACTTGATTTGTGAAATTAACTGAGGATTCTCCCCAGTGGAGTCTTCTTACCTTCTTTGTGAAACTTTATGAAATTATCTGAGGAAAGTCCCGAGTGGAGTCGCCATTATGTTATCACTCAGGTTGTCCTTAAAGCTCCTTAAAGGATACGACCGAGGTAACCACAAACCAATCTTTGGACTGCAGGTCCTAGCCTACCTGCAATCAGAGAGGGCTCTCTCTTTATAATTTAGCTTTGTTTTGGGTTGATTTTAGGCTAGTTATGATTTTCTTCGGTTTTGTTTTGATTTTGGTGGGATGGAGGATTCTTTCAAATAGAGTTGGGATGCATAGTGTGAGAAGTTCAAACCATTGGGCATGGAGTCATGGATTAGGATTGCTATTGCGTTTTCTTGGTCACAAGAGGAATACTGAGCATGATAGCTACACATAAAACAATATCTAGCTAGAATAAAGATGGAACGAAGGTCAGTGAATGAAAGGCAACTAAGTAGCTCTCATTATGCTAACAGAGGGAAGGTGAATGAACATTTATATAGGAGCAATCAAGGATTCCTAAACAACATTCATATATGAAAGAACTAGTGTGAATATGAGCAAATCAGTATTCATATTCAGGACTAATTCAGAGGAAAACATAGATAAATCACAGAAATTGAGAACATAATACAACTAAGTGAGCTCTGAACTATTCTTTCTTTCTGCTATTTAGATAGTGAAACCATGATGGCATAAAACATATAAACTGTAAACAAAGATAAGAAACACTTATTGGGCTATGTAGAAGTGTTGGGATTCCATAGTCACTCTTCAAACATTAAAACACAACAGTCAGTTGATCTCCCAAACATTCCAGCGATCTTTGATTATAGAGACTCTCAGAAAACACAATGCAAGTCTAGAGAGGAAGTTATCGACCAACCAACCCTTAAAACAGTGCAGAGGGTGGTTTAAATAGAAAATATTTACAAACATCCCTTGAGTAGGTGTCAAGGGAGAAAATATCTTAAAATATCTATCAAAACAGGTTCAAAAGAGATCTGTGCAATAATTGCTTCTAATGCTAAGTTGTGCTGGAAATAAATGCAATAAAATATCTAAAACAGGTGTTCATGAGGGAGCGACTTCATCAAAATGGCTCTTTAGGGTTGTGCATGGTCCTGCAGCTTCAAAAATGGACTAAAAGAGTTCCTTGAGCCACGCGCTGTCCTGTGTGTGATAACTGCGCATTTAAGGAAGCAACGCTGCTCCAAAATGTGACTGGGTTCATTGTCTCTGCAATAACTCTGCCTTGAAAGCCTTCATCTATGCCTTTAGGTGGCTTTAAAGCAGAAAAAGAAGTTTTGGTGAGCCTTAATGGCTGAATGATGCTTTGTTGACTTTGCTGGGCTTGCTTTGCTTTCATCTGCTTTGGAAACTGGACTGATACTCTTTGCCGCTTCTGATACACTTTGGCACTAAATCTGGGCCTTTTCTCACCGCTGATACTCTTTAAACTGTCCCATCACCCCCTTCTGCCTTTTAATGCACAATAACTGCTGCAAATGCTTCTGTGGCCATTGGAATGCTATCGGCGCTTGGCCGATCAAAAATAGCATCAAACCTTGCAAAAAATGCCGCAAAAAGGAGGATTTGTATGCTGCTGACTGCACCGAGGCCGAAACTGGCTATCTGAAGCAAAACTGGGCTTTGGAGCGATCTCAGAAAGCTTAGGGATGCATGAATTCCCTTATCGGGAGCCGGGTGCGGCATATATGTGAAAATATGAACAAATTCCACCTTTTCTTTCACACGGAAAAAGACCAATTTCTATGTAAAATTTGTGAAAAACATAGGTGGGAGTGGCACTGTAGCAGAGGTTAAATCCTGGCCGTTGGATCGCGCGAGGGAAGATCCAACGGCTAGCGCTAAATCACATCAGGGCGGACCATTGGTCCCAACACATAAAACCTCTGAAATGGCGTGGACCCGAAATGCTTATATGCCCTTTCTTTATGGAGATCGGGTTCGGCCCATCGGAGCTTTCATATCGGTGGATTTGGTAAGAATGGGTAAGCGGACCCGATATACTATATGCTGCACTTCGTAGCTTTTCGGCTCCGGGATATAGGAGCACACAGTGCGGACCCTTTCAGACCCGATATGCCTTTATGCCGCGCTTTATTAATTTTCGGCTCCGCTGGTCAGAGCCATATAGGAGCGATGCGACTAAATATGGGTCGTTGATCTCTGGGCCTGAATGGGCAGCTGAGATTAACTCGGAAATTTGCTATCGGCGGGGTCATGGGGTTGCCACATAGAAACTCCGAAACCCATCGAACCCGGTAAGTTATATAGGCCCTCTATATTTTATTTCGGGTCCGACCCATCGGCGGAAAGGGACTGGCTATAAGCGGTTTTATCGGACCACTTTTGATACGGGCCCGATTTGTGTGGGAAGCTGCCTGATCCAATAAGGAATTGACACGCGCCCCAGGCCCTACGTCACCCTCTGACACATTTTCGGGTGCTAAAGGACGGCGATCGGGGGTGGTCCGAAATCGCCGATGACCGTCGGATGGGAGGGCCCAGATCCGATGGATGACGGGACGCGGAGATGGCAGAGCGATACAACGGGGTTATATATGATGTTTTAAACATATGATTGCCCCCTCCCGATAGCGATATCGCATCGGAGGGGGTCCAAATGAAACTTTATTATATCGGACCCATGTTTTTGTGAACTGCCAAGCCTTTTGGGAAATTGGAAGGGTTCCTTTATAGTTTGGCATGGATTCTAAGGCATCGGAAGGGGTCCGATAGCCAAAAAGGGAGGATTTTATCCTTTTTTGAAGGTTTTTCATGGTTTTTGCATGGTTTTTGTATTCTTATGCCTTGGAAGGAGTCAAAAGGCACTTAGGGGGAAAGTGATGTGGTTTTGAGAGCGGTTTAGTGGCCAAAGAGGGTTTCATGCCTTATAAAGGCAAACCAAGGCCAAAGAGATGATTTTTATACATATGAAGGGAAACTATGCAAAGGAATGAGTCCTTTTGCATTTGGAAGATGGTTAGAGGGGTCAATGAGGGTTCTTGCTGAGTTTCAGATAAACTTAGCAATTCCCAAGGATGTATATGGTTATTTTTCAACCAAGGGGAGGGGATAAGTATATAGGGGAGTTATAGAGATAGTTTTAGTAGGGGAAGGGAAAAGAGATAGGGAGTTACATAATAAGGTTAGTAGTTAATATGATAATGATGAGAAAAAGCGCTAAGAATGAAGTCTTAGGCTATCAATGGGGGAAAATGACTGATAGAAGAAGTGTGAACATTCCTTTAGTGAAGCAGATCTTCACCAAGGCAGATGATATGGAGAATGATGAATCTAAGAGGTATCAAGCAAATCTTGACCTCTTTAGGGGAAGTTAGTGAGCGATTTGGGAAAGAGGGAGAAGGGGAAGTTAGACATGCATTTCTTGAAGTCCTCCAACTGAAAAATCACCTTCAACTTGTGATATGATAGATATAACACTTGACAATATGAACTGGATCACAAGCCATGATTCTGCAACCACAAAGCTACCTACCCGACCTACTCACCTAGAATTTTCTCTTCTCTTTTGTTTGGGTGCACTTGAACTAGCATACCCAGCTTTTGTTCTTTTCTTCTTGCTGTCCTCCTATCTACAACTACACATATTGCATCCAGGGGCTTAGATTAAGCTGTTGAGCACCCTTGTTTCTCTACCTATTTACAGATCTGCCAAGATTAAGCTGTTTGGACAGATGTTCATTCTCTATATTCTACAACAGGAAATTGAAACCTAGGGAGACCAAGATTAAGCTGTTTGGACCTCCCTTAGCTGAAAACTCATCAAAAATGGATCAACTCATCAAAAATGATACACAGCAGTGGCATTTAGACTAGCACACTCTCATGGATACTTCTCTGGCTATCTGTAGCAAATATTGAGCATTGCAGCATGCATAGTACGACATATTTGTCATGTAAAAATGTCGATCATGAAAGATGATTAACCTACTGTAGCAGGAGGCTAACACTGGTCAGCAATGACTGGGGAAAAATTGAGAAGAAAACTTGAAGAAAACTTTGTTGGTAGCAAGTCGCTCTTGAACATGACACTTTCACTCCACATCCAAGTTGGGTTGGGTTGTTTCATTCATTGGTCACATCACCATGGTCCCATCACACCATCCACATTTGGGGTTAATGCTACCAATCCATCACGTTAGTGTCGCTGATATGTTCAAGAGAATTCATTCAGAGAATTCACCTGTGTCTCACACACTACAATACATTTACACTCCATTCTTTCGTGATCGCCACCCTGAACCTTATGTCATCAGACCGTTTTCACCTCCATTAAAATCATTTGCTCCGTTCCATGTCATTGATGTGGGATTCATTAAGGCCCTCCTGTGACGTATCGCTTCTTGTCGACATCAACCCATTATCCAAGAAGCTGATCTAGGAACACCCCGTTCAGTACTTTGAAGCTTGCATGCCTCAATGCCAAGTTTCTCACTTCCGGCGATAGGTTTACATCAATGGCCTTCGACCGAAAGATTTTGCGTGGTGTTCGACGCCAAGTCCTTTATTCACACCACGTGAATTGTACTGCAGTACCTTGAGGGTCATTATCATTATCGGTGGTTCCTCTCGCGCATGTTAACGACTTACATCATTGGCTGGTAATCAGGCAATGTCTTTCCATGTTCGACTCCAGAACATCTCTCACATGGATAGACTTGTACTTCGAGTGAAGATTGAACGAGATTGAAGACCCCGGATCTAGTTTCATCCATCCGGGCTACGATATATATTCAGGGAAATAAAGACATCAAATGTACATCATTGCTGTACAGATAATCATCCAATCAAAGGGATGATGGCTCTACTAGAATCATCAGTCTACACTCAGACGATTGTCTATCCTATGTACATGAAAATGAATTTATAAAGCTGAGCATGGGAATGCCTGCCTCAGCTAGATCATGAAAATATTATGAAGATAATGTATTGTATTGTATCTTATTACAGGTCTGCTCTCAGCTTGAAAGAACTTCAGATCCTCATAATAAAGCATTTCACTTGACATCAAAAGATTAACGACCTCATGCTTTAGGGGGAAACTGTTATAGACATTTTTGGGCACTACAACCCCATGCATGAAATCTACATAATCCAAGGGCTCCTAAGTCCCTAAAAGTGTTGTTCTAACCCCTAAAGGAAGAAGGTCAACTGATTACAGCTTCTCCCAGAAGTTCTCCATGAAAAACTGCTCAGAACTGGTCAAAACAAGATCATTTCAGCTGCTCCGTAGGAAAAGTGTGTTGCATCTCACCTAAATACATTGTGTGGGTGCGTTGCTTTTCAAAAAGCCCTTTTATGGGGTGCGATGGGCGAGAAGTGACAAACGGCAGTGTCATTCCGCGAGGTGGAGAGGCATGGAATCTTCCAGAAACTTCTTCTGTGACACTTGCCTCTCTGAATTCAACCAAGGATGAGTAAGAGATCATCAATCTCCAAGTGGAAGAAAGAACTATCAGAGGGAAGACACTAATCAAATCACATGTTGACTCATCTCCCTTACAGATATCTATATATGGATACCTCATCCGAGAGATCCAGAGGCTGGAATTTTGCATATTGTAAGAATTGTTGTTGGTTTCTTGAGACAACATCAGAGTGTTGGGTGATCTAAGCTTTGTATGAGGTGAAGAGGGGCTTACATGCTTAGAGGATGATGCTGGGTTAGAATAACTGGTTGTAACTCCCTAAACTTTTTCTTGTTTATCAATAAAAGCTATTCAAGTTTTCCTCCATACTCTTGTGTTATTTATGTTTTATGCATTTGTATGGTCAATTTACATTTGCTCCTAGATTGCTTATGATTATAGATCCATGTTCTTGTATAGTGATATGCTACTGTGATCTTACAGGTACTCTATGAAGCTGATCATACAAGGGAGAAAGTAGCGAAAGACTATCAAGAGAGAGAGGAATCGAACGAGGAGATTAGCGCAAGACAGAGGTTGGTCTTCTTTGTTCTTCTCTCATCTATATTTCATAAAGGAAAAACGAAAGTAGCTTTACTTGGTTTGTTTCTAAGGTAGCTATCACACCTTAGTGGGATAAGCAGTTCTGTGTAGACACTTTTCCCTGTAACAATCAGGTCTTCCTTTGGAGGTTTAGTGGAAGAAAATGATGCAGGACCCAAAGAAAGAAAGAAAATTTTCCAATGGTTCCTAAGGTGAGACAAGGTTATGAAGGAGCATATTACCCTTTATCTAATCATGAAGTGGAGATGGATGCACACTAAGAAAAACTCATGGAGAATAAGTTTTCTTCTGAGGGCCCAAAGGAGTAGGTAGAATCGAAGAGGGTAATTGAAAGTAGGATAATTGAATGGTAGATACGTATGGAAATGACTTGTTTAATATTGTGTTTAGGAACAAACAGAATAAATTGCAGTAAAGTAAGAAGTAGTTGAAACCTTTATTGATGCCCACCTACCAAACCTTGGACTGTGTGTGAGACTTGTGGAAGAAGTTGTTATAAAACAAGAGTTCATTGAGAAATGCTTGAAAAGGAGACCCCATCTTAAGGAAAGATATGAGTCACAATTTAGAGAGAAAATGCAGTTGAAAATAGAAATCATGAAACTAAGGAAAGGAATGTAGTGCTTACAAAGAATACCAAGGAAGCATAATAAAGACATTGTGAAGCCCCAGCCTGAAACTGTTTAAGTGGAAACATACACTAAAGATAAGCCAAAGACTTCAACAGCTACACACATAATCATTTTTTCATGTGATCAAAGCATGGGAGTTTGTTATGACTGCAGAAGTTCAGAAGTGGTAAGCTATGACAACTTGCCTTCAACAGGGGACTATTCCTTTAGAAGCTCACCGTGAAGGAATAAGGAACGTTTTTTAGGAAGCTGTGAGAATAGTCTCCAGCTACATAGAATAGATAGAGAAGGGAAAGAGGAAGTATGATCAACAACATAAGTGAATTCAGGACCTCAAAGAACACGTAAAGTTATTCAAGGTCGATAAGGAAAAAATGTTTACTTTCGCATAGCACATAATGGCTTGCCGATCCCTTTCTCATAGCTACACTCTATTGATCCATAAGTTGTATCTATTCTTTTGTTTAGATAGTGTCCATGAGGATATTAGTCATGAGATGAAAAACTCAATGCAGTTTATGCACATCTTGAGATGACACAATATTCTCGATCAACACTTGATGGGAAAATTTTACATGCATGATTACTTTATGGCCAATGATCAATCATTTAAGCGAGTGCCATATGTAGGAGACATTAAACTGAGAACCTTTACCTCTACACAGTCAATCAGGTTAAATCGAGAAAGGTCATTGACACGTTTGAAGAAAATCAGAAAAATAGGCAACTTGTCCTTCGAATGGAGGGCCACTTGTCCTTTAAATGGAGAATTGTGATTCTGTAAATGTCTATAACAGGAGAAAAACCCTCTTAGCAATCAATTGATGGAAATAGAAGATGTTGGAAACCAAAAAATGATGCATCGACATATGAACAAAACAAATCTTCACTTGTGAGTAGGAGGTTCTGGACAATTGTTAAAAATAATGGATGTTATCATCATCAACTTTGAGAATATGTGAGCCTTTTAGGGCCCCCAACTTTGTTTAGGATTTAAATAGGGTACCTTGGTATATTTCATGCATGTGGATTTGTGGGGTCCCATGGATGGGTTTTGGGGTTTGATTTCCCATTATCTGGCTGCTAGCTGACCAGTACACTCCATCTTATGAGCTAGATGAGGATCAGTTGAAATAGGTCATTCAGATAGATGGATGTAAGCCTTCGGGAATAGAAATGGTGCAAAATATGATCTTGCATAACATCATGTTGATCATGAAAACTATAACCCATATTTGTGCGCACAATGAACTTCATGAGGACATGCAGTAACACAATTTGGGGGGAGATGTTGGTGGCTAGATTTGAATACTTTCACTCACCTATTTATCCTATCCCTTTTATCCATTTCACATTAATAGTCATTAATCGATATCTTAAAATTTTCACATGTAGACCTCTTGTCATTTATTTATGGATTATTGGTTAATGAAGCATAGTCGTAAGGGATTATTACCTAACTGGCTTTCTAATTCAACTATTTCTGCAGATTTGAAGGGACAATGACTAGGACCACTTTTCACTCGATGACATCGTCAAGGCTAGCAGTGTTATCCTTGGATACTGGATGCAATGGTGAATCAACCTTTTTATTGGCACACGGTTATATTTTACATTTTGTTTCATTCTGAAAACCACCATGTAGTTAAACACAAATGCTATCATGATTCTAGGAGTTGTATTATTGATAAATTGTATAAAGTAGAGTGTCATGAAAGCTATTGTTGTTAAGAGTGGTTAAGTTTATTCGAGAAATATTCTAACTCAAAGTCTGTAATGACATACTTGTAATATTTCTTTTATTAATGACAATTTGATCTTCTGAGCATATTGTGATTTGTTGATCTCGCCATAACCCTGATCAAGGAGTTGGGCCCACTTGCCTACACATATAGTGCTTGATAGCCTTGAAATATCTCGTAAAACACCGGCTTGATAATTAAATGTGGATTGGGTGAATTGCATGATTCATACTTGGAAACCAAAAAACACCATGCGAAAAACCATACATTCTCACAAACATCAAGTCCGAAACAAAAATTTCGCTTACTACCATGATTAGAGAATCCCTTGATGTATAATGCAAAGTGGAAACATCAAGGACTAAAAACATGTGAAGTATATGAGTTTTAAAAAACTATTAATAGACAAGTCAATCATGTATTAGTAGTGATAGTGCTAATATTGTAATTGCTTGAAGTTATTAAAAAATTTAAATATTATAAGAATATCCTTATTAATAACTATGAATAGCACTTAATGTAAAATTATTTCAAGGAAGAAATAAAATTCCTAAAAGTTATAAGATCACTCACAAAAATAAAAACGATAATTTTCACAAACCTATAGCCTGAAACGAGAAATTGTATTTACCACCATGCTTAAAAAGGCCTTTCATACATAATGCAAAGTGGAAACATCAAGGGCTAAAACCTTGTGAAGTACATGAGTTGAAAAAACTTTTAATAGACACATAGTTTACCATTCATGTAATAGATGTGATAGTGCTAATATGATAAATGTTTGAACTTATTAAAAAAGCGTTAAACATTCTCAAAATATCCTCATTAATACTCCTACATAGGATTTAACATAAAATTGTTTTAAGAAATAAATAAAATTCCTAAATATTATAAGAGCAATGAGAAAAAACAATGCTTAAAGATTAGTAGCACTCATAAAGCTGATAAATGAGACAAAGTGTGTCTATATCAACTTTTCTTAATCACGTTATTCAATTGACACAATAAGTGAAAATGAGATGATGATGTACTCAGGTAGAGTCGAGATGCCTTTTCCCTTTTCTACATATGATGAGAGCCATTAGCAAATTACAACTCTTTTATAGCAACTTGTTGCGGACAAGCACACATATAGGAACAAATCTATAATGGTCATGAACGATATCAAACATAATCAATGGTGGATTTTATCCACCATGACATCCACTTATAGGTCAAAGACGAACGAATCCATGACAAATTAGTTTACCTTTAAGGTAGAATGGATCATATAGAAGGGCATGTCCATTAGGCTTTCCATCATCCTTTTCCTCGTGAATGAGCAAGGTGGGCCAATTCTAGCTCTCCATCTTGAACATTGATGAACATGGATTGTTTTGAGCTATTTGGGATTTTTTGGTTATATTGGGTTATCAGAATATGGCTTTCTAGTGTCATTATCTTATTTGTAATGTGGTTTTGTTTCCATCTTTGGGCCATCAAGTCTAATAAGAATTAGGCCTTTAGGTTTGTTTTATGGAGCCTATCACGATGTAACATGAATGTGAATTAATTGAAATTTTTATTTACAAAAAAGAAGGGTGAGGGAAAGTAAATCCAACATACTTGTCAATGTATTTCAGTTGTTCGTAAGAATATGTTCCCTTCTTATATAAAACATTACATTTCTATATTAATCTTGTAGCCACACAAGTTTCATGGAAAACTTGAATGAAGGTGGAGATTTTGAGGAGCTTGAACAAACCTTAAAGGGTGAGAGCTCTAGGATGAGTAGGGTTAAGCATGTCTGTGTCCATCAAAATTGCACTCAACCTTGAATTAAGGGTTAATTGGTGGAACAATGCCTCATGCTTGGCCTCTAATAGCAATAGGCTCCTAAACATAAAATCTATATTGTTATTAGAGAATGTAAGAGTCTTCACTAAAGCAAGTTTTCTATTGAAGAATTTTCTTGCTTACATAATTGTTAGGATTACAAAATTATAGAAGTTATGGTGTGAAAAGACACAATTGGCTTGGATCTCAATGGTCACTAAACAAATTTATTTGGATTTTTGGTCCCAATCATTCATAAACCATCTAATTTTTTCCTGAGCTTTGATACTAGTTATTAGGGACCACAAAACACTAAGAGAAGTGGTGGTGTCTAAAGACACCCATGATTGGTATCCCAATGAATGATACATTTATCCATAGTTTTTTTGCCTTAAAATAGGTTCTTCAACATGAATATCATGGGAAAAACCATACATTATTGCAAACCTTAAGTCCAAACATCAAAAAATATTTTACTACCATGATAAATGAAGCCCTTGATGTATAATGCAAAGTGGAAACATCAAGGACTAAAAACTTGTGAAGTACATGAGTTTCAAAAAATTGTTAGTAGACAGGTCTATTAGAAATACTGAGAGTAGCGGTGAATCATTATTCCTTAGAAATTAGCACTTTTAAATATTTTCAGAGCATTATTTAATCTTCAATTATTATTAATGTTTATGGAGTTATAACAGTAAATAAAATAACATAGTAGGAACAAGAATTTTAGGTGGAAAACCATCTGTGGGTCAAAAACCACTGAAAGATTTTCTAATAAATTCTTTAATTTTCAACCCCAAATGGAATGAAAGTAACAAATTCCTATAATTCTAGAAAAAAATTCTTCTTGAGCTCCCACTCGAAGGATGCCCCAATGCCCTAGTTTCTGCAGTAGTCAACTGAATCGATGCCCCAACACCCTAGTGAACCCCAACTCACCCTAGCACCACCCTCCCACCGTGAAGTGTCCATGGGCCCCAACATGTAGGATACTTCATACACGTGCCTAACACCTCCCTCCCACCCTATAATGACTAAAATAAGACAAGACTATGGATTCCCAATCCACGGAAAACAATCCACGATACTTTAATATGTACAATAATTTTCATGTAATAGACCAAATACCCAATCACTCTATGACCTCCAACTCAACCATGACATTATCCCAATAGTGACTCCTATACCTCCCAACACTACTTTGACTCTTGGAAAAATGATTGTTTTACAAGTGACTCTTTTACAATCCTTACAATGAGGACTCTTTTACAAATGACTCTTTTACAACTTTACAATGATGACTATTTTACAAGGGACTCTTGGCCTTCATACTTCTTCACAATATGCAAATGGATGTCATGTCTTCAAAGGATGTTGCGTTGACTCTATGTCTTGGTACTTCTTCACAATATGTAGATGGTTTTCATGCCTTCAAAGGATGTCCCACTATAATGGTTCTTTTCATTTGATACTTCAGCTCTTGAATGATTTCTTGATTATGTGCTTGAATCTATGAAAAAATTTCGCAACAAAACGAAACCCAAAACAATACAAAATACCATTCAACTTACCTTTTCTTGCAAAACACATGTAAGTGCATAATAATGAATAAATACAAATTAAAATTACAATGTGTACATGGAGTGTGCTTGTCACTTTTGTTGTCTACATGTTGTAGTAGTAGACAAACACTCCCACTGTTGATATATCATAGGAGTCTATTCAAGATTATATCAAAAACTCACCTAAACATATATACAATAGAAATTGATGATAGGCCCTAGACTTGTAATGAACCAAGTCCTAAGTAGGACAAAAGAGACCATTCTATCAACTATGACAAGACAGGTAAGATAAACTTACAACATCATACAGATTTAGCATACTTGGTGTAGTATCAAATGTGTAGTATCAATAATAAGGCTTCTAAAATGTTGTATCAAAACTAACTATGACATATAGGGACATAAAGATATAACCGAGACCCTGTATATACTTCCATTATCCCGCAAAAACATATGTTAGAGATGATACTCAAATTTCAAATGTAGATACTAATCATATATAACTTGTTGTAGGAGAATTACCCTTGACTGTTGATGTGTGGTCCTTACTGCAGTGATCCCTGAATGCATGTTTTTTCTTGCATTCTAGGAGCTCGATATTAAGCCTATTGTATCTATGTAATTTTAGATCTCTAGGTCTAAAATTTCATCCTAAGGTAGCCCTGAGAGTCTTTCTTCTAACCACACATGTCTCATTAATATTGGATTCTTCAATGAAGAGTTATCCCAATCTCTCACGATGACCTCATTATAGACTCGTTGAGTAGAGAGAACTTGTGCGAAGTGCCACATGTCACTATTATGACCTTCGGCCCTAAAAGCGATACATAACAAACTAAACTCCATCCTATTTATGTCACTATTTACAAAATTTGAATGCAATGCTAAGAGATAAATTTATGAAGATTTTAGCAACGTCGCCTATTTGACATGGAATTTGGGAGCGTGCAAAAATCCTAACTTCCTCCGATCATATCTCCGAAAATATAGCGAACCAAGATCTTAAATTCAATCCACGAGATTCATCATGATTTCAGCTCAAATAGGTTTTAATTTCAGCTTTTGAAGCTTCCCATAAAAAACGTTATCGAAAAAATTCCACGATGACCTCTTTGAAGCCACAAAATCCCAACTAGAGGAGGATATGAGGATCCTTATTTGTAAGAATCTCTTGAGTTCAGAGGGTCTTCAACAAGGAAATGTTGGATGGATTTTAGGAGAAAAGAAAACATTATTAATTATTTACTATTCAATTAACACAACCAATAATGAGTGTCATCCCACAACCCCATAGGTTTTTAGCCCACTAACGAGGGTTACTAACTTCAAACATGAATATATCTCAAATTGTGAAGAATTACTTGCCATGACATATGTCAATGGAAACATCTCGACAAGTACAATCCTTGTAAAATATCATTCACTAATAATAGAGTAAGATGTGAGGTCAAAATGTACATGCAAAATCGGAGTAGTGTGTGGTGCTTCTTGGGTTGAAATCAATGATAACCACTCATCAACGATGTGAATCATGTATTACTAGAGATAGTTCTAAAATGGTAAATGTTTGAATTTATTAAAAGAGTTAAATATTCTTAGAATATGCTTATTAATACTTATGAATAGAATTTAATGGAAAAATATTTCAAGAAAGAAATAAAATTCCTAAAAGTTATAAGGTCACCCACCAAAAGAAAAACCATAAATTCAAATGAACCTAGAAGTCTAAAACCCCAAATGTTATTCAACACCATGGTTAAAGGGGCCTCTCACCCATAATGAAAACTGGTGGCATCAAGTGATAAAAACTTGTGAAGCACATGTGGTGCCACCCTAAGCTGCAAATACCATAATGATGCAGCCTAAGCCGCATATTCCCACAATATGAAAACACAATTGCATTTCACACTATGTGTTCTAGGAATTCCACTTTCCCAATCTTTCAGAAAATTTTCTTGAATCAAGGTTTAAGGCTCCTTAATTAAATTCTATGTCGAAAAATTCATTTAACTATCCCACAGGTTTTGACTTTGGGATATTTTCACCTTCGGTGCTTATCAACCATACCCTGGTCTTTAGAGTTTGGTTAAAACTCAACCTAACCCATAATACATTAATTCCTCTTATTTCTATTATAATTCCCATATAATAGAAATATTTCATAACCCACACTTAAAACTTTACCTTTCTTCCATTCTTCAAAACTTTGTACATATATCAATGCTCTCCTTAGCACATTAAATCTCTCCCATCAATCTCATTCCTCAATCTGATGGTTATCGCGTCACCCGATCACCAACTAGCTTGGCCGAACTACACCATTGATCTATTTCATCCAATCCAATGGATATTGCATTAGTCGCTCACCAACTAGCCTGTACAGTCTCCACCATTGATCAATCTTGCTCGATCGAATGGCTATCGTGCAATCTCGCGTGAAATCATGCACGATCGATATTAGATCGAGTGTGCGTGAGAAAACCGGTTTCCTCTTTCCACTGTGTGCTACATGTCACCCGCGAAAGGTAATCACATAGAATTTAGAAAGACTACTTACCACCTTTAGGGTGCACGAGAAACTACTTACCCCTTGCGAAGACCGCTCCATCCTTCTACTAACACGTGGTGTTAATCTCCACCATTCATCTTCTTGACTTTATTTGTGCCACTTAATCTTAGCTATCTATCACACACAACCTCATCCATCAATCTGACTGATCCAACGGTTAGTGTGCAATATTATGTTCTTTTTCCTCTTACTATGTAATAGCCCATTTGCCTTTCTCCCTGAGTATTTGTTCTCACCTTACGGTCTTCACTTGTTTTGATGTTGATCTCCTGTCTATTACTTAAATTCTTCGCACCTTTATGCTTCCTACATCAATCCTTAGCTTTTAGGAAACCTTACAATTATACCTTCGCTGTAACATTGAAGGTTTTCTCCAATACTGTATGTGCTTAAAACCATGACACTCTTCTCTGCAATTCTTCTCTGATTTTGTACACCTGCAACCTATGTTATGCTGAATTACTCTAGTTGACACACAATTTATAATTCACACCACACAAGATCAGATGTCGAGTTATCTATATTAATAAAAAAAATTTATATAGTCCTGATTTTCAATATTAGTGGCATTTCCTTTCGTGCCCATAGGCTTAACTGACTGAATCTCACTGACTCACTGACTCACTCTCACTCTATGACTTTTCGGCTTACATTTATGCAAAAGGTTCTCTTAATTGATTCTAGTTCAGATCCTTAATCTGCTGAACTAAATCCTGAATTTTATCTAAGTCCACTTTTGACTCCACTACTCCCTAAGAATCCTCTCTAGTTCCACGAATCATGAAACCACTTTCTAGTCTACGATTTACAATTGATTTCCAAATCTCTCATCATCAGTCATTATCACTCACATTCTCCTACATTTGAGAGCATTAACAAATGTCCTCACAATATCTAATTAATTCCTACTCCAATCACTTAAAACATTAATAATTACATACATAGGAATCCAACTTCCTTGAAAACACACTACCCCGTAAGTTAACTAGAATAAAATGAAATTGCTGAGTTGGATACTCCTGCATCATACTTCCAAGGTTAAAATAATAATGATCTCCTCATCATGTGCTTCCGACCTTTATCTTCATGGATCCCATACTTTTTTCTGTAATTTGTCTTTAGTTTTTGCTGTTGGTTGTTGATGTTTTCCAGGTTTCCACACTTTATGTTGCTTTACCCCACTAACTATGCCTTCACAGTGTGTTGTTGTCTTTCTCTTTCTGTTGCTTGACCTTCTTATTGTTGTTTTATTCTAAGGCACCTTCATCATCAATCTTATTATTCTTTCAATCTCTATGTCCAATTTATCTTCTGATTGATAATTACTTCTCCATTTGTTGTTGTACTTTCTTGTTGTACTCTGTCCACTCATCTTCAAACTATTGTTTAGTGTCTTCTCTTTGAAGTTGTTGGATTCTTACTATCGCCCTGTCATCCTTACCCTCTTGTTTCTTTCCAAACAATCTCTGTTCAATATGTGTAATTTTTCTTTCAAAAAATAAATTGTCCTCCAATTTCCTTCGTACTTGATTCCTCTCAAATATATCACTATGTTGTTCATCGAATTCAACATATTTTCTTTCCTCTTCTTTAACAACCCTCAGTAATTATCCTTCACTGATTCTGACAATCAATTTAACTTCTTCAAGCATGGTATCTTCATGCTTTTCATCTTCCTCGTCAGTATGTCTAACCTGGCAAATTCCAGTCTTCTTCAGTTCTAAAACTGTCTCTTCAACTTGAAACATGTCTACTCATTTCATCAAAACTTGTAATCATCAAACAATTATCAAAATTAAAAGTATAAGGCCTCATTATGTTGGGTCCCTATAATACTAGTGATTACCCCATTACTATTGTAGTTATACACCTTATTAATATTTTTGTGCCCCTATTGCCCCCATATTGTTATTATTGTGCCCCATAGAATCCCTCCATTGTTATTTTTGTGGCTTTATATTATTATTGTTAGGTCGGCTGGGTTATATTGTGACTCCTTAGATTACAATATATAGAAAGGAGGTTTTGTCATTTGTATCATCCAAGAATTGCTCATTTATGTAATGTAAAGGAGGTTTCCCCCTCGAAGAGGCTGAATTCTAAGGTGTGGATCTCTCTTTTCTATCTTTTTGTGAGCTGGTTTCATAACATTTGGTATCAGAGCTTTGGATTCTAGGGTTTCACTACTCCAAACAGGTCATCGTGTCATTTTCACTATAACGTTTTTTCTGCAACGTTTCAGAAGGTAAAATAAAAACCCATTTGAGAAGACATCGTGCGGAATCTCAGGTCCGAATTTCAGAGCTCTTTGCACTACAGTTGCGGAGATATGATCTGAGGAGGTTGGTCTTTTTTCGGACTCCTGAATTACATTCCAAATAGGTGACCTGGGGAAAATCATCATAACTTTTTCCCTGAGCATTGGATTGAAATTGCATAAGAAGGTGCAGAAAGAGGACAGACTATAGATTCTTTTCTATATTTTTTAGAGCCAAAGGATGAAACAGTGACTCGTGGCACGTCATACAAGTTCACTCTACTGAACTAGTCTATAATCAAGTCACTGTGGGAGATTTCGTATAAATCTTCCTTGGAGAATCCAAATTGGATCAGATTGGTGGCATTGGAAAGAGGACACAGAGGGCTACCACAGGTTGCAATTTTAGAACTGGATGATCTGAAAGTACAGAGATACATCAGAGGCAATATCAAGCTCCTACAAAGTGAAAAAAAGGTGTGTAGATTCTCTTAAATTTTTTCTTAAGAGTGGTTTGAAAATTTATTTTGAAGGAATTCAAAGTGCTAGTAGAGAATTATTATCAGTAACTAATGCCCCGAGGAAAGAAAATGCAAACACCTAGTGAGGAACCTGAAAGCTCTAGCATGACTCATGAAGAAGAAGAAGAAATGTTATATGATATATCAAAATTACAAGAACAAGTGCAACAAGTGTCAGTTGCACAAAAAGCAACAGAATCTAAGATGGATGGTTTAAGGAAAGATGTAGAAGCTAAGATGGATGGTCTAAAGAAAGGTGTAGAAGCTAATATAGATTGTTTAAAGAAAGGTGTAGAAGCTAAGATAGATGGCATGGAAGCTAAGGTGAATGGCATGGACGCTAAAATTGATGGCATGGATGATAAGACGGAAGAATTGAAGATAAATATGAATAAGCTGCTACAAGAAATGGTCACTAATGGTGAAAGGGTAGTAAAGGAAACTCATGATGAGAACAAAAGAAATGTTAATCATGATTTCATAGACTCTAATGTTGGATCGAAGACTCAACATATTCCAAAAATCGATATGAGGAAGTTTGATGGCAAGGATCCCGCCACATGGATATTACAGATGGAGTAATTCTTCGATCTCAATAATGTGCAAAACACACAAAAGGTACGTATGGCAAATTTATATTTGGAACCAAATCAGTTTGTATGGTATCAATGGATTTTCTCTCGTAAACAATTTATTACTTGGGCAATTTTTATGGAAGAATTGATAGCACATTATGAGGATACAAAAAGCAACACTTTTTTTAGCCAATTGATAAGTCTCAAACAAAAGGGTTCAATAATGGAGCACATTGAGGAGTTCCAAAAATTAAACATAAGGGTAAAAGACATTCCAGAGGAGCATAGGATTGATGTGTTCATAGGGTCTTTAAAGGATAATATCCAACATGATGTTCGCCTTTGGGAACCTGATTCATTAGAGAAGGCATTCAGGTTAGCAAGAAAAATGGAAAGCAAAATTATGGCAACCAGGAAGCATACCACTCACAACTATAAAGATGGAAGTGTTGTTGCCCCTAGTCTTCCACAACCTATAAGGTTGACACCACAACAATTGGAAGAAAAAAGAGAAAAAGGGCTTTGTTACAGTTGTGATAGCAAATACACTAAAGGTCATAAGTGTGCTGAGAAGAAATTATTCTACATAGATTGTGAAGAGGAAGAAGGAAAGGAGCAAGAAAGGTCAAAAGAAGAGGATATACTCCAGGAACAAAGCCTAGATGAAGAACAAATAAATCTGACCATATCTTGTAATGCATTGGCAGGAAGTACCACTCCTCAAACCATCAAGATAGAAGGACAAATCAAGAAGAAAAAGGTAATAGTGTTGATTGATTCAGGAAGCACCCACAATTTTATTCATTGTAAGGTAGCAAAAGAATTGAATTTCTTCCTATATCCAGCACCAGAGTGTCAAGTGATGATTGCAAATGGAGGAACAATAAATTGCTCTGAAAGTGCCATAATATCAAGCTATCGATGGGAGAATATGTATTGACTAGCCCAATGCTTTCCATTCCAATCGGAACTGCTGATGTTGTACTAGGAGTCCAATGGCTACAATCCTTGGGTACAATAGATTTTAATTTTCAAGAACTTTTCATCAAATTTTCTATGGAAGGAAAGGAAGATGAATTAAGGGGTATTGCAGTGAAACCAGGAAAGATAATCAGCTTTAATGGTATGACAAAGCTTCTAAAAAAGGAGCAAAGAGGTGTAATTGCACAATTATGTTCGCTAGATGTTTCCACATTTAAATATCTATTTCTTAAGATCTCCAAAAAGTCTTGGACAATCATTCCAAGGTATTTGAGACTCCCAAAGGTCTCCCACCTATGCGTGATCATGATAATGCTATTCATCTGATTCCAGGAGGTGTTCCTCAAAACATCAGGCCGTACAGATATCCTTATGTCCAAAAGAGTGAAATTGAACGTATGGTTGCAGAAATGCTAGAGGCTTGTATAATTCAATCGAGTCAAACTTCTTTCTCTGCTCCAGTAGTATTGGTGCACAAGAAGGATGGATCATGGCACATGTGTCCGGATTATAGGGAGCTCAACAAGCTCACCATTAAAGATAAGTTCCCCATTCCTATCATTGATGAATTACTGGATGAATTGCATGGATCAATTTACTTCACCAAGTTGGATCTTCGTTTAGGATATCATCAAATTAGAATGAAGATTGAAGACATTCTGAAAACAAAATTTAGAACTCATGACGGTCATTATGAATTTTTGGTCATGCCTTTTGGCCTTACCAATGCACCTTCAACATTTCAAGGTTTGATGAATTCAATTTTCAAACCATTTCTTATAAAATTTGTGTTAGTATTTTTTGATGATATACTAATCTACAGCAAGTCTTGGAAGGATCATGTTGAACATGTGGACATGGTGCTACAACTATTGGAGGAGAAACAATTATATGCAGAAAGATGCAAATGTTTCTTTGGAGTCCAGGAGGTGGAATATCTGGGTCATATTGTATCTCATGAAGGAGTTAAGGTAGACCCTAGCAAAATTAAAGCCATTAAGGAATGGAAAATCCCCACATCCATAAAGCATCTGCGAAGATTTCTCAGGTTGACAGGGTATTATCACAAGTTTGTTAAGAATTATGGGAGAATAGCAGTAGCTCTAACAACATTATTGAAGAAAGATGCATTTACATGGACTCCAGAAGCAAAAAAGGCCATCGAGCATCTTAAAGGGGCAATGTGCCAAGCACTGGTCGTAGCTACACCAAACTTCACAAAAACCTTTATTGTGGAATGTGATGCTTCACGAAATGGAATTGGTGCTGTTCTAATGCAAGATGAAAGACCCATTGCTTTTGAAAGTCGTCCAATCAAGGGAAAGTTTTTACACAAAGCTATCTATGAGAAGGAAATGATGGCAATAATCCATGCACTTAAGAAATGGCGACCCTACCTAATGGGAAGACACTTCAAGGTAAAAATGGATCATGATAGCCTTAAATACTTTGTAGAACAAAGATTATCCTCTGAAGAGCAACCGAGTGGGTCAGAAAGATGTTGGGTTATGACTTTCAAATCATCTACAAAAGAGGGAAGCAAAATGTGGTGGCAGATGCACTCTCAAGAAAGGATGAGGATGTGGAAGCATTGTTGTGTGCCATTTCTATTATATAACCAGATTGGATAAACGAAGCAAGGGAGGAATGGAAGAATGATGAAGAAGTGTGGTCACTTATTCGAAAGCTACAAAAGGATTCCAGTACGTCTGATACATTTAGTTGGAAAAATGATTCGTTATGGTACAAAGATCACTTATACCTCTGTAAGAATTCCCAGCTAAAACAAAAGATTCTTATGGAATTGCACACTTATCCCTTAGGAGGGCACTCAGGATTTTTGAAAACTTACCACAGGGTTAAGAAGGAATTTTTTTGGGATGGCCTTAAATCAAATATTCAAAAGTTTGTGGCAGAATGTTTGGTTTTCCAACAAAATAAAGTTGAAACAATTAAGACATCGGGTCTATTACAACCTTTATCCATTCCAAGCCAACGTTGGGAGGAAGTTTCAATGGATTTTATCACAGGTTTACCTAAGTCTGAGGGAAAGAGTGCCATCATGGTGGTAGTTGACAGACTTACCAAGTATGCACACTTTTGTGCATTATGACATCCATTTAAAGCCAGTACAGTTTCTACTGCATTTATGGAAACAATTCAAAAGCTACATGGAAACCCAAAGATTATTGTAAGTGATAGAGATCCCATTTTCACTGGAAATTTTTTGGACATAATTATTTTTTGGTCTTGTTACTCAATTAGCTCATAGCTTATCTTATCATCCTCAATCTGATGGGAAAATTGAGATAGTAAACAAATGTTTGGAAGGATATCTTCATTGCTTTGTATCTGATAAACAGACACAATGGGTCAAATGGTTGCCTCTGGCTGAATGGTGGTATAACACTTCCTTCCATACAGCAACAAAAATGACCCCATTTATGGCACTTTATGGGTATCAACCACCATCCATCACATCATATTTAAAAGAAAATTCTAAGGTTCAGGCAGTGGAACATCACATCGAACATCAACAACAAGTCCTCCAACTCTTAAAGGATAACCTCGTGTTGGCACAGAATAGAATGAAACAACAGGCAGATCAACATCACAGTGAAAGAAGTTTTGATGTAGGTGATTGGGTATTCCTACGGCTACAACCATATAAGAAAATGTCCCTCAAGCAAGCTAAGAAGGATAATAAACTATCACCAAAGTATTATGGTTTGTACAAGGTGTTGCAAAAGATTGGTACTATGGCATACAAATTGGAGCTTCCTGCAGCTTCTCGATTGCACCCAGTTTTCCATGTTTCATGTTTAAAGAAGGTTATAGGTGACAAGCTCCCAGTTCAAACAATATTGCTAGAACTTGACGAGGAAGGAAAAATTATATTGGAACCGGAAGCAGTCACAGAAACAAGAACTCGATAGCTATGAAATCGATCAATTTCGGAGTATCTTATCAAGTGGAAGAACTTATCCGCTTAAGATTCCACATGGGAGGATGAGAATTTTATACAGAGGTATCCAGAACTACTCAATCATTGAGGACAACACTTTTTTTGAAGGAGAGGGGTATGTTGGGTCCCTATAATACTAGTGATTACCCCATTACTATTGTAGTTATACCCCTTATTAATATTGTTGTGCCCCTATTGCCCCCATATTGTTATTATTGTGCCCCATAGAATCCATCTATTGTTATTTTTGCGGCTTTATATTATTATTGTTAGGTCGGTTGGGTTATATTGTGACTCCTTAGACTCCTATATATATAAAGGAGGTTTTGTCATTTGTATCATCCAAGAATTGCTCATTTATGTAATGTAAAGGAGGTTTCCCCCTCGAAGAGGCTGAATTCTAAGGCGTGGATCTCTCTTTTCTATCTTTTTGTGAGCTGGTTTCATAACACATTACCTTTTCCTTCCCTGGAAACACCTCAGTATGCTAATCTGGGTTTTCCTTCAATTTGTTTCTCAACACATTAATATGTTGATTTAAACTCTCCTCCCTATCATCTGTTTCAATTATATACTTCTATTCTCGCTCACAATAATGAACTCCTTCTGTAATGTCCATTTGCTGAACTTTTATTAACATTCCCATTTCCTTATGATTGTCATTCATGATAATATCTTTGTCTTCATTTTTCAACAATTTATCGTGATTATATATCCTCTTCTTTTCCAACTCCCTTCTTTGAAAATCTAATTTTCTATATAACTCAATAATTTCAATTGGAGTAGAATTAGGAAATTTCACACAATATTCCATACCTTCCTTTGTTATTAACCAATCATTAGATGTATTTTCTCCTCTTTCTAAATATTTTGCATAGTCTTCTTCTTTCTTCAATTCTGTGATTGTCTCTTCCTTGTCTTGAGACAAATCTGCCTCCCCTTCTTCTCCAGTACACTTTGCCTTGCTGCCTCTCTGTAAACCTTCTTCAAGATCTATCCTTGCCCCATCATCTGCATTAATAGTCTCCTGCATTTTTATTCATCAATAACATTAATCAAATTCATTAGATTACCTCTTTGAGACAATATTCCTTCGTTCTTCATCAGAATAAGATCTTGATCTTCCATCTCTATGACAGCTTTAAATGACTGTCTTGTCTCATTAAGTAACTCATCCATAGACTCTTCTGCTGTAGCCAGTCAAATTCTTCCTCTTCTGAGAAATTTTCTTTATCACCTTTTACTTCAAGATCTTCATCCATCCCAAATACATCTTCACAAAGTTTCTTTTCTCCTGCAATACCTGCAATCATACACAAATTATCAGTTTTAAAAACATAATACCTTGTGGTCTCACTTGATGCTTCAGTCATCATATCTCCTTGTTGTCTTGAATTCTCACAATAATTCATAAGATCTTCCACAGATCTCCAATCTTCATCTTTAACGAGAACTTCGCCCTGTTCTGCTTCACAAATGGAAACTTCCATTTCCAACTCAACTTCTTTGAGTTCTTCCACCAACCACTTCACTTGCTTTTGTTGTAGACTTCTTTGTAACTTAGACCACTTCACTTCCTTTTTCCTCAAGACACAACCTTGTCTTTGGTTTTCCCCTAGTAACATCCTTAATACATTGAGTTGTTCTTTTAACTCCACAATCTCCTTGTCACACTCCTCTTCACTCATTCTCTTGCCATTTTCCTTAGCATCCTTCTTCTTCACTTTTATTTTGTTGTGGTCTTCCTCAAAACCTCTATTATCTCTATTGCGACTATTAGTATTCATCTTCTTCTCTATATTCATGAGTTCCTCACTCACTTACTATGAGCTCCATTAAAGCCTCTGCAAGAGTAAGTCCTTCCTGCTACCACTTACCTGAGCAAGTTCTCCTCTATAATTGGTCTTTTGGAAAGCACTTGGTTCTCTATTCTCTCAAACCTCTTTGAGCACTTCTCTCTCCTCCTTCTAGGCTTCAACTCATCTACACATTTTCAGAACACAACTCTCGTGTTGTATTTCAATCACAATGAAATACTAGGTTCTCACCACCTCTTCTTTCACTCACAAATTCTTACCAATTTTTCTTCATCCCTTAACAATTCTACCCACATCCTCTCTGAAATTTCCTTTATGATATTTCCGTGAGCTGCAACAAAACCTCTGTAGTAACAAGTCTCCTTCTTGCTACACATGCCTCACTAAGATTCTCCCCTCTGAGTTCAGTCTTTCGGCATCTCTCTTGTTCTCTCCTCTGGAACCAATTAAGCACTCCTTTCTCTCCACTAATGCAATCTCCTCACCTTCCTATGTCACTACCTTGAAGACCTCTGCATGATCTTGTTCTACCATTCACCAGCACTTTGAATGGACTTTTCTCTGTTTCCTTTTGCATTTGCAAATTATAATACACTTTATCTTTATGCACCTATTTTTTGTGAGACTAAAATATGATCTCCTCTTGCCTACATACATACCTTCAAAACATAACTCTCTTCTAAGGTTTCTCAAAGAATTCTTACACACATAATTACCTTGTTCTGCTGTGATACCAAATGGTGTCAGCCTAAGTCACAAATACCATTATGATGCAGATTAAGCCGCATATACCCAAAGTATGCAAATACAATTGCATGTGGCACGATGTGTCTGAGGAATTTGGCTTTCCCAATCTTAAGGAAAATTATCTTAAATCAAGGTTTAAGGGTCCTTACTTAAATTGTATGCGGAAACATTCGTTTAACTATCCCATAGGTTTTGACTTTGGGATATTTTCACTTTCAGTGCTTATCAACCATACCCTGGTCTTTAGAGTTTGGTTAAAACTCAACTTAACCCATAATACATTAATCTTTCTTATTTCTATTATAATTCCCATATAATAGAAATATTTCATAACCCACACTTAAAAACTTACCGTTCCTCCATTCTTCAAACCTTTGTGCATATATAGATGCTCTTCTTAACAGATTCATTATCCACTGTCGATCTCATTCCTCTATTCGACGGTTATCGTGTCACCCAATCCCCAACTAGCATGGTTGAACTCCACTGTTGATCTCTCTCATACAATCCAATGGCTATCGTGTCGTCTACTTGCCAACTAGCCTAGAAAATATCCACTATTGATCAATCCCGCTCAATCCAATGGCTATCATGTAATCTTGCGTGAAATCATGCATGATTGATGCTAGATCGAGAGCACGTGAGAAATGTGGTTTTCTCTTTCCATCATGTGCAATGTGTTGGCCGCTAATGGTAACCACGTAGAATTTAGAAAGAGTGCTTACCACCATTAGGGCATGCAAGAAACTACTTACCCCTTACCCACACTGCTCCATCATTCTCCTAACACGTGGTGTTAATCTCTGCCATTCATCTTCTTCAATTTATTTTCACGACTTAATCTTAGCTTTCTATCGCACAAAACCTCATCCATTGATCTCACTCATCCAATGGTTCATGTACGGTGTTACATTATTTTAGCTCTTATTGTGTAATAACACATTCGCCTTTCTCCCTAAGTATTTGTGCTTGCCTTATGGTCTTCACTTGTTCTTATCTCGATCTCTGCTCTATTGCTTCACTTCTTCGTACCTTTATGCTTCCTTCATTAATGCTTAGGTTTTAGGAAAACTTACACTTATACCTTCATTGTAACATTGAAGGATTTCTCCAATACTATATCTGTTTCAAACCGTGACACTCTTCTTTGCACTTCTTCTCTCATTCTGCACACCTACAACCTATTTTATGCAGAATTACTCTAGTTCACACACAATTTATAATTCACACCACACAAATTGACCAGTCAAGTTATGTGTATTAATAAACAACATTTAGAGAGGCCTCATTTTCAATATTAGTGGCCTTTCCTTTTCTACTTGTAGACTTAACTCAGTGACTTAGTGAATGACTCTCAGTGACTCATTGATTTTGACTAACTCACTCACTCTCACTCTATTCCTTTTAGGGTTACATTTATACAAAAGGTTGTGTTAACCAATTCTAGTTCACATCCTTCATGTGTTCAGCTAAATCGTGAATATCCTCTAAGTCCACTTTTTAGTCCACTAATCCGTAAGAATGATATCTAGTTCCATGAATCATGAAAACACTTTCTAGTCTAAGGTTTACAATTGATTTCCAAATCTCTCATCATCACTCATTATCACTAAGGTTCTCCTATATTTTAGAGCATTCACAAATATCCTCACCATATCTAAATAATTCATATTCCAATCAATTAAAACATTCATAATTACATACATAGGAATCCAACTTCCTTGAAAACACAAGACCCCTAAGCTAACTAGAATAAAATGAAATTGGTGAGGTGGATGCTCCTACATGAACATGAGTTGAAAAAATTGTTAATAAGTATTAGAGCTGATAGTGCTTATATGAGAAATGTTTGAAGTAATTAAAAAAGAGTTAAACATTCTTAGAATATCATTATTAAAAGTCCTAGATTGCATTTAACACAAATTTAAGTCAAGAAATAAATAAAATTCCTTACTATTATAAGACCACTCAACCAAAAACAAAAAAATGCTTAAAGATTAGTAGCAGTATAGAAGGCATGTCCATTTCAAATTTTCTTAATCACACCACTAAATTGACACACTCAATGAAAATGACTCACCCTCATGTATCTGGTTAGAGTATAGTTGTCTTTTCCCTTTCATACATAGAATGAGAACCTTTATCAAATTAAAATTTTTTTAGAGCAACTAGCTTCCCACAAGCACAAGTATAGGAACGAAGTTATAAGGTTTCTGAACCATATCCATCGGAACCAATGGTCAATTTTGTGCATGATACCATCCACTAAGAGGTAAAAAACAAATCCATGACACATTAGTGAACCACAGAGTTAGAAGGAGCATATAGAAGGTCATGTCCATGAGGCTTTCCATGATCCTCTTCCTCGAGTTAATGAGCAAGATGGGCCATTTCTCACTCTTGATCTTGAAAGATGATGAAAGTGGATTATTTTGAGCTAATTGGGATTTTTTGGTTATATTGGACTATAATAATATGGCTTTCTAGTGTCATTATCTTGTTTGTAATGTGGTTTTGTTTACATGTTTGCGCCATGTCTAATAAGAACTAGGCCTTTAGGTTTATTTTATGGAACCTAAAATTTTTATTTACAGAAAGGAAAGAAAATCCAACATACTCGTCAATGTATTTAGGTTTTTCCTAGGAATAATGTTCTCTTGTTATATCAAACATTACAGTTCTATATTAATCTCGTAGCCACACAAGTTTCATGGAAAACTTGAATGAAGGTGGAGATTATTAGGATCTTGAACAAACCCTAAAGGGTGTCTAGTATAAGTAGGTTTAAGCATGTTTGTGTCCATGGAAATTGCACTCCTTGAATTGAGGGTTAATTGGTGGAACAATGCCTAGCACTTGGCCTCTAATAGTAATAGGCTCCTAAACATAAAATATATATTGTTGTTAGAGAATGTAAGAGTCTTCACTAAAGGAAGTTTTCTATTCAAGAATTTTCTTGGTTACATAATTGTTATGATTACAAAATGATAGAAGTGATGGTGTTTAAAGACACAATTGTGTAGGATCTAAATTGTCACTAAAAAAACTTATTTGGTGTTTTGATCCCAATTATTCATAAACCATCTCATTTTTTCATGAGCTTTGATACCAGAACACAACACAATAAGAGAAGTGATGGTACCTAAAGACACCCATGATTTGGATCCCAATGGAGGATAAATATATGAGTAGTTTTTCTGCCTTTAAAAATTGATTTTCAAAGTGAATGTCACTCTAAAAAACATACATTTTGAAAAACCTCAAGTCCAAAACCCAAATTTTTTTTCACTACCATGATTAAGGAAGCCCTTCATGTATAATGTAAAGTAACAATTTCAAGGACTAAAACCTTGTGAAGTACATGAGGTCCAAAAAAATGTTAGGAGATAGGTCAATCATGTATTAGTAGCAATAGTGCTAATATGGTAAATGTTTGAAGTTATTAAAAAATTTAAATATCTTGAGAATATCCTTATTAATACTTATGAATAACATTTAATGTAAAATTATTTCAACAAATAAATAAAATTCCTAAAAGTTATAATATCACTCGTGAAAATAAAAAACATAAATTATCACAAACCTATAGTCCAAAACCCAAAATTCTATTCACCACCATGGTTAAAAAGTTTGTTCATGCATAATGAGAAATGGAAACATCAAGGGCTAAAAACATGTGAAGTAAATGACTTGAAAAAACTTTAATAGATAGGTAGTTTATTAGTCATGTATTAGAGGTGATAGTGCTTATATGAGAATTGTTTGAAGTTATTAAAAAAGAGTTTAACATTTTAAGAATATTCTTATTAAAAGTCCTACATAGCATTTAATAGAAAATTATTTCAAGCAATAAATAAAATTTCTAAAGATTATAAGACCACTCATAAAAAAATTATAAAATGCCTAAAGATTAGTAGCACTCATAAAGCCCATAAATGAGAAAAAGAGTGTCTATTTCAAGTTTTCTTAATCACACTAATGAATTGACACACTGAGTGAAAATGACTCACCATGATGTATCTAGGTAGAGTATAGATGTCTTTTCCCTTTGATGCATAGGATGAGAGCCTTCATCAAATTACAATCCTTTTAGAGCAACTAGCTTAGCATAAGAACTAGGATAGGAATGAAGCTATAAGGTTCATGAACCATATCCAACACAACCAATGGTGGATTTTGTGCATGATGGAATCCACTAAGAGGTCAGAAACAAATCCATGACACATTAGTGAACATTTGATTTAGAATGGAGCATATCTAAGGTCATTTCCCATCCTATGGGTGGCATTAATAGTACCTCTCCATCTTGAAAAATCATGAAAATGGATCGTTTTGAGATACTTGGGAATTTTTTGGGTATATTGGGTTATCATAATATGGCTTTGGAGTGCCATTAGCTTGTTTGTAATGTGGATTTGTTTCAGTTATCACCCCAATGTTATAGAAATTTTTGGGCACTGCAACCCAATCAAACATGTCCATAAACCAAGGGCTCCTAAGTCCCTAAAAGTGTTCTTTCATACCCTAAAGGAACAAGTTCAGCTGATTACATCATCTCCCAGAAGTTCTCCACAGGAAACTGCTTAGAACTGTTCAAAACTGGACCATACATGTTGCTCAGTGCTAAGGGTGCGATGCATCCCACCTACCCTGTGAAATGGGTGTGATGCATACTGAAATGCCCTTCTGTAGGGTCCGATGGGCAAGAGTGGACAAATGGCAGAGACAGTTTGTGAGGTGGATGATCATGGAATCTTCTAGAAACTTCTCCAGTGACACTTGCCTCTCTGAATTCACCCAGGGATGAGTAAGAGATCAACAATCTCCAAGTGGAATCAAGAACTATCAGAGAGAGGACACTAATCAAAATCCCAGAAGCTAAGTCACCCCCCTGCAATCATCTATATGTGGATCCCTCATCCCAGAGATCCAGGGGGCTAGAATTTTGTATCCTGTAAGGAAGTGTTGTTGGTTTCTTGTTGGAATATCATAGTGTTGGGTGATCTAAGATTTTCATGAGGTGAAAGAAGGGATTTCACGCTAGAGGATGATGCTGGGTCAGAACAGTTGGTTGTAATCCTCTTTGCTATTATCGATATTAATAAAGCTATTCAAGTTTTCCTCCACATTCCTGTATGTTTGATGATATATGCATTTGTGTGGTCAATATACATCTGGTCCTATATTGTTTATGATTGTAGATCTGTGTTCTTCGATAGTATTATGCTGCTTTGATTCCACAGGTGCTCTTTGAAGCCGGGTAGACGAAGGAGAAGTGACAAGGATCTGTCAGAAGGGAGAGGAATCAAGAAAGGAACCAAGCGCAAGACTGAGGTTGGTTCCCTTCATTCCACTCTTATCTACTTCTCATAAAGGAAAATGAAAGTAGTTTTAGTTTGTTTGTTTCTAAGATAGCTACCAGTCTTAGTGGGACTAGCAGCTCTGAGTGGACACTAGATTTCCCGATAACACCCAAGAAACTCTCCTAGGTTGTATATCAGAGATGCTCAGGAACATTACAAACTCAACAAAAAGTTGGAAAATTGGTGGATGAATGAAAAAAATGCTGCATATTCAAGCCAGATAATGACTTCTACTATGCTTTACCCTAGACATGGGTGAACACCCCCATACTACAAGGCTTTTAATGACCAATTACTCATATTTTCAAAGGAAATGTGATGATGGACAAGACCGATGTTATGGAACCAGCTCAAGAAAAGATAGAAAAGATAGATCAACGCCTTAGAATTCAACCTCTTCGAGGGGGCAACCTCCTTTACATTACATAAATGAACAATTCTTTGATGATACAAATGAACAGACCTCCTTTCTATATATAGGAGTCTAAGGGGTCATAACATAATCAGAGCCGACATAACAATAATAAAGTAAGGGCACAATAATAACAATAGTGGGCTTCTATGGGGCACAATAGTAACAATATGGGCACTACATGGGTACATCAATATAATAACTGGGTTGTACTAATAACAATAAGGGGTTACACTAGTAGTATAGGGGCCTAACATGCCCCTCTCCTTCAAAAAGCGTTGTCCTCAACGCTTGAGTAGTTCTTGATGCTTCTGTATAAAATTCTTGTCCTCCCATGTGGAATATTCAGCGGGTAAGTTCTTCCACTTGATGAGATACTCTGAAATTGATTGATTTCGTAGCTGTCGGGTTCTTGTTTCTGTGACTGCTCTAGGTTCCAATATTATTTTTCCTTCCTCTTCAATTTCTGGAAATATTGTCTGAATTGGGATCTTTTGCAACTTTTGAATAAGTTTCCATACTTCTTCGTCCTTCTTCCATTCATCCCTTGATTTGTTTATCCAATCTGGTTGGATAATATAAATAGCACAAAACAATGCTTCCACATCCTCATCCTTGAAGAGTCTTCCCATTCGGTAAGGTCACCATTTTTTAAGTGCATGTAGTATTGCCAACATTTCCTTCTCATAAATAGCTTCCTTGAGATGTAGCAGTAAAAATACCCAATCACCTACATCAAAACATTTTTCACTACGATGTTGATCTACCTGTTGTTTCGTTTGATTTTGCACTGAAGTGGCGTTATCCTTTAAAAGTTGGAGAACTTGTTGTTGATGCTTGATGTGATCTTTCACTGCTTGAACCTTTTTCTTCTTGATATGTCCTTCTATCTCTAGAGTTTGAGGAGTGGTAATTTCTTCCAATCCTTTACAAGATATGGTCGGATTCATTTCTTGATGCTCGATGTGATCTTTCACTTCTTGAACATTTTTCTTCTTGATACGTCCTTCTATCTTGATAGTTTGAGGAGTGGTAATTTCGAACAATGAATTACAAGATATGGTTGGATTCATTTCTTCTTTATCTGGGGTGGGGTCTTGGCATATATATTCTTCTTTTGATGTTTCTTGATCCTTTTCTTCCTCCTCTTCATATTCTATGTAAAATAATTTCTTCTCAGCACTTATGACCTTTAGTGCATTTGCTATCACAATTGGAACAAAGCCCTTTTTCTCTTTTTTCTTCCAATTGTTGTGGTGTAACCCTTGTAGGTTGTGGAAGGCTAGGAGAAACAACACTTCCATATTTATGGTTGTGACAGGTACGCTTCGTGGTTTCCATAATTTTGCTTTCCACTATGTCACAAATCCCTTTTACTCTTCCCAATTGTTGTGGTGTTGCTCTAAAGAAGGTGTTGCTCTTTGTATCCTCATAATGTGCTATCATTTCTTCCATACAAATTGACCACGTAACAAGTTGTTTACGAGAACAAAGCCCTTCATACCATAAAAAATGATCTGGTTCTAAATATGAAGATGCAATACATACCTTTTGTAACAGTTGTACACCATGTAGATCAAAATATTGCTCCATCTGAAGTATCCAATTTACCGTATCCTTGCCATCAAACTTCCTCATCTTGCTTTTTCTTGATTTTAGAAGCTCAACCTTGAAAGAATTGTAAATCTGTACTTTCAGATCTTTAAGTTTTGAAATTGTGACCTATTGTAGCCCTCTGTGTCCTCTTTCCAATGCCACCAGTTTGATCCAAATTGGATTCTCTAAGAAAGAGTTATGCACAATCTCCCAAGATGACCTGATTATAGACCTTTCCAGAAGAGCGAAATTGTATGAAGTTCCATGTGTCACTGTTTCACCTTTCGGATCTCAAAAATACATAAAAGAAACTACAGTATGTCCTCTTTTTGTACCTTCTTACGCAATTTCAATCCGATCCCCAGAGAGAAAGTTATGATGATTTTTCCCAGGTCACCTGTTTTGAATGTAATTCAGGAGTCTGCAAAAAGACCAAATTACTGAGATCATATCTCTGCAAATATCGTGTGAAAAGATCTGAAATTAGGACCCAAGTTTCAGCGCGATTTCTTCTCAAATGGGTTTTTTTTGCGACTTCTGAAACGTCACAGAAAAAAAGTTATAGCAAAAATGCTATGATGACCTGTTTGGAGCAGCGAAACCCTAGAATCCAAAGCTCTGATACCAAATGTTATGGAACCAGCTCAAGAAAAGATAGAAAAGATAGATCAACGCCTTAGAATTTAGCCTCTTCGAGGGGGCAACCTCCTTTACATTACATAAATGAACAATTCTTTGATGATACAAATGAACATACCTCCTTTCTATATATAGGAGTCTAAGGGGTCATAACATAATCAGAGCCGACATAACAATAATAAAGTAAGGGGACAAAAATAACAATAGTGGGCTTCTATGGGGCACAATAGTAACAATATGGGCACTACATGGGTACATCAATATAATAAGTGGGTTGTACTAATAACAATAAGGGGTTACACTATTAGTATAGGGGCCTAACAACTCACCACACCAGCAGATTCACAAGACACTGTGATGGCCGGTTGCAACTAGTTAAAAGGTCTGTAAATTTGTTTTCTAATACACAGACACGATGACAGCTCTCTGGCATTAAAATGATAGAAACTTGGAAACACAATCAATGATACATGCTAAATCCTAACACATAAGTGGGATGACAACCCCTCTAATGCTAAACATTAACATCACATGAATAACTGCAAAATAGGCACAACTTGAAACAAGAAGAAGAAGTGGACAGTGAGCAATTAACAACAAAAGAAGCTTGCATTAGCTGAAAATGAAGACCAGATGGTGCAAGATACATAGTAGCTACAGTCTCCAGAAGTTGAAGCTAACAACAGAATCACATTCATCAAACTGATTACATCTTGTTTTTCAGTATATATGGAGTTTTCACAAAATTCCTCTGCTGCCCTAAGGATGGAGGGGTCATAACTAACCACCAACCACATTTACAAGCTATTATGGGCCTCTAATACATTCTAACTATTTTAATTAAAAAATTTTACATTCTCTGGTACTTTTTTGTACTCCTTGAACAGGTGGAATCTTTCATGAAAAAATATCCATAATTGCTAAAAGTGTTCAACTACTCGAGGCAGTACTTTCTTGTCCTTGATCGTGCTATTCTTTGAATGAAGTTGCTGACGATTAAATGTGCAGATTACTGGGTCATCACCTCCTTCCTTTTTCGGAAACAGAGAGTAGTCGCAGTGATACAGGTGGTATGGCAGGAGCAGGCTAAGTAGAAGAATCAATCTCAACTGTCGGATCCACAGATAAACAACATAGATCAATATATGAGGAGTTAGCAAGCATGCGAATGTTGGTTGTTAGATCATGAAAATGAATGGTGGAGATCACATCGGGGGGATCTATCAGGAGGTGGACGATAGGGGTTAACAAGGGATGTCGGATCTGGATGCAGTAGATCCGATCGTGATTGCACAAGAAATATGCGCGGAGAATAACGCGCGGGCGAATGGCAGTATAGCGGGCAGGCGGTTTCCCCGCACTGCTTATGGGTTGCGGTGGTTTTCATACAGGGCAGGTGCGATGCAATAAGAACATGACACGTGGCTGGCAGGAAATTGTTTCCCCATGGGCTAACAATCTTGCAAGTTACAAGAGCGGGGACTATGACTATTGTTGGATCCTGGCGGGGAATGATCTAACGATCCAAGAATTAAAGCATGTGCTTAATACTTGATGTGACAAGTTAGGGTCTCGATGGTAGCACTTTTCATATGCGCACAATTATGAGGGGTTAAGACCTTAGCGCCAGAGTTATAAACGTTATCGGGGGTTTATAATATCAAAACAAAAATGCCCAAAAGCCTTTTAACAAAGGTTCATACCGTTTAAAAGTGTTAAAACAAAATATGCCTGGGAATTGCTAAAAATGGGTTTAGGTGGGCTTTTATATAAAACAGAAGAATGAGGTTTATAAATTTAATATGGGCTTTATGAAGGTTTTCATAGAATAAACAAAGAAAAGAAATTGGAGGCTAAGAGGGTGTGACGAAACTGAGAGAGGAAGGAAGAAGAGATTGTTGCGAGCTCCTTTAAGCACCAACAACACTACTAAGCTGTCCTTGACCCTAAAAAATGCTCAAACACGTAGCAGAGCTAACATTTGGCTCCTTCTGGGGATGAGATCCTCCCTGTGAGGTCTCAAGAACCTGCAGATCAATGCCTTCCTGATGAAAACCAATGAGCAAAATTCCTAGCGTTCCATTGGGCATGGAGTCTACTGCAACTATACGAAAGCTAAATAAAACACAATATTTACAACTTTTAAGGGCCAAAGACCCTAAAACACAAAATTTTTCAGAAAACACCGATTAATTGGGCCATCAAAAATTGGTTCCCCTCCCATACTTTTCAGTATGAAGGTGTTGTTCCTTTGATTCTGTGAAATGATAAAAGGACCTATCCAAAAAGCATCAAACTTCCCATGATTGCCTTTCTTTTTCTTTAGTGCATCCCATTTGAGAACCGAGTCCAACCTGAAAATTATTTCTTTTTGCCTTCTTGTCAAAGGCTTCCTTTATCCTTCTCTAATGTGCTGCAGCCTTTTCAACCAGTTGTTCTCTAATCTAATGTATTTTTGCTAAATCAATGATCCTCTTTGCCATTTCCTTTTCCTCATCCTGCTTTGTTTGAAGGAATTTTGCCATAGGGAGAGTTAGCTGAATTGGAAATACAACCTCAGTGCCATATACTAGCTTGAAAGGAGAATTGCCCGTGGATTTTTTAATGGTCACTATGTCAGCCCACAGTGCATACTTGAGCTATGAATCCCAATTCTTCTTAGTGTCCTCTAACAATTTTTTAATTATCCTGATCGGACTTTTATTAGAGGATTCTGCCAGACCATTTCTATGTTGATAATATGAGGTGGAATTAATCAATTTAATGCCCATTGAATCAAACATATCCATCAACTCTTTTCCCCTGAAGGCTATTGCATTATCTGTGACTAATTTCTGTGGACAACCAAATCTGCTGAAAATATTCTCTTTCAAAAACTTCATGACCACATTATGATCAGCCTTCCTTGTAGGGACTGCTTCAATCCACTTTTTGAAATAATCAGTGGCTACTAATATCCATCAATGCTGGCCACTGGAATGTGGATTAATTTCTCCAATAAAATCCAAGCCCCACTACTGAAAAGGTCCTTTTGCATGTATTGGTTTTAGGGGCAGCGACTTCAACTGCTATTTTCCTTGAAATCTTTTGGCACCTATCACAAGATTTAACAAAAACAAACACATAAGAAAATAAAGTGGGCCAATAGTACCCAACTCTGAGAATTTTATGGGCTGTGGTCTTCCAATAATGGTGCCCTCCACACATGCTGTTATGAAACTGCTGCATCACTTCTTTTGATTGTTCTTTGTCCAGACACCTTAAAAATATTCCAAATAAATCCCTCCAGTAGAGTAGATTTTCATTGATACAATATTTTGCTTCTCTAAGTTTTAAATTTCTAGCTTGACTTAGAGTAAATCCTGAAGGGATCTCTAGTTTCAGCAAGAAATTAATTATTTCAGCATACCGGTTACATGAAGCTAGATTTTCGGCCACTAACTACTTTCTCTACGTTTCATCTTTCTTCATCTTCTTCTACTTGACTATTTTCTGCAATTGTGCACAATAAATCAACATCTAAAGACCTGCAATTTTCTTCAGCGAATAACCTGGCAAGCCCCTGACCTCCGACCAGCTTTGTGGGCTTCAGCTCTATATCAAATTCTATCATTTTAGCAATCAATTTTTCCTTTCTTCCATCAGCGTCAAGTTGTGTCAAGACATCTTTTATTGCAACAGAAGGAATATATGCAATTACTTTTGAATGCAAGATATAAAATATGAAAGCTTTTAAGGATTTAATAAGAGCATATGCCTGTTTTTCTATAATATCATACCTTAGTTCAGCATCCCTCAAGTTCTTGCTGAAAAATTTTACTGGATGTTCTGAACCTTCTTCATCTTGCTGAAATAGTATCTTCAGAGGCAAATGAAACTATATGATTCTCCTTGCTATAGTCTAGACTTATTAATGTGGGAGCCTTCATAATAGCTTCTTTCATGATATCAAATGATTTTCTTGCTGCATCATTCCATCTTACCTTTGACCCTTTCTTCAACATGGAAGTGACATGCTTAACCAATTCTGCAAAATTTGGAATAAACCTCCTGACAAAAATAATTTTTCCCAAAAAGGATTGGATATCTTTCTTTGATGTTGGAACAGACAAAGTCTGTATGGCTTTTACTCTTTCTAGGTCAGTCTGGACACTTGTAGAAGACACAATATGTCCTAATAGCTTGCCTTCATTTAAAGCAAATTGAGATTTTTTGGGATTGACTGATATTCCAAACCTTCTGCATTTTAGAAACAATTTTTTCAAATGTTGTAAATGATTTTGATGGCTGCTGGAGTAAACTATTATATCATTAAGGTATATGAGCACAAATATGTCCTTCTCTCCCACAAATTCTATATCCATAGCTTTCTAAAAGGTGGCTCCAGCATTCATCAATCCAAATGGCATTTTGGCATACATAAAAGTGCCCCAAGGAGTGGTAAATGTAGTCTTTTCTTGATCATCTGGGTGCACAGAAATCCGATTAAGCCTGAAAATCCATGCAAAAATGACATCTCTTTAGCTCTTGAGACTTTTTGTAGCAAATGCTCCATCTTTGGCAGAGGATAGTTGTCTTTCTTGGAGCATTTGTTCAAATTTATGAAATCAACACACAGTCTGATTTCACCACTTTTCTTCCTCACCACCACTAGATTGGCCACCCATTTTGAATACCTGAGCAGGACTATAATCTTGGCAGCTAGAAATTTTTTAATTTCTTTTTAAATTAGAGGAAGAAGCATAGGACTTATCAGTCTCGGCTTCTATTTGAAAGGAATGGTGTCTTTCTCCAGAGGGATTTTATGCTGACTTATGTTCTTATCATATGTTTTTAGGTCACTATACTCCCAGGCAAACACATAAACAAATTGCCTCATTAAATTGTAGTATTTATCACTTTGATCAAAAGACAAATGAGTGGACAAATTTATATATTTAGGCTGACCTGGACTTCCTATATCATGCTTACAGACTGCAGATTGGTCTTCTTTTTGGACAGCTTTGTAAGACACATCATTTTGGTCAAATAGTCTTTCAAGAGGAACTAGGCCCTTTGGAATATAGTTACTAGGAAGCTGGACTACATTGTCTTTGCCAATCTTATTTCTAAGCTGGGGATTGGGGGTTTTCTTCCAAGGAATTATTCTCTTGGTCAAATTGCATTCCAGAGAACTCATACATGACTTGAAGGAACCTATTTATCTCATCATCATCTTCAAAAATTTCCAATGGTGGACATTATCAAGTAAGGAAGGTCTATACTTCATTTGGACCTCATAAACTAATCTAGGAGGCATGGGAGGAATAGATAGACTAGCAGAGACAGCAAGGGAATCAACAAGTTGATTCTAGGCTCTAGGAATGTATGAAATACAAAAATAATCAAAAGAGTCTATGATTGTCCATACCTCATCTCTATATGCTTTCAGCCTTGGCTGCTTTGCTTGAAATGTCTTGTTTACTTGCTGAATAATTAGATCAACATCTCCAAACACCTTCAGAGTCTTGATTCCTCTGTGTTTCACTACATTAAGGCCTAACAACAGTGCTTCATATTTTGCTATGTTAATTGTGCCCTGAAAAACCAGCTTAAAAGATAGCTAAATGCTATCTTGCTTTGGAGACACTAGCACCACCCCTGCTCTTGCAGTCTCCCTAGAACATGCTCCATCAAAGAACATCTCCCAAACCTGACCTCCTTGCTCTTGCTTGACCTGAACTGTTATTTCTGAGCTGCATTTCGGCCTTCTGAGATTCTTTTATTTGCAGAACGCATGCTCCAAAATCAGTGTCCACTGCATATATAGGATGATTTGTAGGATTCTTCTCATCACTAATGATGTATGCCAATTGTGCCTCTCTATATAATCTCCTGCTTTCTCCTCCAAAAACTGGGATGGTGGCATAGGATAGATCATTTTATAATGTCCCACCTAATCTCTTGATCCACCCTCTAGACAGCAGCATGCCAAACTTAGGAGGGACATCTGCTACCATAATATCCATCATCATACTCTTCATGGGAAACTGAGTTAAGGTAATGGCCAGATCTTTAATCAATCCAACACATTTCACCTTCCTTGAATCAAAAGAAAATAAATCATGATAGGGTCTAGTGATATCAAGGCCTAACTCTTCCATGATAGTATTAGGCATTAAATTTTTGCTGTGCCCTGTGTTTAGTAGGCAATTGTGGAGGATTTTGTCATGAATGGTCAATGAGACATAAAAAGATGGAGAATTATTATCAGCGGGCTCAATCATGGGGCTAAGTACAATGGCAGGCTTGTCATCTTCCAAATTAACAGAGTTAGTGGAGGTTTGTTTGGTTTCTAGCTGAAGGGCTTCAACAATAGGCTTCCTAAATACCTCGCTCTTTACGAACTCAACGAGAGGGACAATTATTTTCAATTTCTGAACTTCTGACTCAAAGTTGAAAGAAGAAGATGATTTATCAGAACTCTTTACCTCTTGCACTGGAGCTTTGAGGATGACTGGACCAGCTATTGGTCTTCTCGGTCTGGTATTCTACGATTTTGTTTGGACAACATCTCTTTGGGCAGGATTCTCCTTGGTATTTTTTGCATTGTATCTCAGAATATATCTCTGTTGGTCACCAGTTTGTAGAACAACTCCTCTGTCCCATTCTTGATTGTCTTGTTCCTTCAGCAATGATTGTTCATACTCAGCCAATGTAAAAAATGCAGCGCTACCTTTATCTTCCATCCAGTGAATTTCATCCTCGTCTTATTCAAATTGTTCTTCCTCCATGACTACATTTTGGAAAGGAGCTTTTACTTTCTGTTCTTCTTTTGAATCTTCACCCCTCTGCATTATTTGCAACTGCTCATTTGCTCTTCTGAAAGGATTTGGATTTCTTGGAGAAAATGTGTTCTGCTGCCTTGTTTTCCCTGAATTCTGCTCAACCTTTAGCTTAGAAATTTCAGTAGCCAATGACTCTATCATCTTGGTCGTTTTATCTAATTTAGGCTCTGAAGATGATGCAGAAGAAGTAGAAGTTTGATTTCTTTGTCTCCTCCAGTCAGCTTGACTTTTGAGGTTTTCTGCTGCGATAATACTGTACTCTACTTCTAGTGCTGCATCTTGCATGTCTGCTAGAGTAGCACACCTCCTTTATCTTAATAACAAGCAAAAATCAGAGTCAAAAGCATTGGCATAAGTTAGTTTTGCAGAAGTAGGAGTAGGCTTTACCTCAACTGGTATCTTAATGTACATACGATTGAATCTTTTATTAAAATTAGGTATTGATTCCCCATTTTCCCTCTTCAGATTACCAAACTCTGTGTGGTAATACAACAAGTCCTTTTTATCTCCCCATTGATTTAGAAATGAATCATCTAATGCTTCAATATCTATTATAGATCTTTGGGTTAATTCTCTGAACCACTTCATAGCCTCTCCATCAAGGCTCTGGACAAGAACTCTCATCCACACATCATTTTGACTTATGTCTAAATTATCCGCATAACTGTAAAAGCTTCAAGGTGTTCTTCTTCTGTTACTCCCTCTGTACCAGTGGATTTAGGCATATATTTTTTATATTCTCCCATAGGCATAAGATTTAAGGGCACAGGAAATACCAATGGTCCATATTTAGTAGCAACAATTCTCTCAATCCTTATAGGTGCTTGTTGTCCTGCCATGATTGGAATATTTGGAAGAATACTAGTAGATTGAATGGTAGGGAGTAATGTGATGGATGACAAAGATAAAGGGATGTTTTAGATTAAATGGGAAGCTTTCTTTGGACTGAGATTCAAAGGGGAACTAACTGCACAAGGAGCTGCAATAATCTCTCAATGCCTTTCCTTATTAACAGTGTTGATTTCTAAATCTTCAAACTGTAAATCTTCAGCTACAACTTTATCTTTCAGAGATGAATTAGATTTCTTAGGCTTATCTGATCCTGATGCACCTTTCTGTGAAGATTTCTTCGATTTAACAGTCCTCTCAGGTTCAGGCACTGGTTCAGTTGGTAATTTCTAAGGATTTCTTTGAGTGTGTCTCACAAGCTGAGCCAGAACTTCAATGGGGAGTCACCAAATGATGGTCTTTCTCCAATGGAGTCACCAGATAGATGATTACAACTAGAAATTGAGTTCAAACCTTGTTTATCATCAAATCTTGAAGCTGTGTTTTTCTCCCAGGGAAGCTGAGCTTTAATTCTGCTCTCCCCGGCAATGGCGTCAATTAATGTTATCACCACAAGAAACTCTCCTAGGTTGTATATTAGAGATGTTCGAGAACATTATAAACTCAAAAAAAAGTTGGAAAATTGGAGGACGAATGAAACAAATGCTACATATTCAGGTGAGATAACCACTTCTACTATGCTTGACCCCAAACATGGGTGAACACCCCCAGACTACAAGGATTTTAACCACCAATTACTCATAGTTTTAAAGGAAATGTGATGATGGAGAAGACTAACCACACCAGCAAATGCACATGACCCCATGATGGTCGGCTGCAACCAATTAAAAGGTCTTTAAATCTGTTTTCTAATACACAAACAGGATGACAGCTCTCTGTTATAGACATTTTTGGGCCCTATAACCCCAAGCATGAAATGTCCATAAACCAAGGGCTCCTAAGTCCCTAAAAGTGTTGTTCTAACCCCTAAAGGAACAAGGTCAACAGATTACAACTTCTCCTAGAAGTTCTCCATGAAAAACTGCTCAGAATTGGTCAAAACAGGATCATTTCAGCTACTCCATTGGCTAAGTGCGTTTCATCTCACCTAAATACATTGTGTGGGTGCGTTGCATTTCAAAAATCCCTTCTGTGGGGTGTGATGGGTGAGAAATGACAAATGGAAGTGTCATTTCGCAAGGTGGAGAGGCAATGGAAGCTTCCAGAATCTTCTCCTGTGACACTTGCCTCACTAAATTCGACCAAGGATGAGTAAGAGACCATCAATCTCCAAGTGGAAGCAAGAACTATCAGAGGAAAGACACTAATCAAATCTCGAGCTGACTCATCTCCATTACAAACATCTATATATGGATCCATCATCCCAGAGATCCAGAGGCTCGAATTTTGCATATTTTAAGGAATTGTTGTTGGTTTCTTGAGACAAACATCAGATTGTTGGGTGATCTAAGCTTTGTTTGAGGTGAAGAGGGGCTTCTTTGCTGGCAGGTTGATGCTGGGTCAGAACAACTGGTTGTAACTCCTCTTGGCTCTTTTCTTTTTTATCAATAAAAGCTATTCAAGTTTTCCTCCATGCTTTTTTGTCATTGATGCTTGCTACATTTGTATGGTCAATTTACATCTGATCCTAGATTGTTTATGATTATAGATCCATGTCTTTGTATAGTGCTATGCTTCTGTGATCTTACAGGTACTTTGTGAAGCTGGGCATGCAAGGGAGCATGTAGCTGAAGACTATCAAAGAAGAGAGGGATCAAATCAGGAGATTAGCGCAAGACAGAGGTTGGTCTTTTTATTCCTCTCTATCTATAATTCATAAAGGAAAAACGAAAGTAGCTTTTCTCTATTTGTGTCTAAGGAAGCTGTCACACCTTAGTGGGATAGAGTAGTTCTATATAGACACTTTTCCCTGTAACAAAATGGCGACTCCGCTGGGGAGCTAATTAGTTTGTTTGTTTATCATTCTTTGTTGTCTGTTTCATAAACTTACAAGTAGCATTCAAACTGCATTTGCCATAACAAATGCAGAGTAGATAACTGCTACTTCAATCCATCTACTGGATCTATTTATGATTTAAAAAACTGATTCACAAACTATCTAATTGCCCTTGTGATAGCTCTTAGATCCTCCTTAGATCTACCCCTGATTGTTGCATTACTGATTGCTTTTTTCTACGCCAAAAGCCAAGAACTGAACTGCAAATTGTGACCCGGAACCCGAACATAGTCTTGTTTCTGGCCCAGCGCAGGTACTATTCAGAGATTCTGAACTTCAGCGCACTTCCCGAGTGGACAAGCTGCACTGCATTTCAAATTCTCTGTGTTACAGGTGTGCTGATCAGACTAGCTCTGTGCAGTTGTGGCTTCTGTGGTTCATTCTTTCCAGTTCTATTCCTAAATTTTGCTGCCTGTGATCAGTATATGTCTGTTTGGAACCCCTTTTCCTCGATGTTATTCCACCTCCTTTGTACAAAAGAACTGTAGATGCTTTTGTGTGTTTGTTGAGTCATTTACAGTTCTCCTTTGCAAAAGTAGCATAATCGTACTGTCGTCCTTTGATTTGAAACTGTCGCAAGTGTCGATTTCAATCATAGGAAAGAGTTTGATTGCTATTGATGGTCGATTATCCTGTTACTATTTCTTTTGGTATGAATTTGTAATTTTCTAGTGTCGAAAACAAGTATTCAGTTCAAAATCGTAAAGTGTTGTGATCGTCTCCATTTTTTGATTTCGAAAAGAAACTTGTTGACATTTGTCGCTTGAAAAGAAATTCAGATTTGTGCATCAACTTTCTTTTTAGCATTCATATACTAAGAAAGTTGAAAAAAAATACATGCATGTGCATTTGCATATAGATATTCTGATTGGCTTGATTTAGGAAAGTGCATTTAGAGTGTGCTCTTTGCTCTTTGTGAAAAGATTCTGTCTTTCTTTTCCTTAGTAGCTAGGATTTTCATTGCACAAAGGAGATAAAAAGTTTGTTTATCATCTTAGATTGCATTTTAGGAATTACATTTACATCTCGTGGTGAACCTGAAAGGAAAACTTCATAAACAAGATCAACTTAAAATAAATTCAATGAATCTAACAATGCTTTGGAACTTAACGCACAACATTTAGAAGTCTAGGCTAGAGACGTATTCCGGCGTCGTAAAGCCTGGTAACTGTTGTTCTCACTGATGGTTGGGTGATTCCTCCACTTTGAGATGATAAGTGCCTGTACGGACTTGTGCTCCCACGTACCGTCAAATATATTTTGGGAGACCCCAATAGGCTTAATCCTTCATCCATAGGAAGCCGTGTCTGCCGCCCTATCGATCGCAATGCACTGAACACAGCATTCAGGAAGATTGACTACCGTACCGTAAAAAGTATTCTGCACTTTTGTGATTGGTTTGGTAATTCCTCTACCTAGATTTCTAGAGAAGTCCCTTTCGTTCCTTTTCAGACTCCTTAACAGAAAAGGTCCATCTGAGCACTTGTCACTTCAGGCTCATTAAAAATCGAAGGAGACTAGAGTCATCTTTTGTTTCTTCTCGACTCTTAAAAATTGAAAAAACAAGTTGTGTCAAAGCATCTAAAATTCATTTAATTCGGAACATACTTCCCCTTTATTTTAGATGATTGAGCAATCCGCAATCATGGAAGAAATTCAATTGAAATTCCGTCGTTTGCGGAGGCTTATGAGTCAACCGTCTTTGTCTCCGGAATCGAAGCTAGTACGGACAAAGCGAACTCGTTTAACTGGTTCCAAGTCTCCTGTTAAAGTTAGAACAAGTGTTCCAACAACATCAGAGACTCTGGTTACTCCAAACATTTCTGGAACCCCTGCCTCTACAGAAGAAGTTCAGCAGCCACAGAAGGATAGTTATACTGATCTTAGTCTGAGAGTAAACACTTGTGTTACCAAACCACTTCCATTTTCAACCGGTTCGGAGAGTCTTGCTCTTCAAACATCTGTCGCTGCCGATTACATACCTTCTTCGGCACTAGAAATATTCTACGGACCTAACGGTCTTCCCGTTCCACCTGGTCTGATTGCCATAGAAGAAATTGTGAAAGATCCTCCAACGAGTACTCCATCGCAATTTGGAGTCAGGATCACTCTATATCCTTCTTCATCAGAAGTTAGTCTACCACTAGTGCAAGCTCCTGTAAAATCGCTAGGTAATCTTTTGGATAGTCTAGAAATGTCTGAACAACCGTCAACATCTAGGACTGTGTTGTTTGACACAGTGACGACAGAACTCCCTGCTATCACTCCAACAATGTTCGCTGGTATACCATCTGTCCTGACTAGCTCTCAACTGCTAGAAGGAGCCCACTCATGGTCTATTTCGACAGTATGGTCTGTTCCTGTTTGTTCATCTGGAATAATATCTAAACTCTTATGTTGAGTCTCAACAAATTGATCCATTTGGAGGTCAATTTGGGCAGTCCAACCCCCAAGGGAAAACCATTCCCTAGAGTTTTGGATTACCACCGTATGGGGCGCAGTATACCCTTTCATTATCCCCTCCGGGAGGATATCCATTCAGGAGTTCACAACAACATTCGGGTTATACTAGAATTACCTCAAGCGATTGGGTACCAATACTACCTCAACAACCAAGAGTTGTATATTCATTGCAACAATGCTTACCTATGTCAAATATACCAACTACGCCAGCTATTGTGACGGTATCGCAAGTTCAAACGCTACCTGTTGTATGCCAACCTCAGGTTTGTCAGGTTGTAATGCAACAACCCCTTGACCCTACGACTCAACCACAATCGCCGACTGGTGGAATGACACAGGTTTAGGTGGGTACAATTACCCCTCATCTTGGTCAAACAGTTAGTGTCGGGCAACAACACATGGCTTCACAACCATGGCTAATACAATACCAACAACCGCAATTCGAACAAGTATACCAAGGTTCTGAGCAACAAATCTTTGCCAATAGTGGACAGCCATACATTCAAAACGGTCAAAATCAACCATTTTACAATGGTCATGCCCACCAACCTTACCAAAGTTACCAGAATCAAGTGCATTATGCCGGTATGCAAAGACCAACTGCTCAGGCAATCCCATCTTATCCTGGGTATGCTTCGCCTAACCTGAATCAGCAGTTACCCTTTGTGGTAACTTTAGAGTTACCTGATTTAAATCGGTTAACAAACGATCCAATCGCTTACGCCCCTTGGTGGCCAGCGATTCTGCATAAACTTCCATCAGATATTCCTAAATTTGATGGAAATCCGGGTGAAGATCCATCGAATCATGTGATGACCTTTCATCTATGGTGTTCATCAAACGCCCTAAATGATGATTCGATAAGACTTCGCCTCTTCCAGAGGATGTTAACAGGTCCAGTGGCAAAATGGTACATCGAATTGCCTAGAGCTTCGTTCGACAACTTTAGTACCTTAACCACAACCGTTTTAACCCATTTTCAGTTACCAATAAGGTACAAAACAGGAACAGAACTTCTTACCAACTTCAAACAGACAACGGCCACTCACATATCTGATCATATACATCAGTGGTGACGTCGTTGTAGAATGGTAAAAATTTATGTCCCTGATCAGCTCTTGGCTGAATGGTTTATCAAGTCATTACTACTTTCCATCACAGAAGATGTCGCAAAAAGGGGGGTCGTAACAGAAGAGCAAGTTATCGCTCGTGCACAATATTTGGACTTGATTTACACTCAGTCTGGCACGCTCTACGATAAAATACCTGACGCCCCTAGACCAGAATTCTCAATTCCTCCTCCTCCTAAATCAAACAATGACTCTCATGCCGGCGATGGCGTGATTGGCAAAACAGACACGAAATCGATAAAGGCTACATCCAAAAAGGCCCGTAAGATTTCAGGTCAAAATGCAAAAGGTGAACTTCTTGCCTCGGAAGTAAATGTCGTATCGACAGATAAAGGCAAAGAAACCAAACAACCACGGAGCAAGAAGAAAGGCAAAGGGAAGAAGAAGAAACAGGAGGAATAATCACCTGAAAAATCTTCTTCAAACCCTCCTGGAGATAGGAAACAAAAAAATCCATGCTTCATATGCTATGAGGATCATTGGACCGCAAATTGTCCACACAGAGCTGAGCTTAAGAAATTCTTGAAGAATTAAAAAACCTCCGCAGTGTTAACTGATCCGTTTCCAAATCCAGGAACAAATCTGATTGAAAGTGGAAATGCTTCCCTGTCTCAAGTGCTAATGTTGTCAGTTTCAAAACAACAAAATGATGCTTTGATATCGACAAGGAACAAATATTATGGGAATCCACAGCTGTCAAACAACAAGGATAAAGATCAACCTAGTAGTTTGACAACAACTTCGACAGAAGTTGCGCCGCCCATCATTCCTGGATTGACAATAAAATTGCCAAAGGGATTATTACACAAGTCGACGTTTAATCCCTGCACTAGAGCGGCACAACATTATAATATAGTGGAATATTTGGCCCAATCGCCATTCGCTATGTCGACTCTTGAAGTACTACAGAATTGCCCATCCCAAAGGCAAGCTTTATTATCAGCCATTGGTGGGATAGACCCAAAGGATTCCAATCTTGTATCCTTCGACCATAAAGGATACAATCCTCAATTACCAGCTCAACTAGCTTTCCTTGTTCAAGTGAAAGCCCTCAACAAAATTATTCATCGAACAATTACTGATGAGGGGGCATCTGTTGGCATTATGGCTAAAGTGTTGTCCTTGATGGCAACCCATTCAGGTGATAGATCACAGTACTTCAAGTCAGCAGCAGAGATTGATGATCAGCTATCAAATATTGAAGAAAATAAGGGGTACGCAGGTACACCTTACATAAGGTGCGTACACGCAGGTCAGTGTTACATAAAGTGCGTACATACCCGCAGTTATCCCGTTCAGGAGGTGCGTACCCCCAGTGCACACATTTCAAGGCAAAGAAATTCACATGTGGGGTTTTCTTATGTTTTACTCTTGGTATTTAGCCGACGGTATTGGGTTATTATGGTGTCGGCTCGTGGTATTGATCCATGTTTTAAGGAAGAGCTTTCCTATATAAAGCAAAGGAGATCATTTGGCTTGAGCATGATTTTGGGTTGAATATCTTACGAGGGCTAGATCTGGTCTAGATCTAAAGAAGGCGAATCTATTGATGGACTGAGATCTCTTCGGCGCATGTTCAGATCTGTAGATCTGACTGTCTGGGTTATTTCTGAAGTCTTGAAATCATCTATGCCCGAAGGTACGCAGGTACAGTGAAAGAAAAGTGCGTATGTACACATGAACAAAGCGTTTCAGGTGCGTCGGTACGCAGGCACAAAAGGGTTGCAGGTGCGGAGGTACGCAGGCACAGAAGGGTTGAAGGTGCGGAGGTACGCAGGCACAGAAGGGCTGCAGGTGCGTACATACGCAGGCACAGAAGGGTTGCAGGTGCGTACATACGCAGGCACAGAAGGGTTGCAGGTGCGGAGGTCCGCAGGCAGTTCAATGGACTCAGAGCGAGGTACGCAGGCTAGCAGTTGAGCAGGGTGCGTACATAAGCAGGCTAGCAGTTGAGCAGGGTGCGTACTGTAAGCAGGCAAGCAGTTGAGCAGGGTGAGTACAGTAAGCAGGCCAGCAGTTGAGCAGGGTGCTTACGTAAGCAGGCGAGCAGTTGAGCAGGGTGCTTACTTCTCTTAAGATCTTTGTTTATCTTTGTTGTGTTCTAGGTTTGGTCCTATTATTGTTGATCTGGTTACTACAGTTGATTGGGTGATTCTCTTATACTTGATGATCATTTGATGCTTATGGATCCAGTTTGAAAATTTATGAAAAGTGGTCCTTGTAAGAAAAGAAGTAGGGGGTTGTAGCTCCCTTCCAGGAGAGACTGGAAAACGAGAGAGAGAGTTGTAGCTCTCTGCAGGTTGCAGCCTGCGTACTGGTAAAGGACTGCACCAGTACAAAACCATTGTAAAAGGAGTTTCTAATTTGAAAGAAGATAGAGACATATTGCAGCAGGTGGTTTTCACCCACATTGGGTTTCCACCTTACATCTTGTGTTCTTTGGTGTGACTATCTGTTTTCTTTTGTTCATGCTCATTATTTTATGGTACTGACATGCAAAAATAATTCAAAGAACAAATAAAGAAGATTTATTAAAAGAATTAGATAATACTGATTCACCCCCCCTCTCAGTATTATTTCCAACAATTGGTATCAGAGCCAGGTCCTTCAGAGAAGCTTGATCGCTTGAAGGTAGATCGTTCATCATGAGCAACTACGAGAGAGAAGCATCAATCAGGCCACCAGTTTTTGATGGGACAAACTTCAATTATTGGAAGGTAAGAGTTACTGCCTATCTTCAATCTCTTGGTACAGAAGTTTGGGACATTGTAGAGACAGGCTATGCTTTTCCTTCAGCTACTCCTACAGATGCAGCCGAGAAAAAGAAGTATGAAACAAATGCGAAAGCAGTCAGTACTCTATTAGGATGTATATCTCAATCAGAATTCATGAAGGTAATGCACTATAAATCCGCAAAAGAGATATGGGACAAAATTGTCACGAGCTATGAAGGAGATGAACAGGTAAAGCGTGCTAAACTTCAAACTCTCAGAATTCAGTATGAGACTCTCAAAATGTATAATGATGAAAGTGTGGCTAACTATTTTCTTCGGGTAGATGAGGTTGTTAACTGTATGAAAAATTTGGGTGAAGAAATAAAAGAGGCTATTGTAGTTGAAAAGGTTCTAAGATCATTCTCCCCCAAGTTTGAATCTAAAGTATCTGCAATAGAAGAAAAGGAAAATCTACGAATTCTTACTATGTCTCAGCTACATGGAATTCTAACTGCTTATGAAATGAGAAAGGGAGGTCCATCAGACAGAAGAGAAGCTGCTTTCAAGGCATCAGGCAAAGGAGATTATTATGAAGCGAGCCACGTCCCAGAAGAAGAGGAAGAAGAATCAAATTTTGTCAGAAATATTCAAAGGGGTTCTGGAAGGTTCAGAGGTAAGTTACCTTTTAAATGCTTTGCTTGTGGAAGAGTAGGCCATTATGCTGCAAAATTTCCTTATAAGGATAAAGGAAAGGAACCTGCTAGATGGAACAAGAAACAAAATGCAAATAAGAAAAGCTACTACACTCATGAAGATAGTGATGGTCTATCAAACAGTGATGAAGATGAACAAGGTAATGAATATAAGTTGTTAATGGCATTTGAAGATGATGATTATATGGATGCTATAAATGTGGATAACCTTTATGATGAAATTACTAGACTCAAGAGATGTATAGAAGAAAAGAACATGATCATTGATACTCTACAATTTCAAATTGATGAAAAGGAAAAACATCTTGAAAAATTAGAAGGTGAAATTGTTGGTCTTAGAAAAGAGATTGAGAAAAAAAAAGCTATTAATCTCAAGTTTGTCAAAGGATCTGAAACTTTGGATGAGATTATCAATGTGCAGCGGTCTCCACTAAACAAGACAGGTCTGGGCTATAATGGAGAAACTTCTCAAGCATCCACCTCAAAAAGTTATCTTGATGCAGCAAGAAGAAATGAGCAAAAGCACAATGAAGATCATCAGGTAAAGCAGGGACGAATTACAAACAGAAACTATCAGGGGCAATCCATCTTAAGGGTGAACAAAAGCTACAACCAGCCACAGGTAAAATCTTCTCAATTTGGTTCAAGAATAGATGACAATAGAAATTACAATCAATTGGCTGGTAGATTCGATAACCGCAGAAGTTTCTTCAATGGACAATGCTTTTCTTGCCATAACTTTGGTCACAAAGCAGCTCAATGTGTTGCATATAAAACGATCATGACTAGGGAAGCTCAAAAACAAAGAAGTATGACGGGGATTACAAAAAGGACCTATAACAACTTTTCGGTTCTTGAAAATGAAGTTGAATGTTCTATTTGCAATAACTTTGGTCATGAAGACTCTGAATGCAGGAGCAGGTTTCAGCAGAAAAAGGAACAAGCCTCAAGCACCAAAACATGGAGAATAAAGGAACCTCAAACAGAAAGATGTGGGATAGCATTTTATGCAGAAGGACAGGAAAATCTATGGTACATTGACAGTGGATGTTCGAAGCATATGACAGGTGATAAAGAAAAACTTGAGTCTTATTCTCCTCTAGAAAAGGGAAAGAAAGTCTCTTTTGGAAATGATACTCCTGCAACTATAAAAGGAAAAGGCATTGCTCAGTTAAAAGAAAAGGTCAAGGCTGGAAATGTTTTGTATGTTGATGGATTGAAGCATAATCTTCTAAGTGTCAGTCAGATGTGTGATCAAAGAACCGAGGTTATATTCAGATCAAATGGATGTCTTGTTCGTGATCTTGATACAGGTAAAACAGTGATCAAAGGCAAAAGAACTCCAAATAATCTGTACATATTTGAAGAAGGACAACAACAATGCTATCTGAGCAAGGATGATGAGCACTGGTTATGGCATCGGAGGTTGGGACATCTAAGCTTTTCACAAATAAGGAAAGCATGCAAATATCAGGCAGTTCGCGATCTTCCAGATATCAAAATTCCTGACAACACCATATGCAAATCATGTCAGTTTGGAAAACAAACCAGAACTAACTTTCCAGAGAAAGAAGGATCAGCTAGCATGCCTCTTGAGCTAGTACATACAGATACATGCGGTCCTTTCAGGAAAAGAACACCTCGAGGAGAAGAATACTTGATATTATTCATTGACGATTTCTCCAGGTTTGTCTGGTTAGGACTTATGAAGCACAAAGATGAAGCATTCGAAAAATTCAAATCCTTCAAAGCCTTGGTTGAAAATGAATCAGGTCACAAAATTAAGTGCCTCAGATCCGACAGAGGTGGGGAATTTACTTCAAATGAATTTTTCGATTTCTGTGAAGAACATGGGATAAGAAGAGAATTCTCTACAGCAAGAACTCCTCAGCAAAATGGAGTTGTGGAAAGAATGAACAGAACAGTCCAACAAATGGCTCGTGCTATGCTTGATGAGTCAGGAACTCCCGCAACTTTCTGGGGTGAAGCTGCACATGCTGCAGTTGTTATTCTCAACAAAACAAATGTCCGGGTGAACAGCACTCAAACTCCTCATGAGCTCTGGAGTGGTAGGACTCCTTCAGTAAAGCACTTCAAAATCTTTGGGAGCAAATGCTATATCAAGAATACTGATGAGCAGCTTGGCAAACTTGAACCTAGAGCAGATGAAGGCATTCTTCTTGGTTACTCTCCACATAGCAAAGCATACAAATGCTACAATAAAAGACTTGGCAGAATTGTTGACAGCATTGATGTAGTGGTTGATGAGAAGGGATACATTCCTAGGCAAGTACATCATGAAGACATCGAAGAAGATGAAGGCTACCCCCAACGACAGAATGATGAAGAAGAAGAACCTCAAGAAGAACCAGAGGAGCAAACAAGAATAGAAGAAAAGACTCCATCCAGATATGTTCAGAAGAATCATCCAGAATCTCAGATTATGGGGCAGAAAGAAGCAGGTGTACAAACAAGAAGAACAGTTGCAGAAGCTTCAAGCTATTTGGCATTACTCTCCTCTACTGAACCACAAAATGTGAAAGAGGCATGCGAAGATGAATGTTGGGTGAAAGCAATGGATGAAGAACTTGAGCAGATCGAAAAGAACAACACTTGGGAGCTGGTTCCTAGACCAAAAGATAAGAATGTTATCGGAACAAAATGGGTCTTCAAAAATAAATTGAATGAAAATGGAGAAGTAATTAGAAACAAAGCCAGACTTGTTTGTAAAGGGTATGCGCAGCAAGAAGGAATAGACTTTGAAGAAACCTTTGCTCCTGTTGCAAGACTTGAGGCCATCCGAATGTTCCTTGCTCTCTCAAGTTTTCAAAACTTCAAAATATTTCAAATGGACGTGAAATCAGCCTTTCTGAATGGAGACTTGGAAGAAGAAGTGTACATTGAACAGCCAGATGGGTTCATTCTTGGAAATGATCCAAATCTTGTATGCAGATTGAAGAAGGCTCTCTATGGTCTCAAACAAGCTCCAAGGGCTTGGTACTACCGTTTGGACAAATATCTTCATCAACAAGGCTTTTCAAAAGGATCAGCAGATAGCAATCTTTATATAAAAGTTGAAAATGACAAATTGCTAATACTTGTTGTGTATGTAGATGACATTATTTTTGGGAGCAATGAAGAAGCTATGAGTCAAAGTTTTGCCTTGGTCATGCAGAAAGAATTTGAAATGTCCTTGCTAGGAGAACTGACATATTTCCTTGGTTTGCAAATTCAACAAAAAGAAGGAGGAATCTTTTTATCTCAAACCAAGTATCTCAAACAGATTTTGAAGAAATATGGTATGGAAGATGCAAAACCAGTATGTACACCCATGGTCACAGGATGTAGCCTCAGTGCAAATGATGAATCTGCAGCAGTACATCAACCAACCTACAGATCTATGATTGGAAGTTTACTTTATTTGACAGGTACCCGACCGGACATCATGCATGCAGTTGGAATAGTTGGAAGATTTCAGGCAAATCCGAAGGAGACTCATCTTCAGGCAGTGAAGAGAATTTTCAAATATCTTCAAGGGACTCAAAATTATGGCTTATGGTATCCTAGAGATACAGATCTTACACTTCATGCTTATACAGATGCAGATTGGGCCGGAAGCGTGGATGACAGGAAAAGCACAAGTGGTGGTGCGTTCTTTATGGGTTCCAGACTGGTATCTTGGTTCAGCAAGAAACAGAGTTCAATTGCCTTGTCTACAGCTGAAGCGGAATATGTTGCTGCTGCATCTTGTTGCACCCAACTCCTTTGGATGATGCAGACTTTGCAGGATTTTCAAATCACTTGTACACCACCAATCCCCATCTTATGTGATAACACAAGTGCAATCAGCATCTCAAAGAATCCTGTTATGCATTCAAAAACCAAGCACATACCAATCAAGTACCATTTTCTCCGGGAACAAGTGCTTGAACAGAAGGTCAAGTTGGAGTATGTTCCTTCTAAGGAACAAGTTGCTGATATTCTCACCAAACCATTGCCCCGGGACACTTTTGAATACCTCAGGCAAAAGCTGGGGGTTGTTGATGCATCATTTTGTTGCTGAACCTCTTCTGATTGGTGGTACAGGTTCAGGGGGAGCATCTAATGCATTGTTGGCATTATGGAGGATGTGCAAAAGGAGATCTTGGAAGTAGCTGCAATATGTCTCTATCTCTTTCATGGTGGATTATGGTTCTTCGTTGCAGATCTGGTTCATATTCAGGGGGAGCATGTTCTTAGGGGGAGCATAACCCTTTGCCCTTGATGTCAAAGGGGGAGAATGAAGCTGAAGTCTTGAGGTTGCCATCAAGTCCAAAGGGGGAGATTGTTGGCATTATGGCTAAAGTGTTGTCCTTGATGGCAACCCATTCAGGTGATAGATCACAATACTTCAAGTCAGCAGCAGAGATTGATGATCAGCTATCAAATATTGAAGAAAATAAGGGGTACGCAGGTACACCTTACATAAGGTGCGTACACGCAGGTCAGTGTTACATAAAGTGCGTACATACCCGCAGTTATCCCGTTCAGGAGGTGCGTACCCCCAGTGCACACATTTCAAGGCAAAGAAATTCACATGTGGGGTTTTCTTATGTTTTACTCTTGGTATTTAGCCGACGGTATTGGGTTATTATGGTGTCGGCTCGTGGTATTGATCCATGTTTTAAGGAAGAGCTTTCCTATATAAAGCAAAGGAGATCATTTGGCTTGAGCATGTTTTTGGGTTGAATATCTTACGAGGGCTAGATCTGGTCTAGATCTAAAGAAGGCGAATCTATTGATGGACTGAGATCTCTTCGGCGCATGTTCAGATCTGTAGATCTGACTGTCTGGGTTATTTCTGAAGTCTTGAAATCATCTATGCCCGAAGGTACGCAGGTACAGTGAAAGAAAAGTGCGTACGTACGCAGGAACGAAGCGTTTCAGGTGCGCCGGTACGCAGGCACAGAAGGGTTGCAGGTGCGGAGGTACGCAGGCACAGAAGGGTTGAAGGTGCGGAGGTACGCAGGCATAGAAGGGCTGCAGGTGCGTACATACGCAGGCACAGAAGGGTTGCAGGTGCGTACATACGCAAGCACAGAAGGGTTGCAGGTGCGGAGGTCCGCAGGCAGTTCAATGGACTCAGAGCGAGGTACGCAGGCTAGTAGTTGAGCAGGGTGCGTACATAAGCAGGCTAGCAGTTGAGCAGGGTGCGTACTGTAAGCAGGCAAGCAGTTGAGCAGGGTGAGTACAGTAAGCAGGCCAGCAGTTGAGCAGGGTGCTTACGTAAGCAGGCGAGCAGTTGAGCAGGGTGCTTACTTCTCTTAAGATCTTTGTTTATCTTTGTTGTGTTCTGGGTTTGGTCCTATTATTGTTGATCTGGTTACTACAGTTGATTGGGTGATTCTCTTATACTTGATGATCATTTGATGCTTATGGATCCAGTTTGAAAATTTATGAAAAGTGGTCCTTGTAAGAAAAGAAGTAGGGGTTGTAGCTCCCTTCCAGGAGAGACTGGAAAACGAGAGAGAGAGTTGTAGCTCTCTGCAGGTTGCAGCCTGCGTACTGGTAAAGGACTGCACCAGTACAAAACCATTGTAAAAGGAGTTTCTAATTTGAAAGAAGATAGAGACATATTGCAGCAGGTGGTTTTCACCCACATTGGGTTTCCACCTTACATCTTGTGTTCTTTGGTGTGACTATCTGTTTTCTTTTGTTCATGCTCATTATTTTATGGTACTGACATGCAAAAATAATTCAAAGAACAAATAAAGAAGATTTATTAAAAGAATTAGATAATACTGATTCACCCCCCCTCTTAGTATTATTTCCAACAGCATCTACATGCATTATGTCGATGAGTTGCTGGAAAACTTTAGGATCTCCAACCTTGTCACGATCTTCAAGGACATTAAAAGCATTCGACGGAAGGACATATACACCATATGGTATTCTAAGTAACTTGAAAGTTGAACTAGGAAGGAAAACTGTAGAAATAGATGTTGAAGTAATCGATGGAAATCTTGATTACAACATCCTACTAGGAAGACCATGGATATATGCTATGGTTGCTGTTGTATCGACCTATTTTAGGAAGATTTCATTTCCCTTTCAAGGAGGGATTACAATCGTCGATCAACAAAACTTCCTCCCCAATGGTTCTCAAGTTACAAGAAGCATTCCCATGATCCATGGAAGTCCCCATTCGCTTCAAAGTATTGGAGTAGGCCTACTAAAAGATCCTATATTAATGGGAACTTTCGCCCTTCCACCTCCAATCAACCTGGCGGAAGTAGCGTCGGTAGGAACCTGCAATATAATATCTTCTAAAAATATCTCAGAAAATGACATCGACATGGATCATGCAATGGTTTTTCCCCCAAGCCCAACAAAAATATTGTAGCAATCAATGTTCCTAGCCTCGATGGCAAACCCAGATCAACGCTCATCAAACGTTTGGATAGATAGGTCTAAAGAATATGGTACCCCTTCAGATCCTTGGTCGTGATTGCATGTCACTGACGAAGGAATTGTCCAATCAATGGTAATTGAAGGAGCACCATGTAATGAATCCCACCATCGTTCCCTTCTTCCGGATTGTGGAGAAGATACTTCTGATGACCTTTATCATCCTTCAGTTTTTGACTTTCTATCAAATACTGTAAACACGGTCGATTCAGAGAGAAACTTTTCCAACATTGAAGAGGCTATCGCCATAAATATCTTGACCAAAACAGATGTTGTAGAGAATATTTATGTTGGCAAATGTTGTTCTCCTTCAGAACTGGAAATATATAACACTCTTTTTCGTGAATTCAGAGATGTCTTTGCTTGGTCATATAGTGAAATGCTAGGCATTGAATCGAGTATCGTTGAACACGAAACTGAGATGTATCCAGATGTCAAACCAGTACGACAACGGCTACGGAAGGTGCACCCCAAGAAAGCCGTTGCCATTAAGACAGAAGTTGAAAAACTTCTCCATGCTGGTTTCATTTACCTGGTTCCTCTAACTGATTGGGTATCGAATATTGTCCTTGTCATGAAAAAACAAGGAACAATTAGAGTGTGCATTGATTATAGGGATCTAAATCAAGATTGTCCAAAAGACAACTACCCTACACCTTTCATCGACCAGATAATTGATGAATGTGCTGAATGCGAAAGATTTTCATTCATGGATGGATTCTCCGGGTATAATCAAATAAATATCTGCCCACAGGACCAGTCAAAGACTGCATTTATTTGTCCGTGGGGCACTTTCACATATCAAAAATTACCCTTTGGTTTAAAGAACGCAGGGGCGACGTTTCAGAGGGAAATGAATTATGCCTTCCATGGCATCAAAAACATCGTTCAACCATACCTCAACGACCTTCTGGCTCATTCGCGAAAGCGGAATGATCACCCGCAGCATTTAAGAGTGATATTTCTACGTTGCCGACACTACAAGATACGACTCAATCCACACAAATGTGTATTTTGTGTCAGTTATGGTCGTTTTCTTGGCTTTGTAGTCTCAAAGGATGGGATTTGTCTCAACCCATGTACGGTCTAGGCAATCATAAATTTGCCTCCACCTTCGAATTTGCTTCAGATTCAGAAACTCCAAGGGAAAGCGAACTTTCTAAGGAGGTTCATTCCAAATTATGCCGAAATTGCTAAAGGTTATACACGTCTTTGGAAAAATGAAGTACCCTTTGTCTGGGATTAGGTTGCGCAAGCTTCCTTTGATGCTTTAAAAGAATCCCTAATGAAAGCATCATTAATGTACGCTCCTGATTATAAAAAATATTTTAACCTGTATCTGGCTGCAACGGATACAACCATCGCAATGATTTTAGTTCAAGAAGTCAATGGAATTGAACATCCTATATATTATTTAAGTAAAAACTTAAATGATACAGAAAGCAAATATTCTTACATTGAAAAGCTAGCACTCGCAGTTGTTCAAGCGATACAGAGATTTCGACATTATGTCCTCTTTCAGAAAACTACCATTCTGTCAGATTGCAACCCCATGACTTATATATTGTCGCGACAGTTTCTGGGGCACAAATATTCAAAATGGATAGCAATCCTGCAAGAATTTGATCTGGAATTTGTAAAATCCAAGTCAAAGAAAGCTCTAGTTTTCGCAGAATTATTGTGCGATCTCCCATCATCGTCCAACGATGAAACATCCGAAGAAACAATCGTGGACGAAAGTTTGTTTCTGATATCTTCAAGCAATGAGTGGTATGGGGATATAATCATTTATCTCCAAACCCAGAAATACAGGCCAAACACCTCCTTCTCTGAACAAAAATGTATTTGATACCAAGCAAAAGACTACATGATCGTCGGTGATACACTTTACCGTCGTGGTATCGATACAGTTCTGAGAAGGTGCCTCACCCATGAGGAAGCCGAAAAAGTCCTGAATGATTGTCATTCAGGCGCGTGTGGGGGGCATCAATTCGGATATGCTATAGTGCAAAATAATCTTACGAGCAGGATACTTCTGGCCAACAATGTTCAAAGATTGCATAACCGCAGTCAGAAGTTTCCATGCTTGTCAAATTTTCGATAGCAAAACCAGAAGACCACCCACACCTCTGCAGCCAATAGTTGCTGTTAGGCCATTTGCCAAATGGGGCATCGATTTCATGACATGTAACCCCACCTCGACTGGGGGGGCATGGGTATATCATAGTCGCAGTTGAGTATTTTACCAAATGGGTCGAGGCGATGCCTACATTAGATAATACTCGTGAAACAACTACCCTCTTCTTTTTCAATCATGTAGTCGCCAGATTCGGCATACCACAGGCTATAGTCACAGATCATGGATCGCATTTTCGCAATCACATGATGGTCGAATTAGCTGCCAAACTAGGGTTGTCTCACGACAGCTCTACTCCATATTATCCGCAAGCCAACGGACAAGTTGAAGCAATCAACAAGGTCCTGAAACACATGCTGCAAAGGATGATTGGAGTTCATAAGAGAAGATGGCACCTAATCCTGTACTCATCTTTATGGGCTTACCGAACATTGGTAAGGAATGCAACTGGGTTTACACCTTTCCAACTGGTATATGGCCTGGAAGCAGTCTTACCAATCTAGTGCAAATTCTCATCTCTCAAACTCACAATTGATCTCCTCCCTGGAACTTCATAAGAAGAAGCTCGTTTCTTGGAATTAATCCAATTGGATGAAACCCATCGTGATGCCGCTTTGGCTAACGAAGCCCATAAGAAACAAGTCAAGGAACAGTTCAACAAAAATGTCAAACCCCGTGTCTTCTCAGAAGGTGACTTTATTTTTCTTTACGACCAAGAATCCGATAAATTTGGAGCAGGTAAATTTAATTCTTTATGGATGGGCCCCTATATTGTTAAACGGGTGTTGGAAAAAGGAGCCTACGAGTTAATGGATTATGACAGAGTTCCACTGGCGCAACCTCATAACGGGTTGTACCTCAAGCGTTACTATGCATAATGGTAACCTGTATGCTTTTGTTATGTTTTTGTTTTCACTAAAGTGTTTATTTTGGTCAAGTAATCAAATTTTTATATTTTTTGCAGATGTCAAACCTATTGGAGTCATGTGTTGGATTTGCCGACGGAGCGAGTCATAGTTCGTAGAACCTACCTTCCGTAGCCTGGGCTATTTTTGATCCAAGCAGCGAGTTAGTAAGTTTCAGAGAGGTATGTATTGGTCGATCAACAAATAACATCGTTGAATATATCGCGTTGATAGAACTTCTCTCTGATACCATCACACATGGTATACACCGACTAATTGTCAGGCTAGACTCACAACTCGTAATACTACAACTCACTGGTATCTATTCCATCCGAAACCCAGCTATTTATCGCATGTTCCTAAGGGTTAGGATTTTGGAAAGACAATTTGATTTTATTCAATATCAACACATTTCCAGAAACTTAAACACATTAACTGACTCATTAGAAAATTATGTGTTAGATAGACATTTGCAACATTTATAAAAAGAAACATACCATCAATGTTTGCATTTGGATAATGTAACTTAACCAGAATAAAACTCGGAAAATCAAAAATATATATAACTGTTTATGGTTTACACATAATGTTCTGTAACCAAGACAAAATCGGTCAAGTGACCAAAACTCAAAATGCTAGGGGGCACCCTAGTCTAATTATGCTCGTGATAGCAAGTCACAGCCTGTGCGATCATGCGTAAGAGACAAGTCCATCGTCTTGGCACACCAGTAGTATGCCGCTGTAACCTCAAAGGTAGCTTGTTAGTCCTCACATCTGGAATACCAAGAGTGAGGCCCTCAACCTGCTCCTGTAATGCTGTGAGAGACTCGGCCACATCGAGGTTATGAAGGATAGCCCTTCCGACAGCCTCTCCTGCTGGGACAGTAGCTAGTACTCTCAGGCGAGCTACTAGATGAACAGGACCAACATCTGCATGTACAAATGCGTTTCATTAAAGTCTTGATAGAATAAATCACAAGGACATTATAAATGAAAAACGATAACAAGAATATGGTAAAAGATTTTACCAATGGCGCCCCATTGTTCTCCATCCGACAGTACTAGAACTGGATCACCCTGGAAGTCCATGCCAGTATATGGATACTCGGAATAAACCATCTCCTGACGATCAAACCACCTGAAGGAGGTATCGGAAAATGAAATTTGAGACTCAACAGCATGCATGGACATATGGTCAACCCATCTCTGCATACGTGGTTCAGTAGGTGAAGGTAAATTGAGTGCAATATACTACAGCTGCATCAGTGGTATTTTCTCCAAGGCAAAGGCGGTCAAAATAGAACCATACCCAAAGTTCTTCAACCTCCCACTCTTTATCTTGGTCAACTATTCTTTCATCACAAGAAGTACTGCGTCACACCAGTGAACACCTTCGATTGGAGGCATTCCAAGGCATACTGCATATAAGATCGGTTGGCTACATGAAGAGCCACACCACCAGCCATCCTACCAAAAGTAAATAGAATAGTCCAGAGGGACCTGTCAGTGACATCACGGATGATGATCTTGCCATCTTTACTCGACTGAGATCCTTCTCTGTAGTACCGACAAACATAATCTCTCATAGAGTCGCCTCCTGGGGCCGAACCTGATAAAGAGATGGGGGCACCCCGCCTCGACAAGCCAGTCAAGAAATAGATATCTACTACAGTCAAGGGGATAGATTTGCCCCTGATCTAGAAAACCTGGTTGGTAGGATCCCAAACATCGAGCAAATACTGCAGTAAGTTGATCTGTTGTCTCATGCTAGAAATGCGGAAAAACTTCAGCAAGCCACAGTTCCACAGTGCGTTTACTGTAACCGGATCATGTAGGGCAAGCATGTCCTCTTCTTCATGCTCGCGTTCTCGCCATGTAATGGTCATCTTACTCCAAAGATCTCTGAAAAACAAACAAGAGAAGAGTTAGATCATGATTTTGGTAAGAAACAGGCAAAATTTCCATCAAAAATTGTGCACAGAATTATTTCTCTGCGCCCATCGCACCTACAATAGTGCTCTGGGTGCATTGCATGTCAAATGCCCTTTATACAGGCCAACATTCAACGTACATTTCGATACACAGAGGGTGCACTGAAGGCAGAACAAGTTTTTCAAACTGCAAAGGCTCAGAAAAACTAGGAATCAAGCTCAAATGTAAAATGGAAACCATGAAATGAAAGAGCTCAGGTTTAGCTCCTACCTGGTCCAGACGGCGCCGAGAATCGTGCACAGAATCTCCCGAAATCAACTGATGAAAATCAAAGAGGGAAAGCACCTCCAAAGCTCCAACAAACCAAAGTTCAAATGAAATGGTAAAATGACAGGTAAAAACACTTTTTCATTACTTTTTATGTAGTTCAAAGTAAAATATTGATGTTCTAAATCGTTTTCAAACATATATTGTTCATTTCTAACTAGTTTTATGAAGCATTTGAAAATACAGTACAATCTTTGAAAGAACAAAGCTATTTATGGTAAAATCAAAAAGTGACCATTCAATCGAGCAGTTTTAGCACATAGTTCAAGCTCGTTAAAAAATAAACATAAGCGATGAGAAAATGTTTCCTCCCGTGTTTAAGCTCGTTAAAAAATGAACTATTCGCCCGGTAAATAACCATCGTGAGTGTAGTACTTCAACCATTAAAGCCTTGGTCGTGTTTGCGCCATCACCTCCACTTTTACATTGGCCGATCATTCACCCCCATTTGATTGTTTACCCATTTTGAGGAATAGCTGTGAAGAGTGATCTCACTAGCCATCCTTGTGACACTGCCATGATTGGAAAATTCCAAACCTTACCTGGAATCAGCTACTACCCATTTTATCACTCGTTCCTCAAAAGACGAGTCTCCTTTAAGCTCTTTTCAACTGACTCGTAAAATATGAAAAGATTGCCGAGCCATTGGCCTCTCCAGCTCGTTAAAGGGACAGGAAGTGCTATCCCTCATCTAGATTTTAATCTTTTTGGACCTGAGGGATTATTACACAAAAAGATCGAGCGCTTGTTTTGTTCGGCTCATTAAAAGTATCGAAAATTCATCCCTTTTGTATTGTTTTATACATTTTCAGACATAAGGGATTAGACGACGAAAAAGGAATTTTGGAGTTACCTTTATGTTCCTTTTCAGACTCTCTAAAATTGAAAAGGACCGAGTTATCTTTGTCGTTAAACTTGTTAAAAGTGTAATAGCGACAAACTTGTCTATAGACGAGAACGAGTTTCACTATCGCTAGGCTCATTAAAAGATAGCGATGGGTTTGCCCGAAGGGAAAATTATAGAACAAGCATATGTTATCGTCCTCAAGCTTGACAAAAATAAAGAGGTACTGGTCAGCAATGACTAGGGAAAATTGGGAAGAGAACTTGAAGAAACTTTGTTGGTAGCAAGTCGCTCTTGAACATGAAACTTCCACTCCGTGTCCGAGTCGGGTTGGGTTGTTTCATTCACCGGTCACATCACCATGGTCCCATCATACCATCCACATTTGGGGTTAATGCTACCAATCCATCACAACAGTGTCGCCGATATGTTCAAGAGAAGTCATTCAGAGAATTCACTTGTGTCTCACCCACTACCATACATTATACTCCATTCTTTCATGACTGCCACCCTGAACCTCATATCACCAGATCGTTTTCACCTCCATTAAAATCATTTGCTCCGTTCCGTGTCATTGATGTGGGATTCATTAAGGCCCTCCTGTGACGGATCACTTCTTGTCGACATCAGCTCATTATCCAAGAAGTTGATCTAGGAACACCCCATTAAGTACTTTGAAGCTTGCATGCCTCAATGGCAAGTTTCTCACTTCCGGCGACATGTTTACATCAATGGCCTTCGACCGAAAGATTTTGTGTGGTGTTCGACACCAAGTCCTTTATTCACACCACATAAATTGTACTGCAGTACCTTGAGGGTCATTATCATTTCGGTGATTCCTCTCGCGCTTTTTAACAGTTTACATCATTGGCTGGTAATCAAGCGATGTCTTTCTGTGTTCGGCTTCAGAAGATTTCTCACATAGATCGACTTGTACTCCGAGTGAAGATCGAACGAGATTGAAGACCCAGGATCTAGTTTCATCCATCAGGGTTGCGATATATATTCAGGGAAAATAAAGACATCAAATGTACATCATTGCTGCACAGATAATCATCCAATCAAAAGGATGATGGCTCTATCAGAATCATCAGTCTACACTCAGACGATTGTCTGTCCTATGTACATGAAAATGAATTTATAAAGCTGAGCATGGGAATGCCCGCCTCAGCTAGATCATGAAAATATTATGAAGATAATGTATTGTATTGTATCTTATTACATGTCTCCTCCCAGCATTGAAAGAACTTTGGATCCTCATAATAAAGCATTTCACCCGACATAAAAAGATTAACGACCTCATGCTTTAGGGGGCAACTGTTATAGACATTTTTGGGCCCTATAACCCCAAGCATGAAATTTCCATAAACCAAGGGCTCCTAAGTCCCTAAAAGTGTTGTTCTAACCCCTAAAGGAACAAGGTCAACAGATTACAGCTTCTCCTAGAAGTTCTCCAAGAAAACCTGCTCAGAATTGGTCAAAATAGGATCATTTCAGCTGCTCCACTGGCTAAGTGTGTTGCATCTCACCTAAATACACTGTGTGGGTGCGTTGCATTTCAAAAGTCCCTTCTGTGGGGTGTGATGGGCGAGAAATGACAAATGGCAGTGTCATTCCGCAAGGTGGAGAGGTAATGGAAGCTTCCAGAATCTTCTCCTGTGACACTTGCCTCACTGAATTCGACCAAGGATGAGTAAGAGACCATCAATCTCCAAGTGGAAGCAAGAACTATCAGAGGGAAGACACTAATCAAATCTCGAGCTGACTCATCTCGATTACAAACATCTATATATGGATCCCTCATCCCAGAGATCCAGAGGCTGGAATTTTGCATATTGTAAGGAATTGTTGTTGGTTTCTTGAGACAAACATCAGATTGTTGGGTGATCTAAGCTTTGTTTGAGGTGAAGAGGGGCTTCTTTGCTGGGAGGTTGATGCTGGGTCAGAACAACTGGTTGTAACTCCTCTTGGCTCTTTTCTTGTTTATCAATAAAAGCTATTCAAGTTTTCCTCCATGATTTTGTGTCATTGATGCTTGCTACATTTGTATGGTCAATTTACATCTGATCCTAGATTGTTTATGATTATAGATCCATGTCTTTGTATAGTGCTATGCTTCTGTGATCTTACAGGTACTTTGTGAAGCTGGGCGTGCAAGGGAGAGGTATCTGAAGACTATCCAAGAAGAGAGGGATCAAATCAGGAGATTAGCGCAAGACAGAGGTTGGTCTTTCTGTTCCTCTCTATCTATAATCCATAAAGGAAAAACAAAATTAGCTTTTCTCTATTTGTTTCTAAGGCAGCTGTCACACCTTAGTGGGATAGAGCAGTTCTATATAGACACTTTTCCCTCTAACACTCTCTGGCATTAAAATAACTGAAACTTGTAAACAAACTAAATGATACATGCTAAATCCTAACATAGACGTGGGATGACAGCCCCTCTAATGCTAAACATTAACAACGCATGAATAAATGCAAAACAGGCACAGCCTAGAACAACAAGAAGAAGTGGACAGTGAGAAATTAAGAGCAAAAGAAGCTTGCATTAGCTAAAAATGAAGACCAGACGCTACAGGTTACAAAGTAGCTACAATCTCCAGAAGTTGAAGCTAACAACAGAATCACATTCATCAAACTGATTACATCTTGTTTTTCAGTATATATGGAGTTTTCACAAAATTTCTCTTTGCCCTAAGCGTGGAGGGGTCATAGCTAACCACCAAATGCATTTACAAACTATTATGGGCATCTGATACATTCTGACTATTTTAATTAACAAATTTGACATTCTAGGGTATTTTGTTGTACTGCTTGAACAGGGTGAATGATTCATGAAAAAAATTTCCATAACTTCTAAAGGTGTTCAACTCCTCGAGGCAGTACTTTCTCATCCTTTATCGTGCTGTTCTTTGAATGAATTTGCTAAGGATTAAATGTGCAGATTGCTAGGTCATCACCTCCTTCCTCTTTTGGAAACAAAGAGGAGTCAAGAGTGATACAGGTAGTATGGCGAGATCAGGCTGAGCAGAAGAATCAATCTCAACCGTCAGATCCACAGATAAATGGCAGAGATCAATAGATTAGGAGTTAGCGGGCAAGCGAATGTGGGCTGTCAGATCGCGAAAATGAAGAGTGGAGATTGCATCGAGAGGAGCTATCGGGAGGTGGACGATCAAGGTTAACAAGGGTCGTGGATTTGGATGCGAAAGATCTAACAGTGTTCGCACAAGAAATATGTGCGGAGAATAATGCGCGGGCGAATGGTGGTATAGCGGGCGAGTGGTTTCCCTACACCACTTATGGGCTGTGTTGGTTTTCATACAGGGCGGGTGCGATGCAATAAGAACACGACATGCAGCAGGTGGGAAATCGCTTCCCCACGGGCTAATAGTCTTGCAAGTTACAAGAGCAGGGGCTGCGACTATCGTCGGATCCTGACGAGGAATGATCTGATGGTCTAGGAATTAAAGCACATGATTAATACTTGATGTGATAGGTTAGGGTCTGACGGTACCACTTTTTCATATGCGCACAATTATGACGGGTTAAGACCTTAGCGTCGGGGCTATAAAGGTTATCAGGGGTTTATAATATCAAAACAAAAATTCCCAAAAGCCTTTTAACAAAGGTTCATACGGTTTAAAAGTATTAAAACAAAATATGCCCGGGAATTGATAAAAAAGGGTTTAGGCGGGCTTTTATATAAAACGGAAGAATGAGGTTTATAAAGTTAATATGGGCCTTATGAAGGTTTTCATAGAAGAAACATAGATAGCGGAGGCTAAGAGGGTGTGAGGAAACTAAGAGAGGAAGGAAGAAGAGACTGCTGCGAGCTCCTTTAAGCACCAACAACACTGCGAAGTTGTCCTTGACCTTGAAAAATGCTCAAACATGTAGCAGATCTAAGAGTTCCCATCTTTGGGAAATGAAGTCTAATAAGAATGAGGCCTTTAGGTTTGTTTTATGGACCCTATCACTATGTCACATGAATGTGAATTAATAAAAAAAATTGATTTACATAAATAAATCCAACATACATGTCAATGTTTTTCAATTGTTCCTAAGAATAATGTTATGTTCTTATATCAAAAATTATAGTTTTATATTAATCTCCTAACCACACAAGTTTCATGGAAGACTTGAATGAAGGTGGAGATTCTTAGGAGCTTGAACAAACCTTAAAGGGTGAGAGCTCTAGAATTAGTGGGGTTAAGCATGTATGTGTCCATGCAAATTACAGACAACCTTGAATTAAGAGTTAATTGGTGCAACAATGAGTGGCGCTTGGCCTCTAATAACAATAGGCGCCTAAAAATAAAATCTATATTGTTAGAGAATGTAAGAATATTCACTAAAGCCAGTTTTCTATTGAACAATTTTCTTGGTTACATAATTTTTAGGATTACAAAATGATAGAAGTTATGGTGTTCAAGACACAATTGTGTGGGATCTCAATGGTCATTAAACAATTTTTTTTGGTGTTTTGGTCCCAATCATTCATCAACCAACTCATTTTATCCTAAGCTTTGATACTAGTTATTAGGGACCATAAAACACTAATAGAAGTGCTCGTGTCTAAATACACTCATGATTGGGATTCCAATGGGGGTTAAACTTATTAGTAGTTTTTATGCCTTTACATAGTGATTTTCAACATGAATATCATGGGAAAAACCATACATTATCACAAACAAGAAAAAGACTAAAATTTTGTTCACTACCATGGTTAAAGAAGCCCTTGATGTATAATGCAAAGTGGTAACATCAAGGAATAAAAACCTGTGAAGTACATGAGTTTCAAAAAACTCTTAATAGAGAGCTCAATCCTGTATTAGTAGTGATAGTGCTAATATGGTAAATGTTTAAAGTTGTCGTGTATTAGTATTGATAGTGCTAATATGGTAAATGTTTGAAGTTATTAAAAGTTTTAAATATTCATAAAATATCCTTATTGATACATATGAATATCATTTAATGGAAAATTATTTCAAGAAATAAATAAACTATCTAAAAGTTACAAGATCACTCACCAAAAGAAAAAGCATAAATTTTCACAAATCTATAGTCCAAAACCCAAAGTTTTATTTACCACCTTGGTTAAAAAGGTCTTTAATGAATTATGCAAAGTGGCAACATCAAGGGAGAAAAACTTGTGCACTACATGAGTTGAAAAAATTGTTAATAGACACTTAGTTTACCACTCATGTAATAGATGTGATAGTTCTAATATGAGAAATGTTTGAAGTTATTAAAAAAGAGTTAAACATTCTCAGAATATCCTTATTAATATTCCTACATAGCATTTAATATAAAATTATTTAAAGAAATAAATAGAATTCCTAAAAATTATAAGAGCACTAAGCAAAGTAAAGTCAAGAAATGAGACAAAGCCTGCCTATTTAAACTTTGCTTGATCACACTACTGAATTGACACATTGAGTGCAAATGACTCACGATGATGTATGAGGTAGAGTAGATATTCCTTTTCAAGTTTATACATAGGATGAGACATTTCAACAAATTACAAATATTTTAAGAGCAAATTGCTGGGGAAAAGCACAAGGATAGGAATGCAGCTATAATGTTCATGAACAATCTCCAACATAACCAATGGTGGATTTTGTGCATGATGGCATCCACTTAGAGGTCAAAAACTAATCCATGACAAATTAGTGAACCTTGAAGGTAGAATGGAGCATATAGAAGGTCATGTCCATGACGCTTTCCATCATCCTTTACCTCTATTTAATGAAGGTGGGCTAATTGGTGCTCTCCATCTTGAACATTGATGAAAATGGATTTTTTTGAGCTACTTGGGATTTTTTGGTTATACTGGATTGTTAGAATATGGATTTCTAGTGTCATTAGCTTTTTTGTAAGGTGGTTTTGTTTTCATCTTTGGGCTTCCAATAAGAATGAGGTCTTTGTGTTTGTTTTATGGATCCTATTAGAATGTAACATCAATGTGAATTAATAGAACATTTTGATTTACAAAAAATGAGGGTGATGGAAAGTAAATACAACATACTTGTGAATGTAATTTAGTTGTTCCTAAGAATCATGTTCATAAGTTTCATGTCAAACTTGAATGGAAGTGAAGATTCTTAGGAGCTTGAAGAAACCTTAAAGGGTGATAGTTCTAGGATGAGTAGGGTTAAGCATGTCCGTGTCCATCCAAATTGCACTAAGGCCAAAATTAAGGCTTAATTGGTGGAACAATGTGTGGCCCTTGGCCTCTAATAGAAATAGGCTCCTAAACCTAATATGATCTTATAATCTTTACTGATAGCAATTGTCACTAAACAAATTTATTGGTGTTTTTGTGTGAACTATTCATCAACCATCTCATTTTTTCTTGATCTTTGATACCAATTATTAGGGACCAAAAAACACTAAGAAAAGTGGTGGTGTCTAAAGATAGCCATGATAGGGATTAGAATGGACCATACATTTATCACTTGCTTTTATGCATTTAAATTGTGATTTTAAACATGAATACGGTGGGAAAAACCATACAGTCTCACAAACCAAAATTTTGTTCACTATCATGATTAAAGAATCCCTTGATGTATAATGAAAAGTGGTACTATCAAGGACTAAAAACTTGTGAAGTACATGAGTTTCTAAAAAAAATTAATAGACAAGTCAATCATATATTACTAGCACTTTGCTAAACTGGTAAATGTTTGAAGTTATTAAAAAATTTAAATATTCTGAGAATATCCTTATTAATACTTATGAATAACATTTAAAGGAAAATTATTTCAAGAAAGAAATAAAATTCCTAAAAGTTATAAGATCACTCACCAAAAAAAAACCATAAATTCACATAAACCTACAGTCCAAAACCAAAAATTTTATTCACCACCATGGTTAAAAGGGCCTTTCATGCATAATTCAAAGTGACAACATCATCTACTTAAAAAGTGTGACATACATGAGTGTAAAAAATTGTTAATAATAAACATTTAGTTTATCACTCATGTAATAGAGGTGATAGTGCTAATATGAGAAATGTTTGAACTTATTAAAAAAGAGTTAAAGATTGTGAGATTATCATTATTAATACTCCTACATTGCATTTAGTACAAAATTAAGTCAAGCAATAAATAAAATCATTAAAGTTATAAGAGCATTGAGCAAAAAAAAATAAATTCTTAGAGAGAAATTAGACAAAGTGTGTCTATTTAAACTTGTCTTAATGAAACTTCTAAATTGAAACTCTTAGTGTGAATCACTAGTGTTTAGCCCTCTAGGTATAGTAGGGATGCCTTCTCCCTTTGATACATAGGATGAGACAGCCTTTTGCAAATTACAATTTTTTTAGAGCAAGTTTCTCAGGACAAGCACAAGGATAGGAACTAAGCTATAAGGTTTATGAACAATCTCCAACAAAATCAATGGTGGATTTTGTGAATCATAGCATCCACTAAGAGGTCAAAAATGAATCCATGATAGTTTAATGAACTTTCAAGGTAGAAGGAACATACAGAAGTTCATATCCATGAGGCTTTCCATCATCCTCTTCCTCCACTTAATGAAAAAGGTGGGCCATTTCTAGTTCTCCATCTTGAACAAGGATGAAAATGGACTGTCTTGAGCTACATTGGATTTTTTAGTTATATTGGTGTTATAAACATATTTGGGCACATCAACCCCAAACTTATATGTTGATAAACTAGGACTCATCAACCCCTAAAAGAGTTGTTTCATACCCAAAAAGAGCATAGTCATCTGATTACCTCATTCCACAAAGGTTCCACCTGAGAAACCATCCAGAAATGGCTTAAACTGAACCATATTGAGTGTTACACTGCCACGGTGTGATGCATACTATTTGGGACTTATATAGGGTGCAATGGGTGAGGATGGAAAAATGTACTAGACAATTTTCTAGGTGGTTGCTCATGGAATCTTCTAGAAACTTCTCCTATGCCACTTGCCTCTCTGAATTCACCCATGGATGAGTAAGAGATCCAAGAAATCTCCAAGTGGAACTAATTGTAACAAGTGGAATGACACTAATCAAAACCCCAGAGATGACTCACACCCTTCCACACATCTATAAATGGATCCCTCATCTAAGAGATCTAGAGGCTGGAATATTGTGAATTGCAAGGAAGTGTTGATAGTTTGTAATTGAGGAAAGAGCATTGTATTGTTGGTGTGATCTTGCTATTTCATGAGGTGAAGAGGGATTGATGCTAGGAGGATGATGCTGGATCAGACAACTGGGTTGTAATTCTCCATTCTATTAATAAAGTTCTTCAAGTTTTCTTCCATATGATTGTGCAATTGTGAATGTTATCATTTGTGAATGCTATCATTTGTTCATTATATATCTAATTCTGTAATGTTTATGTTGTAATAGATCACGATGCTTTGACGGTTCTTTGTTGTTGTGTTTCTGCAGGTACTCTCCAAGCGGGTTAAGTACAGGGAGGAGTTGCAAGCTCTATCAAGGGGGAGAGAGATCAAGCAAGGGATTAAGCGGAAGTTCCAAGTTGGTTCCATTATCTTTCTCTTATATGTTACACATAGAATAAATCATTGAATTTCTTTAAACTATTGCTTCTATGGTAGCTACCAAACCTAGAGGGCTAGTCGTTCGACATGACACTAGTTTTCCCAGAAACAAATTGGAGACTCCGCTAGGGAAGAAAAGATGTTTGTCTGTTGTTATTGTATGTTTTATAAACTATAGAAAGAGCCTGAAGTCAGGTAGGTAGCCTTCGAATTGCTCTTACTCTGCAATTGGATAGTAGATGAATGTTGCTTCAGTCAATCTCTGGTTTAGTTTATGAATTAAACATTTGACTTACAAGCACATATAGATGCGCTTTTGGTAGCATAGTAACCTCTCAAGGCATTCTTTTGTACTTTGCTCCTTACTGTCCATGAAAGCTCAACTTAACTCACTGAAAACAGTTGCACATTCGAGCCAAAACCCATTTCAGTTGCACTCCCTCGCCCATCACGGTATCTGTCACTGTAACCCTGTATGCATCACACCTCTCGAGTGTGTAAAGTGCGATGCATCCCTGCTTGTGTCAAGCCTAGGTGTGATGACTGACTGAACCTTTTTTCCATTCTAGAAATTAGGGGTTTTTGACCTTGTTTTCAGTTTTGTTTAGTTGTTTTGCTGCTTATGAACAGTGCCTCCTTACTGAAGCCTACTTGCATCACATAAATCAACCTCCATTAGATTAGGATTAGTGAATGTTTTTATGTATTTTTTCATCATTTACAATCCTTTGTTGAAAAGTTGGTTAAATCGATCTGTCGCTTTGGTACAAAAAGTGTCGTAATTGTCGTTTTGTGTCGAAAAGAGAAGTGTCATGGATTCTCCCTTCCCTGGATAGTCGATTGAACTTTTCTTCATGTATTTGGTTTGATTTATTTATATTCAAAATCTCGAAAGAAGTTTTTATTTAAAATTCAAAAGTGTCGTTTAGTCTTCCTTTCTATTTTGAAGAAGAAATTGTCGAAAATGTCGCTTTGAGTTAAATATTTCAGATGTTTGCTGCATTTAGTTTTCCTTTTTGGCATTTTTCACATTAAAGGGAATGAAAACAAATACATGCATTTTTATTTAGCTTTTTTTAGTTTGCGTGTGAAAATATGATTTATGAAAATGCACTAGTGGGTGCTCTTTACTCTTCGTTTGAAAGAATTGTAATCTTCTTTCCCTAGTAGCTAGGATTTACATGATCAAAATAAACAAATATTGTTTATCATTGTAGATTGCATTTTAGGAATTTCAAATCATCATCACGTGGTGAACCATTGAAAGGAAAACTTTAAACAAGATCAACTCTAAAATAAATTTCAATGAACCTAACAACGCTTTGGAACTTAACGGAACACATCTGGAGGTCTAGGGTAGAGACATGTTCCGACGTCATTAAAACTAGTAACTATCGTTTTCATTGAAGGTTGGGTGATTCCTCTTCCTTGACATGAAAAGCGCTAGCACAGACTTGTGCTCCTTGTACTGTTTAGTATATAATTAGAGACCACAACAGGCTTAATCTTTTATCCATAGGAAGCTGAGTCTGTTGCCTTATTGATCGCAATGCACTAAAGAGAGCATTCGGGAAGATTCACTGTCATACATAAGTCCTTCGTAATTTCTCTTTAATTTATCACCAAGGTGTATATTGCAGTTTTGTGATTGGTTTTGTAATCCCTCTGTCCAGATTTTCAAGAGTAGTCACTTTCATTCCTTTTTAACTCTTTAAAAGAATAGGTCCATCTGAGCACTTCTCACTTCAGGCTCATTAAAAATCGAAGGAGACTAGAGTCATCTTGAGCTTTTTCTTGGCTCTTAAAAACCGAAAAAGCTGTGTCAAATCATCATTAAAATTAATTGAATTCGGAATAACATCCCTCTTCCTTAGTTGATCTTGGGTTGAGGTATATGGAAACAAATCTGGAATCCACCAATCAAGGAATCCATTTTGAGGGGAATCCTAGTCCTTTTTCCTCTTGGGGAAAGATTGGTGCTCCCTATATGGCCACATTGTCCCTCTAGAGAATTATCATTGGCCTACCAGTATGGTTGTTTTCAACCTTTGTGGTTCAAAATGTCGTGATTCCTCCATAATTGAATCAACCTCTAGTGGATACTAAATTTGACCCTTCACCTTCTTCTTCTTTTGTTTCTCCCTCCCCTTCTTCCTCTTTGCCTGGTGAAAGTAGTGATGCTAGTAACCAGGTGGATGAGAAGAAGAAGAAAGGGAAGCAGAACAAGAGGAATCTAAATCAGCCACGGTGCAACCAAGCAACCATTGCTTTGAATGCATCATCTGGTGAAAATCCACACATGAAACATCCCAAAGCCAAATTTCCATGCATAATTTGTGTAGGTGACCATTTTTCTCGAGATTTCCCTTGCTTTCCTCAGATTTTGAAAGAATGGTCTCCCCATTCACACCATCGTGTGTCATCAACTTCTGGAAATCATGTTGGTAACACACCTTCAACTAGTGATAGTAAAGTTCATGGACAGAGAAGAAACATTAGGTTTCCATGTAGGCTATGTGAAGGGAACCATGCCCTTCACCTTTGTCCCTTTTTCGATGAAGCCAAACGAGTGTTGGATAACCATCCTACTTCATCGCAATGACTTCCATCTCGCTACAAGAAACTCCCACCAAGTCCTTTACTAGTTGAAAAGCCGAATGACTTAAATCAACTGTCGGTCGAAACCAATCTCTCTGAAAGTGAATCTTATGAGTCTGTACCCGACCAAAGTCGACAGGTCGAGGTGATAGTTGACCCAAGTTCACCTTTAGATAATCGTACCCTTCCTAAAGAGAGTGAGAACGATACCATTCAAATTCTTTTTGTTACTTCATATTCCGATGAACTTGGGGGAAATCCGCCTATTCCATCTAGACAAGAGGAAAACCCTCCAGCTCTTGTAACTGAAGGGGTTAATTCTCCTATTTTTTGGTACCCCCTCAGAGTAGTCTAGTCACTTCCTTTGATTGGAATTGACTAGCAAGATCTTGCCTTCCTTCTTATCTACCTTTCCAGATCACAGTAAAAATTCGTAAAATAATCGTGTATGGAACTATTATAGATGAAGGGGCATCAGTAAGTATCTTTTCCTCAACTACTTGGAAACGGCTTGGATCGCCATCGCTTATGCCAGTTACACAGAATCTGTTAGGTTTTAACAAAAGAACTAGTCAACCATTAGGGATCCTTCCTAAGTTACCAATTACTTTGGGAGGGAAAACCATTCATTTTAACGTGATGATGTTTCCGAGTGATGTGTTTCCCACATGAAGGTAAGATAGTCACCATTGACCAGCTTTCATTTCCCGGTACAAACATAGCTCCAAGTCAATCACCCATAAATGGTCCTTTTACATCAGTGGTATCTCTTGAACCTTCATTCCATCCACCTAATTGCCATGAGTAGTCTCGTGAATGTAATGAAGCTTAGGGGGCATGCACCCTTGTCTATTCTCGATGCACCTAGTTGTAAAGATAAGTTTCCCTGTAGGTTATGTGATTGGTCTAACACACCATTCACCTTTGTCTATTCTGGATAAAGCCAAGGAAGTGTTTTGTCTATTCTGGACGAAACCATCTTGCCTAACCACAGTAATTTCCATCTCGCTACAAGAGACTCTCCTTTTCATCATGCTGGGGGCATGCAAACCATTTTTCAATTTCATTTTCAATTTTTCGTTTTGTTGTTTCTAGCTTGTGTAAAAATGAAACTAAATCTAGGCATAGTTCCCGCATGGCTCAAGCTTGTCAAAAGATGAACCCACCAAGCATAGTTCCCCCATGGTTCAAGCTCATCAAAAGATGAACCCACCTTCAACTAAATAACCTTTGTGATTGCCATTCTATCAGCCTTTTGAACATTGGTTGTGTACCTCTCATCACCACCATCCTTTTGGCCGATCATATGCTCTCACTTGGTTGTTTTACCCTTTTTGAGGAACAGTTGTGATGAGTGGTCTTATTAGCCAACCTCTTCATAGAATTCACCATGTTTTGAGAAGTTCCAAATTCACGGGAACCAATTGCTACCCTAGACACCACTCGTTCCTCAAAATTCGAGTCTCCTTTAAACCCTTTTCAAATTCATTAAATATGAAAATCTTGTCGAGCGTCCACCTTTCCAGCTCATTAAAGTGATTTGAAATGTCATCCCTCCCATATTATTTTATACTTTTGCAGACTTGAGGGATTATCTTAGGAAAAAGTCGAGTGCTTGTCTTTTTCGGCTTGTTAAAGTGATCAGAAAAGTCATCCATTTTGTATAATTTTATCATTTTTCAGACTTAAGGGATTATTTTATGAAAAATAACTTTTGGAGTTTTCTTTTCATCCCTTTTCAAACTCTCTAAACATGAAAAGGACCCAGTTATCCTTGTCATTAAACTCATTAAAACAATAGTGATAGACTTGTCCATTCTAGACAAGACCGAGTTTCATTGTCGCTAGGCTTGGTAAAACATAGCGACACGTTTGCCCCAAGGGAAAATTATAGAACAAGCATATGTTATCCTCCACAAGCTTGAAAAAAATAGAGAGGTACTGGTCAGCAATGATTGGGGAAAAAGGGAAAAAAATTGAAGAACTTATGGTAGCAGGTCGCTCTTGAACATGACACTTTCACTCCATCATCATTATTGAGTCGGGTTGGATTATTTCGTTCACCGATCATCTCACCATTGGTATTTCACACCAAACATATTTTGGGGTTAACGCTACCAATCCATCTCAGTGTTGCCGACATCTTCAAGAGAAGTCATTCAGTTGAGAAACCACAATCCAGTTAATGCCTTATCCACTGCAATACCTTCAAATTTTATTTTTCATTACCGCCATTCGTGAACCTTTTGTCGTCAGATCGCTTTCACCTCGAGAAATCATTTGCTTTGTTTCGTGTTGTAGATGTGGGATATGTCAAGGTGCTCTTACGAAGAGTCACTTCTTGTTGGCATCACCTCATTTTCCTAAAAGATGACTTAGAAACACCCCTTTGAGTGCTTTGGAGCTTGCACACATCAATGGCAAGTTTCTCACTTTTTGTGATAGGTTGACATCAATTGCCTTCGACCGAAAGATTTTGCGTGGTGTTCGACATCGAATCATATATTCACACCAAGTGAATTGTACTGTAGTAACTTGAGGGTCATTATCATTATTGGTGACTCCGCTTGTGCCTGTTAACAGCTCACATTATTGGCTGGTAATCAGGAAATGTCTTTCCATGTTCGACTTCAGAACATCTCTTCACATGGATTGACTTGTACATCGGGTGTAGATTGAACGATTTTGAAGACCCGAGATCTAGTTTCATCCATCCGGGCTACAATATATTCAGGGATATAAAAACACCAAATGTACAAAGGCGCTGCACAAATGGTCATCCGAACCATGGATGATGACTCTACATGTCAAGAATCACTCGTCTACATCTACAGATGACCATATAATCTATGTACATGAAATGAATTTATAGAGCTCAGCATGGGAATGCCTACCTTAGATAGATCATGAAAATTATATTATGATGATGTATTCTATTGTAACTTATGTAGGTCACCTTCCATTTCAAAACCTCGGATCCTCATGATAAGGCATTTCACCTAACATCAAGATTTACGACTTCATGATTTAGGGGGGAACTATTATAAACATATTTGGGCACATCAACCCCAAACTTATATGTCGATAAACTAGGGCTCATCATCCCCTAAAAGAGTTGTTTCATACCCTAAAATACTATAGTCATCTCATTACATCATTCCACAAAAGTTCCACGTGAGAAACTAAGTGTTACGCTACCAAGGTGAGATGCATATTATTTGGGCCTTCTATAGGGTGTGATGGGCAAGGATGGACAAATGCCTGAGACAGTTTGCTAGGTGGTTGCTCATGGAATCTTCTAGAAACTTCTCCTATGCCACTTGCCTCTCTGAATTCGCCTAGGGATGAGTAAGAGATCCAAGAAATCTCCAAGTGGAACCAATTGTAACAAGTGGAATGACACTAATCAAAACCCTAGAGATGACTCACACCCTTGCACACATCTATAGATGGATCCCTCATCTAAGAGATCGAGAGGCTCGAATATTATGAATTGAAAGGAAGCCCTCATAGTATGTAACTGAGGAAAGAGCATTGTATTGTTGGTGTGATCTTGCTATTTCATGACATGAAGAGGGATTGATGCTCGCAAGGTGATGCTAGATCAGACAACTAGGTTGTAGTTATCCCTTCTATTAATAAAGTTCTTCAAGTTTTCTTCCATATGATTTTTGAACTTTGAATGCTATCATTTGTTCATTATATATTTGATTCTGTAATGTTTATGTTGTAATAGATCATGATGCTTTTATGGTTCTTTGTTGTTGTGTTTCTGCAGGTACTCTCCAAGCGAGTTAAGTATGGGGAGGAGTTGCAAGCTTTTTCAAGAGGGAGAGAGATCAAGTAAGGGATTAAGCGGAAGTTTGAGGTTGGTTCCATTATCTTTCTCTTATCTCTTACACATAGAAGAAATCCTTGAATTTCTTTAAACTGTTGTTTCTAGCATAGCTCCCAAACCTAGAGGGATAGTTGTTCAACAAGACACTAGTTTTCGGAGAAACAATTGGGTTATTAGAAAATGGCTTTCTAGTGTCATTTGCTTGTTTTTCATATGGTTTTGTTTCCATCTTTGGGACATCAAGTCTAATAATATTTATACATTCAAGTTTGTTTTATGGAGCCTATCAAGATGTAACATGAATGTGAATTAATAGAAAATTTACTTTTATAGAAAATAAGGGTGAGGGAAAGTAAATCCAACATACTTGTCAATGTATTTTAGTTGTTCCTAAGAATAATGTTCCCTTCTTATATCAAACATTACATATCTATATTAATCTCCTAGCCACACAAGTTGCATGTCAAACTTGAATGAAGGTGGAGATGCTTAGGATCTAGAACAAACCCTAATGGGTGAGAGCTTTACAATGAGTAGGGTTAAGCATGTTTGTTTCCATCTAAATTGAACTCCTCGGTGAATTGACACTTAATTGGTGGAACAATAAGTGGTGCTTTGCCTCTAATAGAAATAGGCTCCTAAACATAAAATTTATATTGTTGTTAGAGAATTTAAGAGTTTTCACTAAAGCAAGATTTCTATTAAAGAATTATCTTGCTTACATAATTGTTAGGATTACAAAATAATAGAAGTAATGTTGTTTAAAGACAAGTTGTCTGGGATCTCAATGGTCACTAAAAAAAATTGTTTGGAGTTTTGGTCCCAATCATTCATCAACCATCTCATTTTTTAGTGAGATTTGATAAGAGAACACAAAACACTAAGAGAAGTGGTGGTGTCTAAAGACACCCATGATTGGGATCCCAATGGAAGATACATTTATATGTATTTTCTGCCTTTAAATAATGATTTTCAACATGAATTTCATTGGAAAAAACATACAATCCCACAAATATGAAGTCCAAAAACCAAAATTTTGTTCACTACCATGATTAAAGAAGCCCTTGATGTATAATGCAAAGTAGCAACATAAGGACTTAAACCTTGTGAAGTACACGCAGCTCAGTCATGATAGTGTTAATATTTGAAGTTATTAAAAAATTAAAATATTCTAAGAATATCCTTATTAATACTTATGAATAGCATTTAATGGAAAATTATTTCAAGAAAGAAATAAAATTCCTAAAATTTATAAGATCACTCAAGAAAAGAAAAACCATAAATTCTCACAAACCTATAGTCCAAAACCAAAAAAAATGTTCACCACCATGGTTAAAAAGGACTTTCATGCATAATGCAAAGTGGAAGCATCAAGAGCTAAAAACTTGTGAAGTACATAAGTTGAAAAAACTATTAATAGACACTTAATTTATCACACTCAGGTATTAGAGGTGATAGTGCTAATATGAGAAATGTTTGAAGTTAGAAAAAATGAGTTAAATATTCTCATAATATCCTTATTAATAGTTCTACATAGCATTTAATAGAAAATTATTTCAAGCAATAAATAAAATTCTTAAAGAAAGTAAAATGCTAAAGATTAATAGCACTGGTAAAGAGGAAATGAGACAAAGCTTGTCTACTTCAACTTTACTTAATCACACTACTGAATTGACACACTCAATGCAAATGAATCATGATGATGTATCCATGTAGAGTCAAGATGCCTTTTCCCTTTGACACATAGAATGGGAGTAAATTACAATTTATTGAGAACAACTAGCTCTTGACAAGCACAATGATAGGAAATAAGGTATAAGGGTCATGAATTTTCTCCAATAGAACCTACTGTGGATTTTGGGCATGATGTCATCGAGTGAGAGGTCAAAAAAATCCATGACAGATTAGTGAATGTTGAAGGTAGAATGGAGCATATACAAGGTCATGTCCATGAGGCTTTCCATCAACCTCTGCCTAGAGTTAATTAGCAAGGTGGGCCAATTCTTGCTCTCCATCTTGAACATTAATCATGAAAATGGGTTTTTTTTAGCTAAGTGGGATTTTTTGGTTATATTGGGTTATGAGAAAATGGCTTTAGAGTGTCATTAGCTTATTTTTAATGTGGATTTGTTTCCATATTTAGGCCATGATGTCTAATAAGAATGAGGCCTTAATGTTTTTTTCTGGAGCCTATCACAATGTAACATGAATGTGAATTAACAAACAATTTTGATTTACAAAAATAAATCCAACATACTTGTCAATGTATTTGGTTGTTACTAAGCATAATGTTCCCTTATATCAAAAATTATTGTTCTATATAATCTTCTAGCCACACAAGTTTCATGCAAAACTTGAATGAAGGTGTAGATTCTTAAGAGCATGAACAACCCTTAAAGGGTGAGAGCTCTAGGATGAGTACAGTTAAGCATGTATGTGTCCATTGAAATTGCACTTAGCCTTGAAGTAAGGTTTAATGCAAAGTGGAAACATCAAGGACTAAAAACTTGTGAAGTACCAGTTTCAAAAAACTATTAATAATCAGGTCAATCATGTATTAGTAGTGATAATGATAATATGGTAAATGTTTGGAAGTTATTAAAATTTTAAAATATTATGAGAATATCCTTATTAATACTTAAGATTAGAATTTAATGCAAAATTATTTCAAACAAGAAATAAAATTCCTAAAAGTTATAAGATCACTCAGCAAAAGAAAAACCATAAATTCTCACAAACCTAGGGTCCAAAACTCAAAATTTTGTTGAGGACCATGGTTAAGAAGGCCTTTCATGCATAATGCAAAGTGGCAACATCAAGGGCTAAAAACTTGTGAAGTACATGAGTTGAAAAAACTGTTAATAGACAAATGGTTTATCACTCATGTATTAGAGGTGATAGTGCTAATATGAGAAATGTTTGAAGTTATGAAAAATTCTATGAAAAATTTCTCAGAATATTGTTATTAATAATCCTACATAGCATTTAATACAAAATTATTTCAAGCAATAAATAAAATTCCTCAAGATCATGAGAATTAATAGTCCTACATAGCATTCAATACAAAATTATTTCAAGTAATAAATAAAATTCCTAGACAGAAGAAAAAAAATTAAAAATAAATAAATAGATAAATAAAAATAATCTTAAATATCAGTAACACTAGTAAAACCCGTCTATTTCAACTTTGCTTAATCACGGTACTGAATTGACAGACATTCAATGCAAATGACTGATGATTAGAATATTAAAAGAAACCGATAAACCGCAAGAACAACTGAATTGAAAGATTGTAAATACATTTAAACATTGATGAAAAACCAATTTCTAATCTAAGCGTTAGAACAAATTTCTAATAACTAATCTATCAATGGGAACTCTAATATCTGCCATTTTTGACATGAAGAGTGCAGGGAAATGAACACTGTCGGCTTGAAGAGCCGAAGAGTGCAGGGAAATGAACACTGTCGGAACAACTACTAGAAGCTGTGAATTGTACATCTCAGAATTCTTACATTTTATCGCGAAAATGAATTATTACATTATACCAACTACTCGAACCTGAGATCCGCTGTCCTGGACACAATGGACAGACGGAGGAGATTAATCGACTAAAGGAGACGATTGAAACAAAACCAAAGTAAGGAGTAACAATGAAGCAAAAAGTTTGAAGATTAGAATTTTAAATTATATTTTTCAAGAGGACCAATTTACAATATTAAGGTTTGGGAGAAATTTCAACCCTGGTATTTTGTAGATTATTCACTCGAATAATTCTAATTATTCATTTATTTATTTAAATAATTGTTTAAAATAAATGATCCTAAACATCCAATCAAAAAAATCATAGATAGTATATCCAAAAATTCCACTCAAAAACAATCATAGATAGTATATAGAGTAAATCTGCATTTGATCCTACACTAGTGGGATCATATCTATGCATTGATACATGAATTCTAGAGTTTATACATAATGCATATCTTGAGAGAATCAAAGAGGACAGTCTAATCCCTTTCTAATATTGGCTTAAATGATTAAGAAAAATACATATATTATAACTTTCTGTGAGATGATGTTCTGAGGGAAGAAGGACCTGTGTTTCAGAATGCATAGTTTAGAGATATACCATTATTGGAAATGTTTTTGTAAAGACTAATTTGCAGAGTAAATAAATAGTATTAGGATCACTTACATGTGGGATATGATAGTTATAAATGATAAAAATTATTATCTATATAAAAACAACTAAATAAAAATTTGGTTAATTTTTATTCTTTCTCATAAAAAAAACTAGTGAAAAAAATAGAAAAACTCATACACTTTTATTGAAACTCTTAAAGATTGGAAAAATTCCATCTACTTAAAAATACCTGCCACTTTGGTTTTCATACAAGATGTTGGAAAGAAAAGGATATGGTGAAGGTATAAAAAATACAATACAAATATTCATTTATGTTTTGTGGGATTCATATTAGAAAGAAAGGTTCTGAGGATTAACTTTGCCCTAGTATGGTAGGTTGAACATATAGAGAATACAGATATTATTTTCAATAAAATAAAGATATTCATTTCTTTTTAGTGGGATTCATATTAGAAAGAAAGGTTCCCAGCCCTAATATGATTTGTTGAAGGTATAGAAAAAACAATACATATATTCTTTTTTGTTTTGTATACCTTTTTAAAATCATGAAATAACTTTATTCCATACCATTGAATACAAAAATATGTAACCCTACCATTAAATCATAAATATGTATTTACTGGCTACAACCAATCAATTTCCTTACACCTTACAAAAAAATAAAAACAATTCATCATATCTTCATAGAAATAAGGTTTCCACTGATAATTCTATGATTGTCAAGAAAAAGTTTATTTAAAACATATAATGTCAATAATGCCAAAACTAACAAAAATATCAAAATTAATTAGCATAGAGATAAGGTTTCCATTTTTAATTCTATGATTGTTGAGACTTAACCTGTGGTATATAGGTTTTAATGTGCTAGTGGAGACACCTAAGAGCAATCTCATCTAGGTAAAACTATCATGTTTGTTGTTAAGAGTATTGGATCTATAACGAGCAAATAGACATTGGTAATGTAGAGGAAGTTTGGTCTATATGGACCCTAGAACTCTGGCCAAGAGGGTGGCTTGGATCCTCGTTTAGGTGAAGCACTGGAGGGGCTTAGGAGAAAACAATGATTTGGAATGGGATTCTAGAAGCTTTAGGGAGAGGATCTATTATCTCATTGAGATGTATGTTATGTCATCATATGGGTGAGGGGCCACACATTCTTGAGAGATGTTCTCAGGTGATACCAAAATTGAAGAAATGTGTAGCATGACACACACTTTCCTATGGATGGTAGAAAACCATTTCCACACTGGTAAAGGGAATGTGAACAAGGTTGGAATCAAACTTATACCCCTTTTTGTACAAACTCTAATTCTAGTGGACTCTTACCCACTTTACCTGATGTTAGCAAGTTAGCAAGGCTCCTCAGGCCTATTCTCTATGGAGTACCTTGGTCCTCCCTCCTCCCACCCATGATGACACCTCTATAATTCCTCCTTTGGAACCATCTTGATATAGACCAGTCATGGTCCTCACCACTACCTTCCCTGCCACACTCATTGAACCCTATTCCTCTGTCATCCCCTCATAATTTAGTTGACACTCATATTGAATTTTTAATGCTAAACCATGTCATTGATCTCTCCTCCCTCGCCATGCAAAAGACGAAAGGTCATGCATTTTCTCTTGTTATTAGTGGCCCAATAGACCTAAAACTTAAACAATCAGTAGCATATACTTTTGTGGGAAAAGAAGGCACCTATTGCATGATTCTGTTAGTTTATTTGATGTTCCTATCCTAAATTCCTTCGAGGGCCCTTAGAGAAAATGTAACTTTTTCAGAGTGGACCACCATAAATATTTTTTCCTTCAATATGGCATGGCTTGGGGATGCCACTAAAAATGTTGTCAGTGCTAAACCTATTCTAGTTTGTAGCTTCTTTCATCATAACTTGTTCAGGAGAGGATGGTATATGTTGGGAGATCCATTTCATATTTCAGTCACTATATGGATATTGGTGCATGGCTACAATTGATTCATGTGGGTTTTCAGGTTGCTCTTTGGGATCCAAATTAGGCAGACTTAAAGGCACATAAGAACTATTCTAGGATTTTCTTTCTGGACACATTAGGGGTATGGTGGACAACATCTCCTATTTTCCTTCAATGATGCCAAAAGTAGGCCAGGAGGGGCATAGCATTCAAATTAAGAGGACATGGCTCGAGGAGGAATATTTTAATACACTAGTAATGAGGGTATGGAAATCATATGAGACACCCTCTACCATGAAAAAAATCACTATGAAATTAAAGAACCTAAAAAACAAGTGTGTATATGGGAGAGAAATAAAAATAATAACTTATATCAGCAACTAAAGGCATTGATAGAAGAGATTATAGATATAAGGGAGAGGGAGAGTGTGTCAGTAGTGCCACCCACTATGCAACAATTGGAAAGATTGAATACATTGAAAGAAAGGAAGAAGGGCGTTGTGACATTTGAGGAGACTACATGGAGGTTGAAGAGTAGGGCTATTTGGATCAGTGAGGGTAGGTGAGGGGATCTAAACACTTAATTTTTCCATAGTTTTGAAATCAAAGGAAAATTTGGAACACTATTTGGAACATCAAGGGGCTTATGCAAATTATGTTATGGTGAGATCCATAAAGAACAGGTTTATGAGATGATGAGATCCATAAATTCTCTGAACCTCTTCACACCCAGGGATGAGGTGCACATTGAAAATGGATGAGGTGAATATTGAAGGTCTTCTTTGGGCTCCAGAAGAATATCCTACAATGTTTGACAATGAATGAAATGCTACTCTATATATACTGATCACTATAGAGGAAATCCTTTTGGTATTAATCCTTTTGGTATTGAAATCCTTTGGGGTGACAGTTGAGATATTTTTACATTTCTTGGAGCTCTTGGGACAAGAGTTATTGGGTATGGTAGAAGAGTAGGAGGAGATGAGATCCATTTTGGCCTATATAAATCAACTTCATTGCAATAATTTTGACCTTCTCCTTTTGGAACTTAGGGTAGATTGCAGTCCATAAGCTCATATATGGATGGTATCAGTCAAAATATTAATTTGGCTAGGGCCATGGGGATGTTTAGGGGATTTAAAAACACGGGAGGTTAGTATCACTCACTTATTTTTTGTAGAGGATATTCTAACATTTTGAATGACATTGGGAGGCTCTACACCACATCTTTCACAGTTTCATTGAGGCTTCTGGACTTATTGGAAATGGACAAAAGTCTATTCTTATTTTCTCACATGGGAACCCTTCAGATATAAATCACATTGCTCAAACATTTGGGGTCTCCACCAAGACCCTTCATGAAAGCTTTACCTATTTGGGATGTAGGTTGAAGCCTAACAACTACAGTTTGGGGGACTAGACATGGCTACTCTCTAAATTTTGGAAGAATCTGAAATGTTGGACTCACCCTTTGGCTCTCACTAGGTGGGAGGTTCACTTTGATTCAATCTTTCCTTCAACAATTGACAATATATTGGATGCATCTATTTTCCCTTCCCACACTGATTATTTCTAAGATCGTCTTAGTTTTAGCCAGCTTCCTATGGAAACAGACACATGGGAATCACAAATTTCATACTATAGTTTCTGGGACTAGACATGGCTACTCTCTAAATTTAGGAAGAAGGTCAAATGTTGGACTCACCATTGGCTCACTTTGATTCAATATGTTGGATGCATCTATTTTCCCTTATAGCACTCATTATTTCTGAGATCCCCTCAGTTTCAGGGAGCTTCCTATGGTTCTAGACTCATGGGAATCTAAAATTTCATCTCTTTAAGTGGAGCTCTATTTCCAGCCCAAGAGTAATAGGTGGATGGAGTATTCTAAATACAAAGGTATTTGGTTAGTCATTATTAATGAAGTCCCTTAGGTTGGAACTATTTGGTGAAGACATTTGGAAGGAGATTATATGAGCCAAATACCTTAAGAAATTTGTCTAAAGATAAAACGTTGGTTCTTGAAGCTCATTAAATGGGCATTTGGGAAGGGCAATATGATTATCATCACACTAGAGGGGATTGTGGGATTGTCAGATAACACTTGCCTCAGATAAGGAACTATGGTGGCATTACAACATAGAGTAATTTTTGTCCTAGATCAAGCAATTAACAAGTGGAATGGAGCACATCCTAAATGGAAAGAGGCCCAGAATATTGGGTTATTATGGTAGACCATAGGAATGGAATCTATATATAAACTAATTGAAAAGGGTAGGACTATGTTGGAGTCCAAGAGGAGACACTTTGGTGGATAGGGATTCTAAAAAAAGGTGTAAATGGAGGATGGCTAAGCATGAGTAAAAATCATGCTATAAGTTAGATGGCATGGTGGGATGGGTACAAACACCAAGGCTGAAAGGGTGGCCCTGTGGGCATTATGTGGTTTTCCAAAAAAAAATGATCCTAAACATCCACTCAAAAACAATCATAGATAGTATATAGAATAAATCTACATTTTATCCTACACTAGGGGGATCATATCTATGCATTGATACATGAATTCTAGAGTTTAGACATAATGCATATCTTCAGAGAATCAAAGAGGATAGGCTAATCTCTTTCTAAGATTGGCTTAAATGATTAAGAAAAATACATATATTACAACTTCCTCCAAGATCTCACGGAAGAATGACTTGCTTCAATTCCATAAAGGCCCACATGCCTGGGTTTTCTTGAAGTTTTATTCTCTCTCTCTCTCTCTCTCTCTCTCTTGCTATACATACATACATACATACATACATACATACATACATCTATATATATATATATATATATATATATATATATATATATATATATATATATATATATATATGCTCGCCAAAAACCTCTTAGTTTGGTTTATTTCAGAATGCATATTTTAGGTATATACCATTATTGGAAATGTTTTTGTAAAGGCTAATTTGCAGAGCAAATAAATAGTATTAGGATCACTTAAATGTGGGATATGATAGTGATAAATGATAAAACTCATTATCTATATAAAAATAACTGAATAAAAATTTAGTTAATTTTTATTCTTTCTGATAAAAAACTAGTGAAAAAATAAAAATAAAAAAACTCATAAATTTTTATTGAAACTCTTAGAGATTGGAAATATTCCATCTACTTAAAGATACCTGCCACTTTGGTATTTAATACAAAATGTTGGAAAGAAAAGGATATGGTGAAGGTAAAAAATACAATACAGACATTCATTTCTGTTTTGTGGGATTCATATTAGAAGGAAAGGTTTTGAGGATTAACTTTGCTCTAGTATGGTAGGTTAAAGGTATAGGAAAAAAAATACAGATATTCTTTTCAATAAAATACAGATATTCATTTCTGTTTTGTGGGATTCATATTAGAAAGAAACGATCTGAGGATTAACTATGTCCCAATATGATTTGATGAAAGTATAGAAAAAAAATACATATATCCTTTTTTGTTTTGTATACTTTTTTAAAATCATGAAATAACTTTATTTCATATCATTGAATACAAAAATCTGTAACATTACCAATAAATAAGAAATATGTATTCATCATTGGCCGTGACTGGGGAGTCACTGGTTGCAGGCACAAGAGGCTTGGGCCTATTTTTGGAGCCCTTAGGCCTTCCGCGCCGCCTTGGCCCTCCCTCTGCCGGGCATTCGTCATTGGCCGTGAGTGGGGATTCACGGGTTGCTGGATCAGCTCCGGACATCATGGATGAGGTGCTCATATTTTCACTCAAACCTCTGATAGATACAAAAAGGCCCTTCACTCACTAGGTCTGAATATCAATTCTTTCGTTTCAATACGTGTATATATAATGTTTACCCAATTCTGATTTTTCGTCCTCCACTTACGTGGTCTCAAGTTCTGGCCATCCATGTAGTAATCTACGGTGGATAAATTTGTAACGGTTTCATGCAAGAATTAATTGCAGATTTACTCGAGGGTGAATCCTCCCCAAAATTCAGTCCTCCGGAAAAAACCGTTTCCGTTTCCTTCTGAATGTTTCCGTGTGGCGATGGGGTTTGGATTAAAATCGGGATAGAAAGGGAGCGTTCACAAGACTCACGGTATTGTATTATCCCCGATTATAATACATTTTTTTCTAAATTTAAAACTTTTAATCTTAATAATTCTTTAATACAAAGTCAGGTCAAACTTGATCCAGTTAATATCATGAAACAAGAGCCAACTCTTCCTTTCACGAAATTAGTACAATTCAGTTATATAAATAGTTCAGTGAATATCATGACACAAAATCCAAGTCTATTTCCATCGGACTATTAAATACAAAGTTCCGTCAAACTTATATGACAAATTACTAGATATCGAACTAAAACACAGTCAAAATTAACACCAAACGCGGCCAATCCTGGCCATGTCGGAAGAAAAAGAGTAACGTAACCTATAAAAAAATAAAAAAATAACGATCTTTTGATTCGGTAAAAGTGTGAGTTCCCGAGTCTCCACAATTAACTCCAAGGAAACATAAATAAGATTAGCGTAAGGGAAAAGTTTGTTTACAGCTTAGGTAGCAACTAATTTTGGCTCTTACTCTAGGTCCAGTTATTAAGGAAACAAACAAGATTAGCTTAACTCTTACAGTTTAGGTGACAATTAATTTTGACTTTTACTCTAGGTGCGGTTATTAAGGAAACATAAATAAAATTAGCTTAACTCTCATTATTGTTTCTTTCAATGTGCATGAAGGGAAGGGAAAAGTTTACTTAGAGTTTAGGTTATAATTATTTTTTTTGAAAATTGTTTATTTAAGAGGCTCATTATGATGTGTAAGTAAGGATGTTGGTCTCTCATCAAAGTTGAAATTTTACTTATCTTTGCCAAAATAGAAAATATAAATTTCTAAAAAAATTAAAAAATAAATAACTATACAAAACATTTAAATAATGTGGGCTCCTAAAAAAAATACACTTAAAGAAATTAGAAATTAGATCAAGCTAAGCTCATGTTATCCCTCTAGGCTCACTTTGAAACCTTAGCCCTTGGCAACTACCACATAAAGCATAAGCTTTAGAAACTTTTTATTGACAATACCTTTTTTTATTTGGTCCCATGGTATTCCGCATCTCAAAGCCTTCCTCTTTGACATTTGTAGCTTGGTAGGTACTCCAAACACTAAGCTAGGGGGTTTTAGAGGAATTAGCCCACAAAAGTGGCTTGGGGGCTTAGAACACAACATGGTGGGATTTGCACCTAAGCATGTGGGTGTGAAACTATGAGGTGGTTGAGTGATTTGACACATGGAAGTGTTAGAGGACCCTTAGAGGAGAAAGGGGCACTGAAAATCACTCAAATCCAAGATTTACAAATGAAGCTATTCATTTTTCCACGTGCTTATGGGTTCATGTGGTATACAAGTCACATTGGCTTCGTGTTTATGTGTGCCACATGGGTTGTTTGATGGAGCCACATAAAAAATTATAAATTGAAGTGATGTGTGTTGTAGGTGGAAACACCATAGGGTCTTGGGTTGAAAACCCCAACAAAACGTAGGGCATGGAGACAAACACTCTAAATTCTTAAGCTACTGAAGTAGGAAGAAGTGGTATTACGGTGAGGTCCTACTTTTGAACTCGATCTTGCAGGGTCCAAACCCTCTCCTCCTTCCAATGCATTTAGAACCTATAACTTATGCAAGAAAAGCATATACAACAATAGTAATATGAAACATGTTCATGATATATTTGTTAAATCATATAAGCACGTGAGAAAATGAGCATTAACATAATATTCATAACAAAATCATAACATAGATTAATGCATAAACACAATAAATATCAAGTACATAACAACGTTTCTTTATTTATGTAAGCTAAATGAAATGTAGAAAACTACAACCTCAGTCTTCCTCCACCTCTAAGCGGAACCTTCCTCCAGATCTATACTGCCAAGGCTTCAGCAATCTTCCTCCATCGATATACACAAGGACGTCATAAAAGGGATGAAGGACATCTCAAAGAAGGAAACAAATGTTTCCTATAACTTGGGAGTGCAGGAGGCACAGAGATTTCTTCAGACTTGATGAGGGATGTAATCAACTATAATATCAATATCTCATCTCTCCTCCGCTTGGGCCTTCCCATGGAGGTTTATTAATACTTCTCCAAATTAGTTTTTCCAGTTGGGAAAGAGTTGGGCCATAGGCTACAGTAGGTGAGTAATAGGTAAAACCCATATACTCTGCCTGAATTTAAGGATATTATTTATTTTTTAGTGTTTTAACACATATACGTGGGTTGGGTAGACTCACACGCATGTACACACTTTTATACAGGGGAAGATAGCATATAGGAAGTAAAACACTATTTTTTAGAATTTGAACGAAGTCTGGAAAGGAAGGGTTGCCCTAGGCCATAACGAGAGCATAAAATCTACTAAGAGTGGTAAATAATGCTATAATAGATGCCCCAAATATATGAGGTTAGAAGGGGTACATGATGGCCAAAATGTATTAAGTGTATAGAAGGAACCCTATCGAGACCTCAGAGGAGGTCACCAGAATTCAGCTTGCCAAGCGAGTGAAAGAGATTAGAAAGAAACCTGTCATCTCAGTTGGGCATACCCATGTTTAGAGATAATAAGGCATGTCCCCATGTCAAGTACAAAAGAGGATCCAATATGTATACAAGTAAAAAAATCCTGAAAATACATAGTGGATCATTTCATCATATCCATAGAAGTACATGTTTCAATATCACATATAAACAATTAATCAATGATGCTGAAGTAGAAAGGTGATCACTCAAGTCATAAAGTTGATCTAAAAGGTACCAAGTCAAATGATGGAATAAATTGTACTACACAAATGGGAGGGACTCGAAAGTGAACAAACAAATGCTCATGCAAGCCCGAGGTCTTCACCGACCTGCGTGGTACATTTCTACACAATGAGAATAAATGATCTGAAGTCGACCATGTGAGAAATTGTTTGATTACTGGTCATTGATGTATACCATTAACAAATGTGAGACTACTCACTGATAATGATGATGAGAGCCAAGGTACCCAGTACAATCTAACAAGTGTGAATAAATGAGCTGAAGTCGAACACTTGGAAGAATCTATCAATCTAGAAACAATGATGTTTTCCCACTGTCGATAGCGAAGGAGTCTACCATTGATGACTGCAAACCCTAAGGTACTCCCAAATGGACTCTAGACCTTGTTCCGAGAGAAATTAGTTGAAGTTGATGGGAAAAGATCTGCTAGAAGGAAGGAATCAAGGAATCTTTCATCAATCCACCATGCGTGTAACTCATAGGCAAATAATGTGGAAGGATTTAGACGAATAAAGATGTAGTAACCCAAATGAAGCACATTTCTAGCGTACACAAGATGTAGCTAGTGCAGGATAGAAACCCTCTCAACCAACCAATAATGAAAGCTAACACAGAGGTTAGGATCTACGAATAGGGTCAAATGGAAACCAAGTTACTACATGAATCCCAATGTGTGATAATGAAAGCTGACATGAAACACAAGGGAAATGACTGAGTCAAAGAGTGATGATACTCATCGATACTAAGCACAAGGTGACCTATAAATAATGAAAATAGGGCGCGGCTCTAGATCCACTCTCAAAGAAATTTGTCGTAGTCGATAAGAGAAAGACCGAGAAACAAGAAGTCAATGGAGACCTTCTTAAACCAGCACAAGCAAAGGACCACATAGCTGACGTGATAATGAACATGACTCTCACAACGAGGGATGACTGACTAGAAAATATGTCAAGGGACACCACAGAAAGGCTGACTCATGTTTACTTCCCTTGAACAAGAGCACAATTGAAATGTGACTACATGGCACCATATGATAACTTTGTATAGGTTAGTCATGGAGGAGGTAGACGCAAACTCTCCATATGAGTGGAAGCGATAACCAATCAGAGGAGTACTCACTCAATAACAAGGTTAAGGCTCTCCTAAGTCAAACTAAAGCCCATCCCAATGGAGGAAAGACTTATTTTTGAATGCTTTGTTCAAGGTCGACACAACTCACTCTAGTTGCCATCAATTATGGAAATAATATCCCTTTCCCGCTCTTTTTGGAATATATAATTTTTTGTCTTTTTCATATTTATAGAGCCTGAAAAGGAATAAAAGAATGTTATAGTACAGTGGAAAGAATGAGTGTCCAAATACATATGCTAGTTCCTTGGAGGGGAACATTCCTATGGTCAATGCAAGGTGATGAAACTCGTGAGTGACACTGAAAGGAATTTTCTTTCTACGGGTAAGACAGTGTCAAGCTGTAGAGGCTAAGTGATTGCAAGGTTGATTTTGGAAAAGACATGGTCAAAAGGTGGCTTAAACATGAGTCCAACTTAAGCTGGCTTAAGGAAAAAAGGTACAAATGATCAACATGCAATGCAACATTACGACTCAACACAAAGGAGCCCCTAGGGTATAAAGCCAGAAAAATAGCGAAGAAGTAAGAGATTGAGTCTTCAACGCATAAGTCATGGCGGCACTATAGAGGACTCCCGAGCCTAAGAACAAAATTTCAGCATGGGTGCCAAGTGACAACAAGGTACTATCTAGGGCACCCATGATAAGGTAGGCTCTACCACACATGTCATGACACTTCTAAGCAATGAGAAGGTTTTGTGTCATATCTTGGTGGGGTCAATCCTAAGGCCAAAATGGGAAAGGAAACTGATAAATGCACAATTCACGTGAAAAACCTAACCTATATGCTAGTTTCGAGAACCAATACTTGTCACAGCGGATCAACCATAAAAAATGTCCAAAGGAGAAGCCTTTCAAGTTGTGTAGACATAATTACGAACACTAGACAAGAAGTTAATACATCCCATATATAAACTTCAGATAAAAGCTTGTGTTATAGAATACAAAAATTGAAAATGCATACCTTATATGTACAATATGGTACAAGGAACCACACACCCTTGCAGTTTACGCATAATAGTTCTTCAGGACAATCCCCTCATGGGGCTGAGTGCCAAGGACTCCTTTGGTAGTTAAAACTCATGGCTTCAAAAAGTTCCTCCTATGAAGGGAAATCAACTTCCAAGAAATCATGAGAACTAGAAGGATCAAAAGAGGGAATTAAGGGGTCCCATATCCCTATAGAAGAAATCACTTGGTCGACTACTGGGACCAAGTCCTCAGAAGGAAAATAATAGTTCAAAAGATCTTTCTCAGAAGCAATTGAACATTGAGGATTCAATGCCACATAGTTCACTCGTGGCGGGGTAGAGTCTACTTGAACACTTGGAACAAACCAAGGGGTATTCTATAGTAAATTCAAATTACGGTGGTGATTATCAAATGCAAGCTCATCAATAGTGACAATATTTCCGTTATGAGGGAAATACATCGCTCGAAAGAGTGAAGACACCACAACATTCATAGCATAGAAAAAATCATGCCCAAGTAGAATATTAAAGTCTAAAGGGCAATTGGGGAAGAACACCTATAGATTCACCAGGTCTTCTATTATAGGCTAACAATTGATTGTGAGATGCCAACAACTTTGGAGAACCAAAATTTTTCCATGTCAAGGAGGATATAATACTTGCAGAGGATCCTTCATCCAGCATACATCGATAGATGTTTTTGGAATTAAGTCTAAGCTTTATTTGGAAAGGTGTAGCCGAATGAAGATGAGGCTCGACAAGATTATCCCAATCAAAGGAGACACTCCTAGAACTTGGAGGGGGTACATTCAGAGAGACCGGAATGTCCCCTAGACTAGAAGAATTTGTACTAGAAATAAAAAAGACTCTGTTGTTAGGCACTTTACCCCACAAAAGAGGAGTGTAATCAACCAGAGATTGCACTCACTCGACTGCTTCATCAACCAAATGTTGATGAGACAGTTGAGAAACCATAACAAATTCAGGAGTAGAAGAACCTTCAAACTCGGACCATATCCTTTGTACCTCTGGAATATGAGGGCACAAATGAGTAAGATGGTCTCCCTTACATATCTTACAAGGTAACTTAGGTTTAAAACTTCTACTCTTAGGTTTCTCATTAACATCCATTCTGCCAACATGACTAACATTGGTTGGTGGAAAGTTCCTAACATGACTCGCAGAGGTTAGTGACTCTTTCCCATGAGATATAGTGATTATTCCCCCAGCCCTACTCATAGAAGAAGGTGAGTCAACAAAAATATGACTCACATAGGTAGGTGACTCATTGCTCGTATGACTCGCAGTGACTAGACTTATGCCCCCAGCATGACTTGCAGTGGCTGAAAGCTCATCTCCAACGTGACTAGTAGAGGTTGATGATGAATTGCTAGTATGACTTGCAGTGACTAGACTTATGCCCCCAACGTGACTTGCAATGGCTGAAAGCTCATCTCCAACATGAGTAGGAGAGGTTGGTGATGATTCATGGATAGAACTATTTTTCTTCTTCGTCTTCCTCTTTCTCTTGTTTTTAGGTCTCTTATTACAAGAGGGAGGAGAAAGAGGAATCCTAGATTTATCTTTTAAAGGAGATGAACAATTAACACCCATTTGATTCCCTTGAAATAAAGCACTCATCTCAAAAGTTTCAATAACATCAGGAATATTTGGAGTGGACCATAGCCAAACTGGTAGTCCAACACTCAATCCAGGAATATTCAATGTGGCCATCAAGGGGGTACCAATGTTTCCAAAAGAAAGGAAAAGCATAAGGATCCCCTTTCAGAAGGGTACCTTGGTTGGTCTCCACAGGAATATTGGCCATATCAAACTTATTCATAGATCCTTCCCTTACGGGAATGTACAAATGACTTTCTAAGGAAGAGAGATGCACAATTAGAACCTTTTCCCTTAAGGAGGCAACTCTACAACTTTCAAAAAGAAAGATCAAAAGCCTTTCAAGATTGACGGAGTGGTAGGTTGGTCACTCAGAATCTAAGGTCCAAAAGTGACAAGACAAAACCACCTAAAGCTGACGAAATACAAAGAGCAAAGAGCACTCGACTATAAAGTCCCTAAAGATGTAACAATCAACCAAATTCCAAGTATTTCCACTCCGGGTGATGAGGACGAGACCCCAAAATACAAGAAAGTGAAGTAAGGGACCTTCCAAAGATAATTTGGGATAATAATGGCCCAAGCCTACCAGCAAAGGTAACATAAAAAATTATGCTGACCTCCACACAAAAGCCTTTGCCGGTGCAAGCACCCAAGCTTCGCAATGGTACCCTCTAGAAGTACTAATGAATGTGATGGAATGTCTACCTCAGGTGCTGCAGGATTCACCTCCATAGCCACCTATGTGATCCCTAGAAAAAGAATCTATGGGCACCAGTTTGTATCAAAATCCGAGAAGAATAGTCTTGGGGAGAGATCCAACAAGTAGGAGAGGGGATATCTCTCTTCCTTGTCATGAATCTCCCTCATGCTTGACTTCGAGTCACGAATCTTTCTTGGTCTTTCTAACGACAATCGATTTCACTAATTATTCAACATATATGTTTGATAGTTTGAGTGGTCTTGAAGAGTTAAATCTCCACTATCCTATTCCAAGGCCCTAAAGAACTAAACTTGTTGGTGTAATTAATGACAAATTAGAAAAGTTCTAGTTCCTTTTATTTAAGCACGTTGTTCTTTAAGTTATGGCTAAAATGAGAGTGAAACTTATGATGTTTTATCTCAAAATAAATCAATAGAAACTTAGCTATATGAAAATGCAACTATTTTTCTTCGATGAAAAGGGATTTCTATAAAGTTCTACGAATAAACTTGTATAAGAAAATTTTTCCTTTTTCAGAAAACACACTACACAGACTCAAAATCTGACAAAAAGACTAAAATGCCTTCAATGAAAACTATCCTAATGCAAACTATAATGATGGTGCATGGATTCTCATACAAGAAGAAAATGTGTTCCTTCACAATATCAATAAGCAAACTTTACTACAAAGAAGTCACAAATCCAATGACTAACTTCCCTCGAAACTAAGCAAAACCAATTGAAAAAGTTAACAATTGCTCAAAAACAAAACAAAAGAAACCAAATATAAAAACTTGAAAAGAAAAAGAAATGAAAAAGCTATGTTTTTTGTTTTTTTCTTTTAAAAAAACCAAAGAAATTCGTTAGGTCACAAAAGACTGCTAAACTTCAAAGATCAAGAAACAAGAATAAAGAGTCCCAAAACTTCGCAAGTTATGAAACTCATCAATAAAATGAGACTTGAAATGAGAAAGGTCTACAAAATTTCATTAACTGATCTAAATACCAGTATAAAGGACATCAGCAAATCAACATAATGTGAAGAAAGAGTCTCAAGATTGCCAAAGACACACTCAAAAACCATGAAAAACAAAATAGGTGAACCAAAAAGGAAAGGAAAGAAAAGAAATATGAAAGCTGGCTTATAAATGAAACTAAAATCAATTTCTTGTTTTAGAAAGACAGAACAACCAAGAACTTCCAACAGAAATCTTGAACCCAAAATGCAAACTTAAACCTTACTCAAAAAGAAATCCTAGGTCAACTAGGTTTTTCAACGAGAAGAAGATTCGAAATTGAAAACTTGCAAGGGAGCAAAGCTCTACTCATAGTGAATAACCAGAAAATAGAAAAAGTCACAAGGCAACAGACTTAAGTGGGCAAGAGATTTAGAAAAATCAATTCAAAATTAGGTATACATGACTGTGAAAAGGAGAGGCATGCACACGTGTTTCAAACACAGGAAAATCCCATATACACGAATCTATTTGAGGAAACAAGTGTGTATACACTACTGTATCCCTAAAAAAACGCATATAAAAGGCTCAATTAAGGAAAATAAAAATGAATGTCTAATTCAAAAGACGAGACTTGATGCCTAGGAAGCCAATAAGTAACTCACACTATAAAAACAATAAATCAAAAAAACAAAACCTAATCAAGAGCAAAAAACCAAAACTAGGAAAAACAAGAATGCTTCCCAAATAGAGTTTCCAATTTTGTTGTGGGAGGGAACACCCTAGGGTATTGGGTTAGAAAACTCCAACAGAACAGAGGGAATACAACATAAATAAACACGAATACGAACATTCTAAATGCTTAAACTATTGATGTAGGAAGAAGTGGTATTACCTGGAGGTCCTACATTCGACGTCAATCCTGTCGGGTCCAAACCCTCTTCTCCTTCGAATGCCTTTAGAACGTGTAACTTATCGAAGAAAAGTATATACAAAAATAGTAATAGGAAGAATGTTCACGATATAGTTGTTAAATCATATAAGCATGTGTGCAAATGAGCATTAACATAAGATTCATAAGAAAATGATAGCATAGATTAATGCATAAGCACAATAAATATCAAGAACATAACAACATTTGATTATTGATGTAAGCTAAATGAAATGTGGAAAACTACAACGTGAGTCTTCCTCTAACTCCAAGTGGAACCATCCTACCTAGGCCTCATCAATCTTTCTCCATTGATATACACAAGGATGTCATAAAAGGGATGAAGGACATCTCAAAGAAAGAAACAAAGGTTCCCTATAACTTGGGAGTTCAAAAGCCACAAGGATTTATTTAGACTTGATCAGGAATGTAATCAACTATAATATCAATATCTCATATCTCATCCCCTTAGGCCTTGCCATGGAGGTTTATTTATACTTCTTCAAATTAGTATTTTTAGTTGGGAAACAGTTGGGCCACGGGCTACAATAGGTGAGTAATGGGTAAAACCCATAAACTCCACCCAAATTTAAAGAGATTATTTATTTTTTAGTGTTTTAACACATAAACATGGGTTGGGTATCAACTGAATTTTGTGTACATGCTTTTTATACTTGGAAAAATAGTGTATGGGAAGTAAAACAATAGTTTTTAGAATTTGAACCGTGTCTGGAAAGGAAGGGTTGCTCTTGGCCATAACGAGAGCACCAAATATACCAAGAGTCGTAAATGGTGCTATAACAATGTGAGAGGCATTTCTAAACTCCCAAGTGTAATCCAACATCAAAGATTATCTCTGAAATAGGACAACAACTGAGTAAAGGATGCAGGAGCAAAGGAGCACGAGTTTGGAGAGGATTTCTATGTTTTCAGGGTGTGGATTCCTTGAGAAACTAGGCCGTAGGTGTAAGGTATCAAACAAGGACATTGGAGGACATGTCTTAGACAAATTTGAGTGCATATCTCTTGTCAACCTAGGCTGTGGGTCTAGGAGGTAAGTTGGGTGTATTTTTGTGCTACATTTGGTTGGTATTGTCTCTGTTTAGGGATATAGTGAGGTATTGTAGGTACATCATTGCTGTAGGGTTTTTTTGACTAGGAAAAATGGTTAGTTAAGATCTTCTCTCCTAGTGTTACACAATATTCTTTCATGCCTCTTGCGCTTCTGTGTGACATACCGTGAAGTGCCTGAAACATGATCATTATACAGTATACTCATCAATGTATACAACTCAGATCCCTCCTTTAACTTTTCTTGGAAAATCCCTCGAGCTTTCCCTAAAGAAATAGCTCTTGAAACCATAAAATGAGAGTCATCACCCTTATGAAGATTAAAACCGTGATGATTATGTGTTTCACCTTGTTAAGCCAGCGATGGAATCACTTTGTTCTCTCTCCTACTCGCGATGGTCTCAAAAAGGAAGTTTTCCTAAAGAGAATGAGAAGCTTCATGATCTAGAAGCTTCGAGAGCAGTGAGGTGGAGTTGTTTCCAGATAGATGAGGTTAAATCCTCTTAATTTGACCTATTGGTGTAATCCCTATGACCTACCTCCTTAAGATGTGGGCCTAATCCTATCTTTCAAGGAGGTCTAACTCCCTGTCTGAGCCTATAAATGCACCCTCTACCATTCCCAAATGGTTGATAGTCCATTTCCACCCCTATATTAAGCTTACGCTTAGAGGCTATTCATTAGACTTGGAGAAGAAGTGTTTGAGAGCTTCTTTGCCTGGACTTGGATTAACACTCAAGGAGAGCCTTTTAACATCAAGGTTATGGTTGTAAGCTTCCCCTTTATTCTTTAAATAATAACACAATATTTGGTTCATCTTTCCAAAATATATATGTTCATTTATGTATTGTCTTGGAATTCCTTGATCAACTAATTAGGTTATTATTTGATTTTATATTGGTTTTGGCATGCTTTGTTGTCTCTTGGTCATTTGTGTAGGTACATAAGTGATAAAAGGAGTAGGAACAAGTCTATGACACAAGTAGTTTGAGGATCTCAACAAAGGAAATCGGATTAGCATCAGAGGAAGGTAGGCCACCTTTCTCGTTCTACTTTTCAAGCATAATATAGGAAGATCTCTAGTTGATTTTTCGTTCAGTTGCTAGACCCACTCATTGGGCTAGAGGGATCGTCTTTGTCCACATAAATGATTAACCTTCTATTAGTATCCTATACCAATAGGTTTCATTTTTCATGATTGACAGTGGAAGTGCCAAAAATGTTCATCTTTGATGCTACAAAGGTTCCGTATTTTGTGAAAAGAATAGAGAGTTAAACAATGTAAAGAGGGTATGCCTTAAAAGAATTATCAAAAGGCAAGAAAATGAATTGGTCAGAAAAAATAATTGAAATGAACCCCAAAGAAAGACCATGAAAGTGGCCGGCAAAAATGCCACTACTATCTTGATGGATGGCCCAACAGTTCAAACTGGACCATGCCATGTTTTAAATTGCTTGTTCTAGACTAGAGAATGAATATCTGCTCAAACAATTCAAGCCTCGTGGATGAGTAGCTAAAGAGATAAATGAAGGAGCCCAACTACTTAATCTGGGCCCTTGGAAGACATAAGTGTAGATTTATATAGGAGGGCAGCGAAAAGAAAAGAGGATTATTAGGGTTTGCAAGGCTAAGTGCACCCATTCAAAAGAAGAAAAAAATGTTAGGTGTATTAGGCAGGGTACGTAGTTGGAGGTTGCAGAAGCAAGGTATGACCACCTAATATATTGAAAATCATATCTTATCTCATCAATAAGAGAAGGGTCAGAGAAATTGTCTAAATGGCAGAACTACCAAAGCATGTCTAACTTCCCTCATTCCCCTCAAAAAGTTTCTTACTAATATCCCCTTGAGGACTTTAGGATCTGCCTAAATAGTCCTACTTACATTTCCCCCTTGAGAAAATCATGTCAAGTTGTGACCTTCTTCTTCAAAAAGAAGCCACATTTCTTGTGTAAAACCCTCATTTCATACTTCATCCATTTCTTGTTTCTAAGTTTCAGTTCTCAAGCTTAATCTCTCCCTCACACTTCACCTCACATACCCATATTAACTCTTAACCCTATTATATAGCTCCCTAGTTACATCCCACCCCTATTTTCTACAAAAGACTATATAAAATTCCCAAAAACATATTAACTATCCTACCCCCTAGCATTATAGCTAAGTAACATAGTTATGGGAGATATTAGTCCATTTGGGGCTATAATCAACCCTTCCGTGTCCTAACCCCGGAATTAATCTAACCTCTAGTTAAGATGAATAACCTATGCCTAAACCCCCACCCACCTAAACCCTTGAAATTTACCCCCACGGTCAAACCCCAATGTTTAAAGGTTTGAATGTTTTAAATTAAACATTACATTACATTACCCCGCACTAATCCTACTCACAAAAAACCCACCTAAGCCAAAGTTTGGACCCAGAGTTGTGAAATATTATTTAAATACGGGCGGGACCCACTCCGAAGTTGCACAGCGCGGAAAAAGCCCCATCAGCTGTCCATTCCCCACCACGCCAGATTCAACGATGGGCAGGTGTTTTCAGCCCACAATGCACCGGGGGTTAACGTCCGAGGGATGGGCGGTTTCACTGCCGTACCCCTGCCACGTGTTGACCACCCGTGGTGTTCAGAGGCCTCCCCCCCAAAGCCGCCTCTACTGAAAGGTGGTGCAGGTAAACCAGAAACCGTCGTCCAAAAATTGTCGTCTGTTCCATCACGTCAGCAATCACATTAGACATGACGTCAGTACCTGGTCTTCGCCGCTGCCCCACGTCGCTCGCCACGTTGTCCGCCCGCGTCCACGTTGTGCCACCATGTCCCGCCACATCATCATCCGAGTCAGCCTCCACATCACCCGGTTGTACCCGGGACCTGCCGATGATGTCATAATGATATCATCACGGGAAAGCACCAAAAGCGCGTATGCGCCAATTTTTTTGTTAAAAACGCGGAAAGTGACTGTTTTCGGTCATTTTCATTGGAAAGTTTCGAGAGTGCCATTTTGCTGTTCATGCCAAATTGCCTCCAGATTTAAAATTTGAACAATTCTGACGCCGCCACCTGCAAATTCGACGTCAGTACTCGCCATTCAATCAACTCAACCACCCTCGGCGCTAGCTAAACCAGGTATTTGCCGAATTCCACCTGTTTGCCCGTGTTCTTCCTGTTCTCTCGAATTTATTCACTAAATTTCCTGCAATCTCATAATTTTAATGGTGTTGTCCATTAAATTTTGGCCTAAATTCACTAATGCACCCCTTGCTTAAAAGAACCACGGTCCATTCACAATTTCACCATGCCGGAATCCATTTTCGAACTTGAATTCCTGATATAACTCTACACCTGCTCGACATTGTTCCCTTTTGCCGTGTTTCAGTACAAAACTCTTAGTACATTAAGCTACATAATCCCTTCCCCCTCTGCATTTGACCCTCACTGTCTCTAAATTCAGAGAATTTGCTAAAAAAAAACCAAAGCTCAAATCAAACTCTACAAATTTTGTTCTTTTCACCACAGCCAAAAATATTGAAGACTTTGGGTACAGCTGAACTCATTCTGCCACTCCTCCACAAGTCCTCACAAGCAGTTATCCTCAACCTGTTTCTGCTCAAAAACTTCACTCTAAAGATAACATCTGAAAATTCCTGTAATGGCTACTCCATTAGCTCTTAGTGTCACTCCTATGAATCCACCAAACAAAGAGCTTGAAGCCATGCCTCTTACTGATAGATATTACCTTATCCAAGATCTTGTTGGTGACAGAAATCACTTGCAGACCTTCTGCCAGTTGAGAAACAACTATCAAAGCAACTGTGAAATGTATGGTATATGGGAGTCCAATTCACCTTATTACTTCCTCCCATCTATTAATATTTTTCCAGAGATCATCTGCTTATGTGCCAAGAACTATGAGCCAACTTAGAGAGCTGTTAAGTCTCCATCTGGGAGCATACTTTTCCACATTACTCTTGACTCCATCAACCAAATGCTCAACTTCAAGCAGACTCAGTTGTTGTTTCCCTTCTCCATGAACTATTTGCTAGATGCACGCTAAAAACTACCCAGTGCTGACATTGAAAAAATCACCAAGACATTCATGAGGGCAGACCGCCAGCCTACAGGGCCACCTCCTTTCTTATATGTCCATTTCAATGAGGTGGGCAAGCTTCTAGTTGATATGATCTCTTATGTGCTGGGCTTCAAAGCCAGTGAGCACAATGATGAAAGAGTGTTGGTATTATTAGCTGCATATAGCCCAGGCCAGCCCCCTGCTTACAAGTATAACTTTGCCATGTTCATAGCCAATAAAATACATGACCAGCTATTGAAAGTGGATAGGGAGGGAGTATTCAAATATTCAGCATATATCTACCACTTATTCATGTATTACCAGTCTGAAAGCTTCTAATACCCCATCAAGAAATTGGATTCTAGGGGTGAAAAGAGGTCTGTCATCTTCTGTTCATCAGTTTTCCATGAAGTTCAAAACTCTCCATTTTCTTACTGTGAGTTTATTGACCAATTTGTATACCTAGTCGGTTGCCTCCTAATGAGATCCCCTCCTCCGAGACTCTCATTTGAGATACAAAAGACCTTGTAGCTATCCAAAAGCTACAAAATAGGTGATTGGTAGCTATATCAAAACCACATTGTCATCTGAATCCATGGTTGTGAGCTCTGTCCTTACAGGCTTCCAAGGTATGTACCAATGAGACTGTTTGCCTTGGAATACTATAGGCAACTCATTAGTTCTGATCTTACCCATTTTCATAGTGCCAAAAATAAAGATCACCTCAAATTCAAAGACCATCTAGGCCCCTTCATTATGAACAAGAAAGAAGGTTGGCAAGATGCTGATCAAATTCTCAGGGACAAATATAAGCTAAAGAGGAGCTTCTGGTGGGTCCCTTATGACTTGAAAGGTTTTATCAGTGCCAGAAGAGTTAAATAAAGGCTGCTAGGTTATTACCACTATAAATATCCACAAATTGAACAATATGCCAACCAAGATGAGTGGTTGCAAGGCACATTAGTTGAGGAATTGACTCAAGAGGAAATAATGGAGAAAAATGTCAAGGATTTAGAAAAAACTCTTGACTTGGATTCTGTGCAGTAGGTAACATTCAAGTTGCCACATCAAATTCGAGAAAGAACTTCCACTGCTGCAGCCACACAAGCCGCCCAGGGACCATCTACATCAACAACAGGTACAGCAAAAGGGAAGGAGATAATGGGTGCATAAAAAGAAGTGGTCACAGAACAACCTGCCTCTTCATTGGAGCAACCTCAAGTACAAGCTCCTCTACAACAAACAGAAACACCAACGGTGCCTGCCTTGTAGACTCCTGCCCATGAGGAAAGAGGCAGAAAACAAGACCGAGATGACTGAACACCTGCTAGTGGGTCCACTCAGCAGCTCAAATCCAAGAGGAAAAAGGTTGACTCTCCAATTGTGGAGAAAGTTAGTGAAGAAATCCTTGGAAGTCCAAGGAAAGATAGAGAAGACAGTCAACAAACAGTTACAAGCTCTTTTCAACAAGAGCTTGAAAGACAACATGGCATGGAGGTGTCCTCCTCCACACAGCAAAGCAAAAGGCCAGCTAGCATCAAGGCCACCTTTAAAGAAATTAAGGCACAAAATGAACTGTTAAGAGTGCAGTTATATGACCAATTTCTCAAGTCAACACCTGCCAAGCAAGAAAGGTTGATGGCAGCATACAACATCAAAGAAGGAAAAATGATCCTCAACCATTTTAAACCCAAGGTTCAGTAGCCTCACTCAGCTACAGATTATGTCAGGACAAAGTTAGAGGTTATGGCAAAAGACATTCACCCCATGGATCAAATAGAATTTCATAAGCAAACAGGGGAAATGATCTATGCCACATTGGTAGACAAGGCCACAATGGCCCATGAGTTAAAGGAATCTCTGAGGAACACTAATACTCAGCTTGATTTAGAAAGAATGTCCTCCACAGCCAAAGACAACAGAATCAAAACATTAGAGGACATTATTGTAGACCTGGGGCATGATCCTAAGAATCCCAAGGCTACCAAGGCCCTAATGAAGAAAAAGGAGGATGATATTGCTGCTCTAAAAAAGAAAATGAGGCTCACCTCAACCATGCATCCACAAACGGGAGAGCTGGTAAAAGAGAAAGAAGCTGAGGATACATTGGACCTCCTAATGCAAATGAATCAAAGAATAGTCCAAATGGAAGGAGAATTGGAAAGGGCACTGCAAGACAAGCAGGGAGAGTCAACCTCCCAGCCTCCTCAAACTGCCCCAACCACTGCTGCAACTACAGAAGCAGGAGTGACCCCTCCTATTACTACAACAACTACGACAACTACAGATGCTGCAGCGGCAACAACAACGATGCCTGAGTCTAGCATAAGCATGGATGATTTGACAAAAGTTGTCAATGCGCTAGAGCTTTAGGCAACAGAGATTAAACAGGCCAAAGAAAAATTGGCTAAGCTAGAAGCAAAATATGATAAATCCAAAATGACAGTGGCTGAACAGACCAGAGAAATTAAGTCCCTGAAGGACAGAATAAAGGCCTTGGAGAAGGAGATGAATTTAGAAAAGACGCTAGCTGAAATAAAGAACCACACTGGTTGGTTCGAAACGCGTCGACAAATCACATTCCATGTGATTTTCGCCGAAATCTTTCTCTAACTTAATATGGATCACAGAAGCCTAAACTCTATTAAAGAAAATTTTGTGGAACAAGATTTACCACTCTATCACCAAACAGTGGAAATCAATCAAAACTGTGCATGAGCAGATCGAGTTAATAGGCCAAGCTCAAATTGAAAGCCAAAAGGCCAGAGCAGCACTAGGAAATATGCCTGAGCAGGCTAGCAGGATGATACATTTCCTGAACGCTCACATAAAAGAGGAGTTGGTAGCCTTAGACATCAGCAATAGAAAAGATACTATTTTAACAGCCAAAAAGGTGCTGACCCTTAGAAATTTTGTGCAAAATTTGGAGAGAAAATGTCAGGAAATGCAGGCTGAGGTAGATGATTACAAGCTGAGAATGGGTGCATTGCAAGACAAAGGATTGCCCAGCCTACTGAACGGTGTTGGAAGACTGCTCACGTGTGAGTAGTATGCCACCAGGATGACCAATTTCATTTCAAATTAGATCACAACATCCACAAGTACTTCAGATGAAGCAGGACCCCCATCAGGGCAGAGCCTCTATGATAAGCTAGAAAATTTATTTTACATTGAGCATGAAATTAACCACTTGTTTGAGGTCCCACCCAATTTTTACAGGTACATAGAGGTAGATGAGACTTTAATAAAAATACGAAGACACCAACTGCCTAAAGAAGATTGGTGGCAAGAAATGTTGCAAATTTTGCCCAAATGATCTCGGTTTTGTCTCTTTTGGTCAGACTCAGGTCAACGAAATTTAATGCAACATGAAGACAACAAGCAGAGCGGATGAGAATAATGACTCAGCAAAATATTGGGACATCAAGCCCAAAAAGGAAAAAATGCAGATTTTGTACAGCGCAGCTCGAGCCGACTTAGTTGGTCACGAAATTCAAAACTCTCTGACAAATGGACAGCTAATGCATTAAATATTTACTGTAGCATTTAATCTTTCAGCTATAATTCCTCAGGGGTTGGCATAGAATTTATGAGCTATTAACTCATCAGCTAGATATTTTGTATCTTATTTTTGTATATATACCTCCCACAGAACGTATTTGGGGTTGGTGATTTTCTCTCTGAGACACTGTCTTGTAAATTTTCAGACTATCTAATACAAATGGCTGGAAAATTTCATGATCTCTGCACTGTTTGATGTCAAAGTGATGATCCGCGTTCTGCTACAGAATTCCTGTGTTGTTTGATGGAGCAATAAGTTATTCTAAACCATGTTTTGTCTTTCTATGTTTTCTTAACTCAAATATATGTTTTATTATCTTAGCAAAAGAGAAAAAGAATAGCTGAGGAATTATTTGAATGCACCCTCTGCTCAATCTCTGTTGTTAATTGTGTTTTTTTCAGAATTAATCATAAACATGAATTCTTAACTGCTCATGTTTGTATTCATTCTATCATTATGAATGTTGTTCAGGAATTCTTAAATGCTCCTAGATAATGTTCCCACTTTTTCCCTCTATCAGTATAGTGAAAGATCCTTAGTTGCCTTTCACCCCCTCATTTCATGCCATCATATTATGGATTTGAAGAATTGTTCCATGGATACCTGTCTGGCTCTGTAGCATAACCTTTTCCTCAAGAAACATTTCCAGTAGTTCACCATCATCAATTCCATGCCCAATGGCCTAGATTATTCTGAAAAAACATACCAGTTCTGACTGAAATCATCATCCCAAAAAATTCAAAACAAAATCCTATGCATCATAACTAGCCTAAAATTACACCAAAACAAAGCTAAATCAGAAAGAGAGAGCCCTCTTTGGTTGCAGGTAGGCTAGGACCGGCGGCTAAAATATTGGCTAGTGGTTACCTCGTCCGTATTCCGTTTGGAGTCAAAGGGAACAACCTGAGTGTTAACATAATTGGCGACTCCGCTGGGGATAGAATGAATTTTTCAATTGCTGTCTATTTTTTAAAACTATAGATGAAGCCTGAATGTCAGCCAGAAATCCTTTGAAACTGTTCTTGCTTTGCATTTACAGGAGTAAATAAAAGTTGCCTCAGTCAAACTGCATGCTAGTTTTAGACCGTAGATAGTTCCAAAATTTGAGCATTTCCTTGTCAATTCTAAAAACATTCCCAAAAATACCAAAAACAAATTCGAAAGTTGTCTCCTAAGAAGAAAACTAGGTATACCAGGTCAAATCCTGACCCAGATCCTCCAGCGATTTTTGACAATCCTAATTAATGCCAAAGATTCTTAGGAAGCAAGAGGAACAAGAAGATATTGTTGATTCTAGCCCTGAAGAAGTTCAGCAAGGTTATATCCCAACCCCTGCTAAGCCATTAGTTCGTCCTCACATAACACCTTCTTCTCCTTCTTCTTAATCCACTTCTCAAAACAAATTCTTCACACCTCCATCCACTACACAAACTACCATTCTTGTCCCTATTGTTCCAGCCATTCCTTTCCTTCATGTTGTCCCATTTATCCCTGTAAATATGGCAAATCGTTATGCCCCTCTACAGCTACCTGGTAATCCTGGGGCTATGCCTCAGGACTACCAAAGTAAGATCACTTATTTTTATGGTACCGGTACATATACTGCCTTACAACATACCAAGAAAATGCAAGACTACTTTGAAAATTATGAAATAGATGATGATGATGTGAGAATGAAAATTTTTGTCCAAAGTTTAACACGTGAAGTAAGAACTTGGTTCAGAGCACTTGCTGCAAATTCCATAGCCAATCTGGGTGCTCTTTACCAATCCTTCCTGAACAGATGGGAAAAGAAAAAGGACCCACTACATATCTTATCTGAGTATGACAACATAAAAAGAGGCCCACAAGAAACTGTCCTAGATTATTGTGCAAGATTCAACAATGTTTACAATGCCATCCCTGAAAACCTTAGACCTCCACCTGATTTAGCCTTAATCAAATTCCCTGATGGATTTGATTCTGACATGGCATATCAACTAAGGGAAAGAGCTCCTCCAACCTTGGCAGACATGCAAAACATAGCTGTTAGTGTAGAGGCAAATCTGATTGCTAAAAGAAATAGAGCAAGAGCTAAGAGAAGAACTACTTTTAAGGAAGAACCTTCAGCATTTGAACAAAATCTAGATGCAATCATCAAAGGCATGTACAGACTTGGGGATAGGGTAGAAACCATAGAAAGAAAATCATCATGGGAAGGTCAACCAATTATTGCCAGAAACCCAAATTTTAGAAAGAATCAAAATCCAAATGTTGGAAGGGCTGATCCCGACCAACACATTAGACCTCTTTTTCAGGAAAATTATGTTGAGGCCTCAACATCTAGTGAACCAACCGAGGACCCTCACATCAACCTAATGTGTTTGGACAGCGAACATCAGGTCTTTCTAACACAAGAGGATCAAGAGGCCTATAATTGGAACCAATTTCAAACCAAATCAGGAGAGTCTTTTGACTTTAGGGAAGGCTATGATGCAGGGGTTTATGAGGTACATAAACAGTATAAACTAAGGAGTAGAACCATAGATGTTTCTGAACCCATCAAACCAAAGGACAATAAACAGCCAAAAAAGACAAAAGATAAAACTGTTCTTCCAGAACCCTCTGATAAAACAGACCTACATCCAACAGAAGTCACTATGGAGGATATATCAGATGTACAACCCTCGGGAAACCAACCATCCCTCCCCTCAAAAGTAAGTTCAAACAGCATTCCTGAAAATAAATCTAGGACTCATACCATTCAAAATCACACCAATCATGAAGAAAGGGTTACTGAAAATTTAGCTGAGAAGGAAAAATCTGCGGCACTTAATGCTAAGACTCAAATGGAAAAACCCTTCAACTTGGAAACAAAAATAAGTAAGCTGAAGATAGCTGTCCCTCTTTCTGAATTGGCCAAACATCAAGTGTATAGACAACAAATTAATAGGTCACTACAAATATCAGATAATAGGGATGTTGTAAATGTTCTAGATGATCAACCTGAATTACTGTTTGGTCCTGAGGTTAACGGAAAGATAGCAAATGGAGGGGTTCCACCCTTCTATGTCAGTTTAAACATTCATGACAAGGTTTTACACAATGCAATGTTTGATTCTGGGGCCTCACATACCTTAATGCCCAAATCTGTAATGGAAAAGCTAGACCTAGATATCACAAGACCTTACAAAGATCTATTCTCATATAATTCAAGCCAAGTCAGGTGTCTAGGCCTAATTAAAGATTTGTGTGTCTCCCTGGTCCAATAACCAACCAAAACAATTTTGATGGACGTGGTGGTAGTTGACATTCCACCCAAGTACGGTATGATTTTATCCAGATCTTGGTGGGCCAAACTCCAGGGATCTTTGCAACTAGACATGTCCTACGCCACCATTTTAGTATTTAGACAGCCAAAGAGATTATACCGTGAAACATTAATGAAATATGTGGTGAGTAGTCAAGAAAAGCCCCAAAACTTCCCCATATATTCAATACATTCCGACCTGGATTCATGCATTTTGTATAATGCTGACATGTGTACCAAAGCTTATCCCAAACTACTAATGGCAGCACATACAGAGGAACTGAATGAACAATTTGCTTCTCAAGACCCAAAAACTTTGGATATAATTGATACAAAAAAGGAGAATGATACATCAAATGACTTGCAAGAAACCAATCTGCCCATGGTCCAACTTTCTAAGAGTCTCAATGCAAACCTTGACCATGAAACCTTATGGTATTTAGAATTTGATGACTCTGTAAACAAGTTGGGAGCTGGGGCAGGGGTCTCGATTCATAACATGCAGAATGACGAGGCTGAAGGTCATGCATATAGGTTAAAATTTCGATGCATAAATAATATGGCTGAGTACGAAGCCCTTGTGTTAGGTCTCAAACTCATAAAAATTCTAGGTGCAACCAAAGTTTCAATCTTAGGGGATTCGGATCTGATCATACAGCAGATGAAGGGAAACTTTATCACAAATGATCTAAGGTTAAGGGCTTATAAGGGAGCAGCTATTCAAATACTTGACACCTTCTTAGAATCTCAGTTAACTAAAATTTCCAGAAAGCTCAATTTACATGCTCATAGCTTGGCAACCTTTGCCAGCACTTGCAAGCTACCTTTTAAACCCAATCACAGTTTCACTATTGAAATCGAACATAGACCTGCAGTCCCAGATAACATCAAGAATTGGCAAGTCTTTGAAAGTAACACACAGATAAATAACTTCCTCACTTTAAAGGAAGAATTTTCTGGCATGAACATTGATATTGACACTATGGATGATCAACAACAGACATACACAATCAAGCAGAATATATCAGCTGAAATAGAAAATCGGGTCTTGCATCCTACTACCTTTAATAACGAAAATATATAGGAGCTGAGCAAACAGATTTTGATGAGATAGTTGAGACAGAAGCCGAAGTAATTGATCTAAAAGACAATTTTTTGCCCATAGGTTTAACCCCTTTTGAGGATTTGTCTGATTCAAGTGATATCTCAAGAAAACCAAAAATGAAACCACTGAATGCTGAAATTGAAGACTGTAACATTGGAACCACACAAAATCCCAAAATGGTAAAATTATCCAAGGCATTACCAACTGATCAGAAGTTAAAATACATTGAATTGTTCAAAGAGTTCCAAGATATCTTTGCCTAGAGTTATGAGGACCTCAAGTCTTATGATACCTCAGTCATCCAACACACCATACCTTTAAAAGAAAACCAAAACCCTTTTAAACAAAAGCTTAGGAGTGTGAATCATGTTCTCCTTCCTCTCATTGAAAACGAAGTTAAACGTATGTATGAAGCAGGAATCATTGCTTCAATCAGGTTCTCAGAGTGGATTTCAAACCTAGTGCCCACTAGGAAGAAGACGGGAGAGATTAGACTGTGTGTTGACCTAAGGAATTTGAATAAAGTCTCTCTCAAAGACCATTACCCCTTACCAAAAATGGATCATATCCTACAAAGTGTAGTGGGAGCCTCTAGGATCTCATTACTAGATGGATTCTCTGGATTCAATCAGATTTATGTACACCCGGATGATCAAGACAAAACTACCTTTACAACACCGTGGGGAACCTTTAAATATGTCAAAATGCCTTTTGGGCTTAAGAATGCAGGGGCCACTTTCCAAAGAGAAATGGATATAGCCTTTGCCAAAGAGATCCATGATTTCCTAGTAGTCTACCTTGATGATCTTACTTCCTTTTCAAAATCAGATCAAGAACACATAGAACATTTGAGGCAGGTTTTCTTAATTTGTAGAAAATATGGCATATCTTTGAATCCAAATAAATCATTGTTTGGCCTAGAGGAAGGCAAGATCCTAGGTCATATAATCTCAAAATATGGTATTAGGATTGATCCAGACAGATTTCAAGCTATCCTTAAAGTTCCTCATCTGAGAAACATCAAAGAACTACAAGGCTTCTTAGGAAAGATCAACTTCTTGAGAAGATTCATTCCTAATTTAGTTGAGCTCATAAGACTGTTAAACAATATGTTGAAGAAGGATTCTAAGGTCAAATGGACCATGGAAGCTAAACAAGCTTTTGAGGATATCAAAAGAGCTCTGAAAAACACACCAGTCCTCGCAAGTCCTAGGTTTGATAGGGATTTCATCATTTTTTCTTTCGCATCTGAGCATACAATTGTTGTTGTCCTATTACAAAAGGATGACCAAGGGTGTGAAAAACCCATTGCATTTTTTAGCAAAGCCCTTAGAGATGCTCCCTTGAAATATCAGATTATGGAAAAGCAAGCCTATGCCTTGGTAAAGGCCATCAAAGACTTCAGAATCTATATTTTATACTCTCATGTGATTGCCTATGTCCCAAATGCAGTGGTTAAGGACATTTTAACCCAAGAAGGAATTGAAGGCAAAAGGGGCAAGTGGATTGCCAATATCTTAGAATATGACATTGAAATCAAGCCTAGCAAACTGATAAAAGGAGAAGGGCTAGCCAAGCTAATGACTCAAACCAATTTCCAAGTCCTTGACATTAATGAACTGGACAACGAAGAGGAGATGTTGACTCCACAGTTCAATCAAGACTTTTTGCAATCTCCTTGGTATGCTGATATATGTTTTGTATTGTTAAACCTGCAAGCTCCTCTAGGGTTGTCCAGAACTAAGAAAAGGTTCTTGAAAATGAAAGGATCAAAGTTTTGTATCATAGACAATGTTTTGTTTTGGAGAAATCATGAAGTAATTTTACTTAATTGCCTAACATTGGATGAAACTGACAATGTCCTCAAGGAATTTCATGCAGGTGACTGTGGAGGACACTTATACTGGAAATCCACAGCTGATAAAATCCTAATGGCTGGATTCTATTGGCCTTCCTTGTTTACTGATGTGAGAAAATTTGTAATGTCTTGTCACAAATGCCAAATTTTTGAAGGCAAGAGAAAGCTGTTACCTTTACCACTTAAACAGGTTTCGACTGAGAGACCATTCCAGCAATGGGGTTTAGACTTCATTGGTGAAATCCACCCTTAATCCTCTGGCCAACATAGGTGGATTCTGACTGCTACAGACTATTTTACCAAATGGATAGAAGCCATCCCTTGTAGGCAAGCCAATGACTCCATTGTTATGCAATTTTTAGAAACCAACATCCTGTCCAGGTTTGGCTGTCCAGATAAAATTATTACAGACAATGCTCCTGCTTTCAAGTCCAAAAAAATGATCAACTTTTGCCATAAATACCAAATGACCTTGGGCCATTCCACGACCTATTACCCTCATGGAAATGGCCTAAATGAGTCTTCCAACAAAAGACTCATCAACATCATCGAAAAGGTCTTGGAGGAGAACAAAAAGAAATGGCATAAGAAGTTGGTAAATGCACTATGGGCAGACAGATTGACCACCAAAAGATCCATTGGCACAAGCCCATATGAACTAGTTTATGGAATGGAAGCAAGATTTCCTTCATCTTTAGGGATCCCTGTAATCAAACTATTGCAAGAAATACAAGCTGAGCCTAATGATATTCAAAGAAGGATAAATCAGACAATTCACTTACAATAAGCAAGAGAGGAAGTCTATCAGAGAACCCAAGTACTGCAAGAGAAGCTCAAAAGAATAGTTGACAAAAGAACCAAAGCTGAAGACTTCCTCATAGGAAGCAAAGTGCTAAGATGGGATTCTATGAGGGAGGACAAAGGAAAACATGGCAAGTTTGATTTCTTGTGGAGGGGACCTTATCTCATTTATGTTGTACAAGGTAATAACACCAATTTTCTAAAGAGTTTTGATGGCTCAAATACTGAGGAAGACCCAGTCAATGGGAGGATGCTCAAACATTATTTTGACCCCCTTTGATGAAACACTGCACAACTATATATTGTACATAAATATTTGTATTTTCAGTATTTTCATTTACAGCAGATAGATAAAGGACCAAGTGAAACAAATTTTGAGGAAGATCAGGGTATTGCACCATTTTTGATATATGTTTTGATCCTATCATTGGAAAGCAAGAGAAAACACTTGGGAACTATGAAGGTGGTGATGAATACTCAGAGAAACCAGTAAAAACACAACAATACTTTCAAGAAAATCAGCTCAAAGGGTACTTCATACAAGTTACTAGGATTCAGATCAATGGTCTCTAACAGAAGGCAAATTCAGACTGCAGCAAGAATGGAAAAATAAGGCGATCTGACCTGCTGTTCTTGTCTTTTCATCTGAAAAGCCATCCCCAAGTGGAGCCACTATTAGTCTCCTATACCAATAGGTTTCATTTTTCATGATTGACAGTGGAAGTGCCATAAATGTTCATCTTTGATGCTACAAAGGTTCCATATTTTGTGAAAAGAACTGAGAGTTAAAAAATGTAAAGAGGGTATGCCTTAAAAGAATGATCAAAAGGCAAGAAAATGAATTGGTCAAAAAAAATAATTGAAATGAACCCCAAAGAAAGAGCATGAAAGTGGCTGGCCAAAATGCCACTGCTATCTTGATGGATGGCCCAACAGTTCAAACTGGACCATGCCATGTTTTAAATTGCTTGTTCTAGACTAGAGAATGAATATCTTCTCAAACAGTTCAAGCTTGGCAAATGAGTAGCTAGATAGAGAAATGAATGAGCCCAGCTGCTTAATTTGGGCCCTTGGAAGACATCAGGGTAGATTTAGATAGGAGGGCAGACAAAAGAAAAGAGGATTATTAGGGTTTGCAAGGCTAAGTGCACCCATTCAAAAGAAGAAAAAAATGTTAGGTGTATTAGGCAGGGTAGGTAGTTGGAGGTTGCAGAAGCAAGGTATGACCACATAATATATTGAAAATCATATCTTATCTCATCAATAAGAGAAGGGTCAGAGTAATGGTCTAAATGGCAGAACTATCAAAGCATGTCTAACTTCCCTCATTCCCCTCAAAAAGTTTCTTACTAATATCCCTTTCAGGACTTTAAGATCTGCCTAAATAGTCCTACTTACATTTCCCCCTTGAGAAAATCATGTCAAGTTGTGACCTTCTTCTTCAAAAAGAAGCCACATTTCTTGTGTAAAACCCTCATTTCATACTACATCCATTTCTTATTTCTAAGTTTCAGTTCTGAAGCTTAATCTCTCCCTCACACTTCACCTCACATACCCATATTAACTCCTAACCCTATTATATAGCTCCCTAGTTACGGCCCACCCCTATTTTCTACAAAAAGCTATATAAAATTCCAAAAAACATATTAACTATCCCACCCCCTAGCATTATAGCTAAGTAACATAGTTATGGGAGACATTAGTCCATTTGGGGCTATAATCAACCCTTTCGCGTCCTAAACCCGGAATTAATCTAACCTCTGGTTAAGATTAATAACCTATGCCTAAACCCCACCCACCTAAACCCTTGCAATTTACCCCCGTGGTCAAACCCCAATGTTTAAAGGTTTGAATGTTTTAAATTAAACATTACATTACATTACCCCGCACTAATCCTACCCGCAAAAAACCCACCTAAGCCAAAGTTTGGACCCACTGCTGTGAAATATTATTTAAATACGGGCGAGACCCGCTCCGATGTTGCACGCCATGCCAAAAGCCCCGCCAGCCATCCATTCCCCACCACGCCAGATCCAACGATGGGAGGGTGTTTTCAGCCCACAACGCGCCGGGGGTTAATGTCCGGGGGATGGGTGGTTTCGCTGTCGTTCCCCCACCACGTGTCGACCACTCAGGGTGTTTGGAGGCCTACCCCCCAAAACCGCCTCTGCTCAAAGGTGGTGCGGGGAAACCAGAAACCGCCGTCCATTCCATCACGTCAGTAATCCCGTCAGACATGACGTCACTACCGGTCTCCGTCGATGCCCCACGTCTCTTGCCACGTTGTCTGCCCTCGTCCACGTTGTCTGCCCGCGTCCACGTTGTGCCACTGTGTCCCGCCACATCATCATTCGAGTCAGCGTCCACGTTACCCGGCCGTACCCGGGACCCGTCGATGACATCATGCTGACGTCATCACGGGAAAGCGCCAAAAGTGCATATGCACCAAATTTTTTGTTAAAAACAAGGAAAGTGACCGTTTTCAGTCATTTTCATTGGAAAGTTTCGAGAGTGCCATTCTGCTGTTCATGCCAAATTGCCTCCATATTTAAAATTTGAACAATTCAGATGCCACCACCTGGAAATTCGACGTCAGTACTCGCCATTCAATCAACTCAACCACCCTCGGCGCTAGCTAAACCAGGTATTTGCCGAATTCCACCTGTTTTCCCGTGTTCTTCCCGTTCTCTCGAATTTATTCACTAAATTGCGTGCAATCTCCTAAGTTTAATGGTGTTGTCCCTTAAATTTTGGCCTAAATCCACTAATGCACCCCTTGTTTAAAAGAACCACAGTCTGTTCACAATTTCACTGTGCCGGAATCCATTTTCGAACTTGAATTCCCAATATAACTCTACGCCTACTCGGCATTGTTCCCTTTTGCCGTGTTTCACTACAAAAATCTCAGTACATTAAGCTGTATAATCCCTTTCCCCTCTACATTTGACCCTCACTGTCTCTAAATTCAGAGAATTTGCTAAAAAGAAACCAAAGCTCAAATCAAACTCTACAAAGTTTGTTCTTTTCACCACAGCCACAAATATTGAAGACTTTGGGTACAGGTGAACTCATTCTGCCACTCCTCTACAAGTCCTCACAAGCAGTTATCCTCAACCTGTTTCAGCTCAAAAACTTCACTCTAAAGATAACATCTGAAAAGTCATGTAATGGCTACTCCATCAGCTCTTAGTGTCACTCCTATGAATCCACCAAAGAAAGAGCTTGAAGCCATGCCTCTTGCTAATAGAGATTACCTTATCCAAGATCTTGTTGGTGACAAAAATCATTTGCAGACCTTCTGCCAGTTGAGAAACAGCTATCAAAGCAACTGTGACATGTATGGTATATGGGAGTCCAATTTTCCTTATTACTTCCTCCCATCTACTAATATTTTTCCAGAGATCATCCGCTTATGTGCCGAGAACTATGAGCCAACTCAGAGAGCTGTTAAGTCTCCATCTGGGAGCATACTTTTCCACATTACTCCTGACTCCATCAACCAAATGCTCAACTTCAAGCAGACTCAACTGTTGTTTCCCTTCTCCATGAACTATTTGCTGGATGCAGGTTCCAAACTATCCAGTGCTGACATTGAAAAAATCACCAAGACATTCATGAGGGTAGACCGCCAGCATACAGGGCCACCTCCTTTCTTATATGTCCATTTCAATGAGGTGGGCAAGCTTCTAGTTGATATGATCTCTTATGTGTTGGGCTTCAAAACCAGCGAGCACATTAATGAAACCGTGTTGGTATTATTAGCTGCATATAGCCTAGGCCAGCCCCCTGCTTACAAGTATAACTTTGCCAAGTTCATAGCCAATAAAGTACATGACCAGCTATTGAAAGTGGATAGGGAGGGAGTATTCAAATATTCATCATATATCTACCACTTATTCATGTATTACCAGTCTGAAAGCTTCCAATGCCCCATCAAGAAATTGGATTCTAGGGGTGAAAAGAGGTCTGTCATCTTCTGGTCATTAGTTTTCCATGAAGTTCAAAACTCTCCATTTTCTTACTGTGAGTTTATTGACCAATTTGTATACCGAGTATCTTGCCTCCTAATGAGATCCCCTCCTCCCAGACTGTCATTTGAGATACAGAATACGTTGCAGCTGTCCAAGAGCTACAAAATAGGTGATTGGTACCTATATCAAAATCACATTGTCATCAGAATATATGGCTGTGAGCTCTGTCCTTATAGGCTTCCAAGGTATGTACCAATGAGATTTTTTGCCTTGGAATACTATAGGCAACTCATTAGTTCTGATCTTACCCATTTTCATAGTGCCAAAAAGAAAGCTCACCTCAAATTCAAAGACCATCTAGGCCCCTTCATTATGAACAAGAAAGAAGGTTGGCAAGATGCTGATCAAATTCTCAGGGACAAATATAAGCTAAAGAGGAGCTTCTAGTGGGTCCCTTATGACCCGAAAGGTTTTATCAGTGCGAGAAGAGTTAAATACAGGCTGCTAGGTTATGACCACTGTAAATATCCACAAATTGAATAATATGCCAACCAAGATGAGTGGTTGCAAGGCACATTAGTTGAGGAATTGACTCAAGAGGAAATAATGGAGAAAAATGTCAAGGATTTAGAAAAAACTCTTGACTTGGATTCTGTGCAGCAGGTAACATTCAAGTTGCCACATCAAATTGGAGAAGGAACTTCCACTGTTGCAGCCACACAAGCCACCCAGGGACCATCTACATTAGCAACAGGTACAGAAAAAGGGAAGGAGATAATGGGTGCAGAAAAAGAAGTGGTCAGAAAACAACCTGCCTCTTCAATGGAGCAACCTCAAGTACAGGCTCCTCTACAACAAACAGAAGCACCAACTGTGCCTAGCTTGCAGACTCCTACCCATGAGGAAAGAGGAAAAAAATGAGACCGAGATGACTCCACACCTGCCAGTTGGTCCGCTCAACAGCCCGAAGCCAAGAGGAAAAAGGTTGATTCTCCAATTGTGGAGGAAGTCAGTGAAGAAATCCTTGGAAGTCCAAGGAAAGATAGAGAAGACAGTCAACAAACAGCTACAAGCTCTTTTCAACAAGAGCAGGAAAGACAGTATGGCATGGAGGTGTCCTCCTCCACACAGCAAAGTAAGAGGCTAGCTAGCATCAAGGCCACCTTTAAAGAAATTAAGGCACAAAATGAACTGTTAAGAGTGCAGTTATATGACCAATTTCTCAAGGCAACACCTGCCAAACAAGAAAGGTTGATGGCAGCATACGACTTCAAAGAAGAAAAAATGATCCTCAGCCATTTTAAACCCAAGGTTCAGTAGCCTCAGTCAGCTGCAGATTATGTCAGGACAAAGTTAGATGTGATGGCAAAAGACATTCACCCCATGCATCAAATAGAATTGCATAAGAAAACAGGGGAAATGGTCTATGCCACATTGGTAGACAAGGCCACAATGGCCCATGAGTTAAAGGAATCTCTGAGGAACACTAATACTCAGCTTGATTTAGAAATAATGTCCTCCACAGCTAAAGACAACAGAATCAAAACATTAGAGGACATTATTGTAGACCTCGGGCATGATCCTAAGAATCCCAAGGCTATCAAGGCCCTAATGAAGAAAAAGGAGGATTATATTGCTGCTCTAAAAAAGCAAATGAGGCTCTCCTCAACCATGCATCCACAAACGGGAGAGCCGGTAAAAGAGAAAGAAGTTGAGGATACATTCGACCTCCTAATGCAAATGAATCAAAGAATAGTCCAAATGGAAGGAGAATTGGAAAGGGCACTACAAGACAAGCAGGGAGAGTCGACCTCCCATCCTCCTCAAACTGCCCCAACCACTACTGCAGCTACAGAAGCAGCAGTCACCCCTCCTATTACTACAACAACTACAACAACTACAGATGCTGCAATGGCAACAACAACAATGCCTGAGTCTAGCATAAGCATGGATGAATTGACAAAATCTGTCAAGGAGCCAGATCTTCAGGCAACAGAGATTAAACAGGCCAAAGAAAAATTGGCTGAGCTAGAAGCAAAACATGACAAGTCCAAAATGACAGTGGCTGAACAGACCAGAGAAATTAAGGCCCTGAAGGACAGAATAAAGGCCTTGGAAAAGGAGATGAATTTAGAGAAGACTCTGGCTGAAATAAAGAAAATTTTATGGACCAGGATTGACCACTCTATCACCAGACAATGGAAATCAATCAAAACTGTGCATGAGCAAATCGAGTTAATAGGCCAAGCTCAAATTGAAAGCCAAAAGGCCAGAGCAGCACTAGGAAATATGCCTGAGTAGGCTAGCAGGATGATACATTTCCTGAACACTCACACAAAAGAGGAGTTGGAAGCCTTAGACATCAGCAACAGAACAGATACTGTTTTAACAGCCAAAAAGGTGCTGACCCTTAGAAATTTTGTGCAAAATTTGGAGAGAAAATGTCAGGAAATGCAGGCTGAGGTAGATGATTACAAGCTGAGAATGGGTGCATTGCAAGGCAAAGGATTACCCAGCCTACTGAGCGGTGCTGGAAGACTGCTCACCCGTGAGCAGTATTGCACTAGGATGACCAATTTCATTTCAAATCAGATCACAGCATCCACAAGTACTTCAGAAGAAGGAGGACCCCCATCAAGGCAGAGCCTCTATGAGAAGCTAGAAAATTTATTTTACATTGAGCATGAAATTAATCAGTTGTTTGAGGTCCCACCCAATTTTTACAGGTACACAGAGGCAGATGAGACTTTAATAAAAATACGAAGACACCAACTGCCTAAAGAAGATTGGTGGCAAGCAATGCTGCAAATTTTTCCCAAATGATCTCGGTTCTGTCTCTTTTGGTCAACCTCAGGTCAACGAAATTTAATGCAGCATGAAGACAATAGGCAGAGCGGATGAGAATAATGACTCAGTAAAATATTGGGACAGCAAGCCCAAAAAGGAAAAAATGCAGATTTTGGACAGCGCAGCTCCAGCCGACTCAGTTGGTCACAAAAGTCAAAACTCTCTGACAAATGGACAACTAATCCATTAAATATTTATTGCAGCATTTACTCTTTCAGCTATAATTCCTCAGGGGTTGGCATAGAATTTATGAGCTATTAACTCATCAGCTAGATATTTTGTATCTTATTTTTGTATATATACCTCCCCACAGAACATATTTGGGGTTGGTGATTTTCTCTCTGAGACACTGTCTTGTAAATTTTCGGACTATCTAATACAAATGGCTGGAAAAGTTCATGATCTCTACACTGTTTGATGTCAAAGTGATGATTTGCGATCTGCTATAGAATTCCTTTGTTGCTTGATGGAGCAGTAAGTTATTCTAAACCATGTTTTGTCTTTCTATGTTTTCTTAACTCAAATATATGTTTCATTACTTAGCAAAAGAGAAAAAGAATAGCTGAGGACTTATTTGAATGCACCCTCTGCTCAATCTCTGTTGTTAATTGTGTTTTCTTCAGAATTAATCATAAACATGAATTCTTAACTGCTCATGTTTGTATTCATTCTATCATTATGAATGTTGTTCAGGAATTCTTAAATGCTCCTAGATAATGTTCCCACTTTTTCCCTCTATCATTATAGTGAAAGATCCTTAGTTGCCTTTCACCCCCTCATTTCGTGCTATCATATTACAAATTTGAAGAATTGTTCCATGGATACCTGTTTGGCTCTGTAGCATAACCTTTTCCTCAAGAAACATTTCCAACAGTTCAGCATCATCAACTCCATGCCCAATGGCCTAGATTATTATGAAAAAACATACCAGTTCTGACTGAAATCATCATCCCAACAAATTTGAAACAAAATCCTGTGCATCATAACTAGCCTAAAATTACACCAAAACAAAGCTAAATCAGAAAGAGAGAGCCCTCTCTGGTTGCAGGTAGGCTAGGACCTGTGGCTAAAAGATTGGTTAGTGGTTACCTCGGCCGTATTCCCTTTGGAGTCAAAGGGAACAACCTGAGTGTTAACACCTTCTCAACGAATTGGTGACTCTGCAAGGGAGCCTATGACCCTTTCCTTCCCTTCCTTCACCTTACCTTTTGACGACTTTGATGAACAGTTGATTTTTAGACTTCATTGCATGTTTGTAGTTAGTGTCATTGTCTTGTAGAAGCCTAAATATTGTTAACTTGAGCTGTTTTTGAAAATTTTGGATTTCATTTCTATTTTCCTTGACGATCACGGATTTGAGTCTCACAGTCACAATGATACCACGGGTTTTCTAGTTAAGTTAGTGATGATCCCTACTTTACTCCTAAGAGGTGCGATGATTGCATAAAATTAAGAAATTGAGGGTTTTCTCTCTAACTTTCAGTTCTAGGTGTCTTCTCTCTATGATTTACATGTGTTTCCTTGATTTACCCTCTCATTGTATGATTACAATTTTCTTTTAACTTGGCTTCAGTGTTCTAGGTCTTCTAGGTCAACCTTGATCCACTCATTGGTCTCCCCATTAGAATTCATAGATCAATTTCCTACGTTGAAGAGTCTTCGTGTGTTCACACATACTTTGTAGGTCATTTTTTGGTTTTTTTCCCTACATAGATCTTCTTCCTTACATAGATAGCTTTCATGGAATTGAAGGATTTCATTTCATCATCTAGTTTGCATTTTAAGAGCAGGTAACATCATTAAGGCCTTGAAATTGAGACATAATTACAAGATCAACTTTAAAATCTATCAATGAACCTAAGGAGCATTTTAAACATTAATGATCCTATCTAGTGATCTAGGTTAGAGAGGTGTTCCGGTGTCTTAAAAACTTACCAGTTGTGATTCATTTTGGCATTAGACAATGCTAGCATGGATTTGTTCTCCCCATAATGTTGCGTATATAAAGGGAGACCACCCTAGGTTGCAGTCCTTTATCCGTAGGAAGTCGAGTCTGCCGCTCTATAAACGTGATACACCGAACACAACATTCGAGGAGATTGCTAGCATGTACATCAAGTCCTTGGTCAATTTATTGACTAAGGTGTATATTGCAGTTCTCAGTTACTTGGTACTCCTTTTACCTAGATTCAATTGAGCAATCATTTGATCTTTTTTGACTCTTTAAATTTGAAAAGATCATTGAGAAACTTGTCTTTTCTAGCTTGCAAAACTATTGAAAGAAACTAGAGTCACCTTTTTTCCCTTTTCTCTATTCTTAAAAGATGAAAAGGTAGTGTTTTTTTTCCTAAAAAATAATTTCCTACGATAAAAATGCCATCCAAAGCAGTTGCTTCTTAGACCAAATTGAGTAATTTCATTTTAATTTCAATATTGTTAAATCCCTAAATGATATTTTCCTTTCGTTTTTTTTTGTTGAGGGGAAGCCACCATGGCTAAACAATTGAGTCCATCTCATTGTTCCCCTTCGTTGTCTCATAATGAAGGTTCCTCCCAAGGAGTTCATCTGGAACTTCCTAAGTCACTTAAGGATCAAGGTGTTGAACTTGGAATTGTTTTGAGTATCCAACCTTTGTCTTCTTGTCCACCTCCATCAGATTCTTTGTCACCTCACGAATCTGATCTAGATTCCTCTAAAAATCCTATCCAGACTCCTAAGAGTCTGCAGATTCTTGAAAGTCTGCAAAGGCTCATTGTCTATACATCGAACCCATTGTTTGACCCTGTTGTGGTATCTCCTGAGCGTTCATACAGTCCATACGATTGGCCTGGTATTCCTTTGGAATTATCTCCTCGTACATCTCTAGTTCCTCGTTGATAATTGTTTACATCTCTGCAGTCAGAAAGTGAGATCCCAGTCTCCTCTCTAGATCATTCAGAATTTTATGCTACCCATACTCCTCACATAGATGATGAGTAGGGTTATGAATTTCCTCCAGCAGGATTTCCTTATACAGGAAGATTCACGTCTCCTAGCTTTCCTGAGATTAGTGAACCCATGTTTCCACATGGTTATAATTATTTAGCTCAGTTGGTTTCGGGCACTCTGAGTGCCTCATCATTATATGAAAACCCCATCTTGTCTTCCAATGCTATGACTACATCAGTTCCATTCATTCAGAATACAACCTCTCCACCGATTGTGCAAGTTGAAGTCACTTTAGTTCTGGTTCAACCTACCATTCTGTCTCAACTTGTTTTATCATTTTGACTAACTCTTCCGATTCAACCTAGAGTCTCGGGTTAGGTATCGGTAAGTTATTCTATCCCTCGAACGAGTGCACAAACTATGCCACCACCTAGGTGCCAATATCTGAATATTCCTCTCATGTCAGGCGAACCAATGTGATTGGATTACAAACTCACATGGTTGGCAAGATCAACCTTTTTATGGCACCATTCCTAACTTTGTTGGTCCTTCCTTGTTAGGTAACAACCAATACCAATAGCCATATATGGCTTAGGTCCCATTCCAATCGGCTTATGTCCCATATGGTTTGCAAGCCTTGGTTAATCCAACTTACATTCCTCAAGTTGGACCTTATGTTTACCCTGGTCAATCCACTATGCCTATTGGATATAGCTAGATCCAATTTGAGAACTATCAATACCCTGAAGGTATAACCCCAGGAACTGTCTAGATACCCTTGCAGCAATAAGGAAAACCTTTGCAGTAGCAATGGAAATATTCGTAGTAGTAGGGGCGATATCTATAAAAGCAAGGCAAAGAATTGCAACAACAAGGACAACTGCTACAACTGCAAGTGAAACCTTTAAAACAGTTGAAACAACCTTTGTAGTCGCTAACTCAGTTTGTAGGGCAATCCTCCCAATCTTTATCATTGCAAGGACAACCATTGCAGCCAAAACGCCAACCTTTACAACAAAAAAGTCATCCTTTGTAGCAACAAGGTTAGCCTTGGTAGCAACAAGCCTTCTATGTATATCAGCAAGGTCAGCCTTTTCAAGGTTAAGGTCAACCCCTGCATCACGAGGGTTAATCTCCTTAAAGGGAGACCAACCTAAGTTGCAATCCTTTATCTGTAGGAAGCCAAGTCTGCTGCTCTGTAAACATGATACACCGAACACAACATTCGAGGAGATTGCTAGCATGTACATCAAGTCCTTGGTCAATTTATTGACTAAGGTGTATATTGCAGTTCACAGTTACTTGGTACTCCTTTTACCTAGATTCAATTGAGCAATCATTTGATCTTTTTTGACTCTTTAAATTTGAAAAGATCATTGAGAAACTTGTCTTTTCTAGCTTGCAAAACTATTGAAAGCAACTAGAGTCACTTTTTTTCCCTTTTCTCTATTCTTAAAAGATGAAAAGGTAGTGTTTTTTTTCCTAAAAAATAATTTCCTACGATAAAAATCTCATCCAAAGAAGTTTCTTCTTAGACCAAATTGAGTAATTTCCTTTTAATTTCAATATTGTTAAAGCCCTAAACAAATTTTTCCTTTCCTTTTTTGTTGTTGAGGGGAAGCCACCATGGCTGAACCATTGAGTCCATCTCATAGTTCCCCTTCATTGTCTCATAATGAAGGGTCCTCCCAAGGAGTTCATCCAGAACTTCCTTAGTCACTTGAGGATCAAGGTGTTGAACTTGGAATTGTTCTGAATATCCAATCTTTGTCTTCTCATCCGCCTCCATCAAATTTGTCGTCACCTCACGAATCTGATCTAGATTCCTGTGATAATCCTATTCAGACTCGTGAGAGTATGCAGATTCTTGAAAGTCTGCAAAGGTTAATTGTCTATCCATCAAATCCATTGTTAGACCCTATTGTGATATGTCCTGAGCATTCATACAGTTTGTACGATTGGCCTGGTATTCCTTTGGAGTTATCTCCTCGTACATCCCTCATTCCTCGTTGCCAATTGTTTCCATCTCTGTAGTTAGAAAGTGAGATCCCAGTCTCCTCTCCAGATCATTCAGAAGTTTCCGCTACCCATACTCCTCATGTAGATGATGAGTGGGGATATGAATTTCCTCCAGAAGGATTTCCTTATACAAGAAGAGTCACGTCTCTTAGCTTTCCTGAGATTAGTGAACCCATGTTGCCACATGGTTATAATTATTTAGCTCAATTGGTTTCGAGCATTCTGAGTGCCTCATCATTGTATGAGAACCCCATTTGGTCTTCCAATTCTATGACTAAATCAGGCCCGTTCATTCAGAATACAACCTCTCCACCGATTGTGCAAACTGAAGTCACTTTAGTTCTGGTTCAACCTACCATTATGTCTCGACTTGTTTTGGCGTTTCGACTAACTCTTCCAGTTCAACCCAGAGTCTCGGGTCAAGTCTCGGTAAGTTCTTCTATCTGTACAACAAGTGGATAGACTGTGCCACCACCTGTGGGCCAAGATCTGAATATTCCCCTCATGTCAGGCAAAACGAGTGTGATTGGATTACAAACTCACATGGCTGGAAAGATCAACCTTTTGACGGTGTTATTCCTAACCCTGTTGGTCCTTCCGGGTTAGGTAACATCCAATACCAATTGCCATATATGGCTTAGGTCCCATTCCAACCAGCTTATGTCCCATATGGTTCACAAGCCTTGGTTAATCCACCTTACATTCCGCAAGATGGACCTTATGTTTAGCCTGCTCAATCCACTGTGCCTACCGGATATGCCTAGATCCAATTTGAGAACTATCAATACCCTCAAGGTATAACCCCACGAACTGTCGAGCTACCTTTGCAGCAATAAGGAAAACCTTTACAGCAGCAAGGGAAACGTTCACAGTAGTAGGGGCAATATTTATAAAAGCAAGGGAAAGAATTGCAACAACAAGGACAACTACTACAACTACAAGGGCAACCTTTGCAATAGTGGCAACAACCTTTGCAGTTGCTAACTCAGTTTGTACAACAATCCTCCCAATCTTTATCCTCACAAGGACAAGCATTGCAGCCGCAAGGCCAACCTGTACAACAACAAAGTCATCCTTTGCAGCAACAAGGTCAGCCTTGGAAACAACAAGCCTTATATGCGTATCTACAAGGTCAGCCTTTGCAAGGTCAAGGTCAACCCTTGCATCACGAGGGTCAATCTCCTTACGTGTAAGGTCAAAGGTCCAGTAAAATTATAGTAAAATTCTCACCAGTGGCCTATGGCATGGCAGTATCAAACCTACCCGAGACCGAATCCTCCTTACAGGTAAGGTAACCCTCAATGGGGACAAAACCAGATTCCACATGGACAAAATCCTCCACTCTGGTGGCAGAATCCTTACCAACAAGGATCGACAACGCAGTTTGGGTCTCCCATTCTTCATTCATTTTATTGGCCTCTAGTTCTGACGAATATTTCGAGCAATTGCCCCAAATACAAGGGAAGCATGAAGGAGGATCCACAAGCCCACATGATGAGATATCACCTCTGGTGCTTGTCCAATTCGTATGTCAATGATTCTATCAATCTTCGACTCTTTCAAAGAAGTCTCACAGGTGTTTCAGCTAAATGGTACATTGAATTGCCTTGAGGTACCTACGGTGACTTCAAATCTCTCACTATGGATTTCCTCACTCATTTCTAGCTACTAGTTCAGCTTGAAACTGGCACCCATTTGCTTACGTCACTTAAGAAAGACACCATGACCCCCATCTCCAATCATATCCATGAATGGAGATGTCAGTGTCACCTCATCAAGTTTGATATTTCTAATGCGTTTTTTATAGAATAGTTCACAAAATCATTCATCAGCAACATTTCTAAGGACATAGCCATAGGTGGATGTGTTCCTGAAGAGAAAGCTATCACACATGCCCAGTATTTAGACATGTCCTATTCACAATCAAGCACATTGTACGAGATGTTACCTGATGATCTAAGACCATCATCATATATGACAGCATCAAAGTTTCTGGATACACCATCTGTTGATGGTGTGATTGGTTTCGTGTCCGAGACTCCCATGAAAGCTTCTTCAAACGAGAAATCTATCTCAAAAACTGGATCTAATAATCCCTCCAAGAATTCATCTAGTCCTGGTAAAACCTCTGAGGTCCATGTTTTCTAGTCTACTGCAGCAGATAAGACCTCTAAAGGTAAAAATAATAGAAAAGGTAAGGCCAAATCCGATGCCACAAAACATGACCTTCCTAAATCTTCTGCTAATGATTCTTCTTGAAGAAAGCTGAAATATCCTTGCCTCAACTTGGAGGAGGATCATTACACTAAGGATTGTCCCTGACCATATGAAGTTTGTCGCTTACTCAAAGGGACTCCCTGTCTTAAAAGAACCCTTCCCATCACAGTAGAACCAAATGGTATACCAACCTCAGCCTTCTGCATCCTCAGCTTCTGAAGTGTTCATGATGCAAGGATCATCACCTATCTCAATTGCTACTCGAACCAAGGACTATCATGCCATGTCTAAGTAGATGATGGAAACAATGTAAACTTTGAAATGGGAACTGATACTGTTACCCGTTTTGTAGAGGTGGCAAAAAAATGACCCGATGTTCAAAAGTGTTGATGCAGAATACACATGTTTTTTTAAGAACATGGTTTTTGGAACTTTAATTTTTTTCATGTGCATTAAGTTTTAGAATGGTAGTGAATGGTAGTGATTTTCATCCTGATTTTAAAAAGTGGGTATTCTGCATCACACCCTTTTTTTAAAAGACCTATTTTTTTACTTTAAATTTTCTAGTGTGTGAAATATAAAAAATTATTTTCTAAATTTGATAGTTTTTGAAGTCGTCATTGTATTCATATTTTCTTGTTCTCTATCTTAATTTTTTTTTTTTTAGTGGGGTTTTTATTGTTTTGCGTTTTTAAATTAGAAAGTCGATAGTTTGAATTTTAGATAATCTACATATTTAGACATCCTTAATTAATTTTTCAATCCACATGAAATAATTGTTTCTAAAAAACAACATTTTTTAACAATGGACATAAAAAATAACCATTTTTAACATAAATATAACAAAAAAACTAAACGTTTTGATAATTTTTCGCTAGAATTAACATGTCAAAATCACAATTTTTATACAAAAATATTAACTAAAAATGGTCAAATAATAGTTTTTTTATGAATTTGATGTCAAAAAGATAATAATAACTACTTTTTTTTTCAAAAAATAATGATTAACTTTAAAATCAATGCAAAAATCACATATTACCAATATTGAACGTATAACAACCCTAATTGAGTGTTTATTCTTCTCATAAAATGTCAAAGTCAAAACATTGCAAAGCTTGAGTTACAAGCATAACTTAAATTTAATCAACAATGTCATGTAATCCAAACTCTTCATCCTCTAGAGTTTCATCATTGTCCTCTTCCACAATATTTTCTGTTTCATTTTGCTCATTTTGCTGATTTTTCTCTTCTAATGGGTCTTTCATGTCTGAAAATCCCCCAATATATGTCTTTCCATACATTCCATGTAATGGTGGTTGGGGTTCCTTTTCCTTTTTTGCCACACGTGATTCACTAAAGTCCCCTTTCTTCAACCCAATTTCTTGCAGTGCATCTGGAAGAAATTGAAGAGCATTAATTCTTTGCTGAATAAAATTGCATTGGAATGGATCTTTCTCAATTGCAATGCAATTTCTTCCTTTTTGAAGGCAGCATGCTAGTGTTGTACCTAATTATCAAGCACAAAAAAATAATGAAGTAAATTAGTACAATGACATATTAATTAAAAAAAAAGAACATATTGAAATTCAATTCCATGTGGCAAAACGTACCTGAGCCAGAAAATAAATCCAGAACCCAATCTCCTTCATTTGAACATATGTCTATAAGATAGTTAATCAATAATTGTGGTTTCTGATAAATGTTAACTATCTCTCCTTTCATTTCTTTGTCTTCATATGTTAGTTTTCTCACAACAGCATCATAAGTCAGTATTTGGCTATGACTCTTTTTGTTCACCCGATTAAAAATCATAGACATATGGTTATCATCTTTTGCCCAACTATCAATATGAATGAACTCACAGTCATTTATAAATTGTTGATCTTCATTGTCAAGAAGATTTGACTTTTGCCTGTAACATAAAATAGTAAAAGTTCAATTAACTTGTACATAAATTAATTTTTCAACATTAATCAAATATACCTTTAAACATCTTACCATGTAAGTTGCATCCTTGAATTTGTTTTCCCCTTGAAGCTTGACAATAACATTGCCAATTGTGTGTCTGAATGAAATGTCACAAATCTCCATAATGGTGATGACGTCACTTACTTAAATCCCGCCACCACTTTATTAAAAGCCTGATAAGTATAAGGGTCAATATCATAGCAAATGTTTGGAATATTGAAACCATGGGGAATATCTGCAATAACCAGGGCATAATCCCTTTTTGGTAGGAGTTTCGCAATGTCTTCACAGTCGCCTTGTATTACTTGATATTGAATAGTGTCTAGCCCATTCCAAATGAAATGATTAAGAGTTGGATCAAGTTCAAAATTCTTAATACGTTGCTTTCTCAGTCTTTCAATCTTTATTTTTTCAATAAAAGTCTTGAAACTGTCTGGTGCTCCATTATCTTCTTTCTTCATCTTTTACCAAACAAACAAATGTATGTGTAAGTTTTAAATTAAAAATAGTACACAGATGATTAAAAATGAATGTATAAATCAAGTTACCTTTTTAAATGCAAGATAAAAAGCTTTCAATGTTGATGTAGAACTTGAATCTGGATAGTTGCGTACAACATCATCCCAACTATCTTCATTCAACAATTTAACCATTTGTTCCTAAATTTTCATGTAAACTTTGTGACTGCATAGATAAAGTAACAAAAAGTTAATATAATGATATGTATAACAAATACTACCAATAACAACATGTGTTATTTAAAAGATAACTATAATCCTGGAAATAAGTAAAAATAATTCAGAAAACTTACTTTTGAAATTCTTCAGACATTTCTTCCAATGATAATTCCCCCGACTTCACATGAGATAATATTGTTTTGACAATTTTTTCATCTTTCACTCCTTGCATCGCCCTCCAAGGCATGATGGTCATATCGTCTGGAAGTTGCTTCAGTTCAGGCGCTGATTTATTGTTGCTACATATCAATGGCTTAGACTTTCTGACCCTCTGGTTTTTTATGCGAATGTCTTCCCACATGCTAAAAATGTCATCAATCAAATTCCAAATATCTCCAGTTCTAAATGCCAATTGGAAAATGTTATCAACACCTCTGAATAAATCGCTAGATCTGATGTCTTTTCCACTTTTTGAACTGCCTTTATCTTCAATTTGGTACCCTATTTCCATACAACATTCCTTCCGGAAATCTGCAGTAATATTGATCTTATCCCCACCACATTTTTCTAGGAATTCACTATGAATAAATCTAACCTTTTGGATCAAAGTCATAGACATCCTATATTCATTATCTGAATTATGATCCCATGCCACTAACTTTGCTTCTATTTCATTTAAACCAACATAAATGATACATTTCATTGTTTCAAAACGTGGGTTATTAGGATATTCCTCCATCAATTGTCTTTGAGATTCAACAGAATGGTTCCGCCCAAGCACATAATAATCGTATTCAAAACATTTTGACTTATCAAATGCTTCTTTGTTGGGAACTTTAAGTGGATCAACAAGAAGCACATAACTAACCACATGAGCATATGGATTGTACCTCATTAATGTCTTCAAGTTGTGAACATGTAGATGATGTGGCTTTCTGACTTGATATTGGCATTGTCCTTCACTTGCCTTATAGGTTTGTCTAACATTTAACTGAAATGTACGACCACCATCAACTAAGTTTCTCTTTGTCAAATTCTGTCGAATGGAATTTTGTTTTGTTTTGATAATTCCATCACCTAAATCAACTCCTGGTGTAATGATTTCTCTGCTTTCTTTTGAAGTTTCACTAGGTTCTTGACTGCTGGTAATGACTACTTCAAGATCTTCAACTCTACTTTTTTTCGTCTTAACATTCTCAAGAGATCTATTCTTGGGCATTGTTACTTTTGGCCTTTTACGACCTTCCGCAATTTCAATGTCATCTTCAGTAATGGCAACATATGCTTCATTGTCAATTTCAACTTCATCATCCTCAAAAGTAACTTGTTTACCCTTGCTAAATTTATCCACCAGAGGCCTTTTTTTCTGATTCTTTGGATGTAGTTTTGTAGCATCATCAATTACTACATTTTCCATGTTTTGCATATCTTCTTCTGACACTGAGTAAAAATGGCTGACAACTTTCATGATATCATGCTCTATGAAATGAATGCCTCCCAACATAATTGAAGAGCTTTCAACAAAATTCTGCCAAACAAAATATCATATGTTAATATAAACAAAGTTAAAAAATATAGCGAGACATTTTCAAAACGCAAAATAAAAATACAAATAAAAATACTTACCATGTTTTGTGTCATATCATTTACGATTTGTTTACACAACTTTGTAGATACCTCTCTCCTGTCATATAATGAATATGATAGTCGGTATTTAATCCTTTCATGTGACTTGGCAGCTTTTGTAAGTACGTAAACAACTTCAGTGTTTGGTACCAAACACATATCTATGACATTTCCCATCACCTCCAAATTCTCATTATTATTTGGTGTATCAATGTATAGATATATATTCACAGTTGTGCTCTCTCTTTCTTTCACACACCAGGCTCTTGATGCAAATTTCACCTCTTTTGAACTTTTCCAATCTGAGATTAGCTTCTTATCACTTAAAGCACTTGAAATATTTGTAGGTATGAGCTCAGGTGGAGTTCGTTTACCAATGTTTTTTGAAGATACACCTTTAACACTCCTTGGTCCAGAAAGATTCACAGAAATTTTCCTTGATGTCATTTTCCTAAAAAAAAACACATAAATTAGTAAATAAAAAAACATATTAACTTAAATTAACAACAAAAATATACCATAAAATTTTTATTTATATAATCAAAATTGCCCTCCTCCTCCGTTGACCCGCCCCCTAGCCCACCGTCGGGCCCCCCGCCCGGGCCGCCCCACCCCCTTGCCCCTCCGGCCCCCCGGGCCGCCCCGGCCCCCTCCCCCTTCCCCTCCCTCCCCCGGCCGGGCCCCCCCAGCCGCCGCCCCCTCCCCCTCCCTGGCCGCCCCACTCCCCTCCCCCTCCGGCCCCCTGGGCCACCCCGCCCCCTTCCCCCTCCCTCCCCCCCACCCCCCCCCCCCCCCGCCCCCTTCCCCCTCCTTCCCCCCCCTTCGGGCCGCCCCAACCCCCCCGGCCACCCCCGCCCGGGCTGCCCCACCCCCCTCCCCCTTCCCCTCCCTCCCCCGGCCGGGCCCCCCCACCCCCTTCCCCCTTCCCCTCCCTCCCCCGGCCGGGCCCCCCGACCCCCCCCCCGGGCCACCCTCGCCCGGGCCGCCCCACCCCCCTCCCCCTCCCTGCCTCGGCCGGGCTGCCCCACACCCCCCCGGCCATCCCACCCCCCCCCTCCCCCTCTCTCCCCCGGCCGGGCCGGCCCCCTCCACCCCCCCCGGCCACCCCCGCCCGGGCCGCCCCACCCCCTCCCCCTCCCTCCCCCGGCCGGGCCGGCCCCCCCCCCGACCACCCCGGCCTGGGCCACCCCACCCCCCTCCCCCTCCCCCTCCCTCCCCCGCCCGGGCCGCCCCACCCCCCTCCCCCTTCCCCTCCCTCCCCCTTCCCCTCCCTCCCCCGCCCGGGCCGCCCCACCCCCCTCCCCCGCCCGGCCCCTCCCGCCCGCGCCGCCCCACCCCCGTCACGCACCTCCCCCTCCCGCGCCCCCTCCCCGGCCCCGCCGCCCACCCCGCCCGCACAGGGCCACCCCCAAGCCACCCTGCCCCGCCCGAGGGGCGGAGCGTCGATTCCGGGAATCGACGCTCCGGTCCTCGGGCAGGGCGGGGCGGTCCGGGGGTGGCGCTGCGGGGGCGGGAGGGGGTGGGCGGAATGGGTGGCGGGGCAGGGGAGGGGGCGGGGGAGGCGGAGGGGGCGGGCGGGGTGGGCGGCGGGGCCAGGGAGGGGGCGCGGGAGGGGGAGGGGCGGGAGGGGTGGGGCGGGGCCGGGGAGGTGGCGAGGGGGCGCGGGAGGTGGAGGGGCGGGAGGGGTGGGGTGGCCCGGCGGGGGGCAGGGCGGGGGAGGGGGGTGGGGCGGCCCGGGCGGGGGGGGGGGGGTGGGGGGCGGCGGGGGAGGGGGAGGGAGGGGAGTGGGGCGGCCCGGGCGGGGTTGGCCGGGCGGGGGAGGGAGGTGGTGGGGCGGCCCGGGCGGGGTTGGCCGGGAGGGGGAGGGAGGGGGCCAGGGGCCGGGGGGGGTAGGGGGCCAGCCGGGGGAGGGAGGGGGAGGGGGAACGGGGTGGGACGGCTGAGGGAGGAGGGGGCGGCCTGGGCAGGGAGGGCGGGCCCGACCGGGGGAGGGAAGGGGAGGGAGGTGGGGCGGCCCGGCCGGGGGAGGGAGGGGGCGGGGGGTGGGGCTGCCCGGTGGGCCGGGGCGGGGGCGGGCGCCGGGTGGGCCGTGCGCCAGGTGGAGGGCGGGCGGGGTAGGCGGGGGTGCCGGGGAGGGGGAGGGCGGGCGGGGTAGGCAGGGGTGCCGGGGTGCGGGCGGGTGCCGGGTGGGCCCGGGGTGCGGGCGGGTGCCGAAAATTTTTTAATTTAAAAAAAAAAATATGGGGGGGGGAGGGAGTTAGGGGGGCAGGGGTTGGAGAAGGGGGGAGGTGTGGCGGGCGGGGTGGGGTAGATAGCAATATTAAAATTTGGCTTGGAAAATTTTTTAATTTAAAAAAAAAATATTCTTCATTAAAATAATTTAATATGAAAATTTCGAAAAAATAATTGTACTTACCTTTCAATTGCGACAATTCTTTGTTGTATATATTGTTGATAGCAATATCGCTGCTCCACAAATTCACGATTCTTTCAAGGGACTTCAGAAAACCTAAATGTGAGGCGAGTAATAGTGATAGCGAAATTTATTATATAAGTGAAATTACGAAGATGTTTTTCCATACGATTAATGTGGGATAGTTTGTTTTACATTATTATAGAGCGAATATTGTAGAGTTGTTTTACAACGGATTGAATGTGGGATTAATTTGTTTGAGAATATATTATAAAAATTTAAAAAAAAAAAAATTGTTAAGTAAATATTATATACTTTAACTATTAGAATAATTAATGTACAAGTTGTGATTTACAATTTGAATTTTAGTGATTTATTTCATAAAAAAAAATTAGTTTACGTTTTTCAATCAATTGTAGAATAAAATAATAAAGGTAAATAAATCTAACAAACTTTTGGAGGGAAATATTTTCGCGAAAATTTTTGGAGGGAAATATTTTCGCGAAAATTTTTGGAGGGAATATTTCATTCTTTAAGCTATATAATATTCTTAGGAGACTCCATTTGTATCATTCAACATTTTCTATTTGAAAGTGATGGATTGCTCTGATGGTGAAGTTTCGGTTTATACACCATCAACATCTTCATCGCGTAACAACTCTATTCATATTGATGAATATAGCGGGAATTCTTCCACTATGAATAGAAAGTCAATTCTTCCACTTAGTCTCGATTCTAAAGACTACGAGAGTAGCACTGATGAAAGAGGGGATGGAGAATTTCAAATTAATAAAGAGTCACAGATTCCACTTAGTCCAAATTCTAAGGACTATGAAAGCAGCGGTGATGAGGAGCATGATGGTGAAGTTGAAAAGAATGGGGTGTCACAATGTCCACTTAGTCCTAATTCTGAGGACTATGAGAGCAGCAGTTTTGAAGAGTGTGATGGTGAAGTTCAAAAGAATGGAGGGTCACGATGTCCACTTAGTCCTAATTCTGAATACTATGAGAGCAGCAGTTTTGACGTGCATGATGGCGAATTTCAAAATAATGGAGTGTCAAAGTGTCCACTTAGTCCTAATTCTAAGGACTATGAGAGCAGCAGTGATGATGAATGTGATAATGAATTTCAAAAAAATGGAGTGTCAAAGTGTCCACTTAGTTCTAATTCTAAGGACGATGAGAGGAGCAGTGATGAAGAGCATGATGATGAATTTCAAAAGTATGGAGTGCCACAGTGTCCAATTAGTCCTGATTCTAAGGACTATGAGAGCAGCGGTGATGAAGCACAGGATGATGATTTTCAAAAGATTGGAGTATCACAATGTCCTCTTAGTCCTGATTCTGAGGACTATGAGAGCAACGGTGATGAAGCGCGGGATGATGATTTTCAAAAGATTGGAGTATCACAATGTCCTCTTAGTCCTGATTCTAAGGACTATGAGAGCAGCGGTGATGAAGCGCAGGATGATGATTTTCAAAACATTGGAGTATCACAATGTCCTCTTAGTCCTGATTCTAAGGACTATGAGAGCAGCGGTGATGAAGCGCGGGATGATGATTTTCAAAACATTGGAGTATCGCAATGTCCTCTTAGTCCTAATTCTAAGGACTATGAGAGCAGCGGTGATGAAGCGCAGGATGATGATTTTCAAAACATTGGAGTATCGCAATGTCCTCTTAGTCCTGATTCTAAGGACTATGAGAGCAGCGGTGATGAAGCGCGGGATGATGATTTTCAAAACATTGGAATATCACAATGTCCTCTTAGTCCTGATTCTAAGGACTATGAGAGCAGCAGTGATGAGAGCAGCAGTGATGATGATCATAGTGTGGATAACATTCCTCTTAATGATGATGAAAATCCTTATAAAAATGATGATCCAATGATGGAGATGTTGCCAAGAAATATTGTATCGAGGAGTAGGAGCAGACCTTTTCGTATCAATGCAAGCTATTCTAGTTATACAAGGGGTAGAGCAGAATATCTGACGAGAAGAAGTTCTATCAGCGCTCTCATTTCAAGTGAATGTTGCCAAAAAAATTGCTTGAAACGTATGAATTTCACATTTGCATTAGAAAGCAGGAAGAGATATTTGTCAATGAATAAAAGCATGCAAAACTCATATTTAGTTGGCTGCATGCAATCTACATTGTTAGGTTATGATTGTCATATTAGGAATTTTTTATTGTGTAGAAAAGCTTTCAAAATGTTTCATTCAATTGGGAATTTTCGTCTCTCAAGAATTCAAGAAAATTTGGAAAAGGATCCCACATTTTATTCAGAAGTACGTTATAAAAGACAGTTTGGGCCATTATCAAATACTGCAATGTCATGGATGAAAGATTTCTTTTCAAAGCATGGAGAGTGTATGCCAAATAGAGAGACAATACATATTCCAGATAATTTTTCAAGACGAGAAATCTACAACTTATACAAAGAATATGCAGAAAGTGCTGAGGGACAGGGCCACTTTATTACATATCAATATTTTGTGAAGATATGGAAGAAAGAATTCAATAATGTCCATATTCCTAAGAAGACAAGGATGGGGATTTGCAGTACATGTGCTTCTCTTAAATCAAAAAGGGACAAATGTGAAGGCTCAGAAAGAGGTAAGTGTTCATAACTTTTACTTTTAAAATTGTATAGTCATCAACTATGAAAACATATTTCTTAATGAATTTCTTTTATGTTGTGTAGATTTAATTGTCAAAGAACTTCAGGAGCATCGCGAACAACAAACAAATGAAAGGAAGAAGTTGTACAAGCATCGAAAGAAGTGTTATGATAATCCAAATAAATATTTGGGTTTGATAATTGATGGCATGGACCAGAAGAAAACACTTTTACCACATTTTGTTCGCACACCCAAAAATCTACAAGAGGAAAATTTTATTCAGTTTCACTTGGTCGGTTGTATGGTCTTCAATGGGAAAATGTTTCCAAGGGTGTACTTCACAGCTCTAAATATTCATAATGATGCAAATCTGACCATAACCATAATTCATGATGTGATTTCTCATTGGTCTGGTAATCTTCCTGAAGTTTTGTATCTACAATTGGACAACACTTGCCGTGAAAACAAAAATCAGGTTGTTTTTGGGTATCTGAACATGCTTGTTGAATTGAGAATTTTTCAAAAGGTAAAGGTTGGTTTCCTTCTTTTTGGGCACACTCATGACCTTATTGATCAGATGTTCAGTCGTTGTTCAGTCACATTGAGGAGGAAGGAAGTTGGGAGCTTGCCATCACTAATTGAATGTATTAAGAAATCATACATGCCAGAGCCTGATTTTGAAGTGTTGGAAGAAACTGTTGACATGCGAAGGTTTATTCTGGGATCATATGGTGAGGGGAAATGCATTGAACAACTTAATGACATTAGCTTCCAACATCAATTTCGTATAAAAAAAATTGATGGGAAAACACTAATATGGGGCAAGAAGTATTCAACTACTACAGAGTGGGCACCGTCATCAGGATTGAAATTTTTGAAGTTCATTCCAGATCATCCAATATTTGCATCAAAAATATTGTTATTACAATCAGTTGGTGAAGTTTAGAATGCACGTAGACAGAACAGGGCGATAAATTATTCTGATTGCCTGGAAGAAATTAAAAAATGTATTAGATATACATATGAGTACTTTGACATTGCTGATTCAGTTTGGTGGGAGTCGTTTTTCAATAATCAAAGTGATCTCATTTCGACAACAATAAATGAAGATATACCTTTGAAAAATCCATTTATTTGGCCACAAAATGTGTCGAATGAACATGAGGAAGTAAACATTGTTGAAAAACAACAATCTCAAGGTATTAATAATTCTTCACAGGCAGAGGAAAGAGAGATGTATATAGGTTCCAGAAGATCTCGTGCACAACGTGAAGCCATGGAAGACCTTTATAGGGGTTCAGTACAGGATATTAAGGAGGGTTGCATGATTGCAGTGCTAGCAGATGGAGATCCCAATGGCTATCCATTTTGGGTTGCTAAAGTTATAAAGGTCTTTACAGAAAATGAGGATGTTACAAGTGTTGAAGTACATTGGTATGCCACAAATACACACCCATTCAATGGTGTGTATAAGCCAGAGATGGTAGTTGACAAAAAAATGGTGGAAAAAGAAAAAGAAAGGCTACAAATATAAATCGCCACCGCACAGACATATTACAATTGAAGGATGTTGGCATACTTGTTTATGACTTCCATTTAACAAAGAGAGGAACTCTTCGCTTCAAGACGACAGAAATTCTGAAAAGGTTGTTACCAGAAGGAACAATGTTGACATCGGACTCTGCTGAAACCAGTTGTAGATCTAGAAGACTTTTGAAACCTGGAATCTTGGGCATGCATGTGGACTCAGATGGGGCACTAGTTGATGGCAGAGAAGAATATGGAACATCTTCGTCAGCATCCAGTCACTCATCTGAAGATGTGAATTCTGATGGTGTGCAAGAAAATATGAGTGATTTTGAATAATTGTTTAAGACAGTTTATATAACTGATGTATGCATCGTATCTTCAAATAAAATTAATGTTTTCCATATTTTGTTAAATGAGAAGTTATGAAGCATTTTTATGTTGTTGGATTATGTCTTAAGTATGATAAATTTTATTGTTTAAATATCTACAATGCAATATCAAATTAGAGATATAATATTTGTTTTAATCAGTGTACAAATAAAGACTTTTGAATTCACTCAGTGATATAATTTTTTCATAATGTCATGTTTTTTTAGTTTTGTGGTTGAAAACATGTTAAATTTATACTTAGGAAAGAAAAATGATATTCTACCAGAAACGTTAATGTGTTTTTCCTTAAAATTTAACTTTGTTTGAGACAAAAAATTGGTTTTATTAGTATTGTTTAAAAATTATGAAAATTGACCCTAAAAAAATAAATCATTATTCCAGTATCAACACTTTCGTTCTGAAGCTATATTTTGCAGGAAAATTTCGTAGTCACTGCCATTTTTAAAACAGCCACAAAATTGACACCTAAAAAAAAAACATCGTTCCAGTATACACACTTTTCGTTTTGAGCACTGTTTTTGTGGTTTTTTTGGGGTTTTTGGGCCAAAGTTCCCGTTTTGAGTTTATAGTTCCCGTTTCAAAGTTTACATTGTTTGAAGAAAAAAGCTATCAATGCTCTTTCTACTTCTACTCCATCTAATTCTATTCCCACTCCATATCGAGTGCCCTAGCAGTGAGTCTGTCATTCGGCTACCTCCGAAAGGTGTTCTTCGGAAGTCATCTTTCAATCTGAATGCTAGAGTTGCACAAAATTACAATATTGTTCAGGATTTATCTTAGGCATCTTCAGCAATGTTTGCCTTGGAGGTCCTTAAATCCTGTTCAATGTAGTGGAAGTCATTGTTCTCTACTATAGGTGCTATTGATCCTTCTGGTTCGATTTTGATGACTTTCGATCTAGGCAATAGTGTACCTCATCTTCCTCATCAGATAACATTTCTAATAAAGGTCCTTATCAAAGTAAAGATGATCCATCACATGGTCATTGACGAAGGTGCGTTGATCTACGTGATGTTAGTTTCATTTTGGAAATCCATTGGCTTTCCTTCTCTTAACCAATCTCTGAACACCTTCGAAACCTTTTGTGGTAGAGGTTCATGACCATATGGTATTGTCAAAAACTTTCCGATTGCATTAGAAGGAAATACTACTGAATTAGAGGTAGAAGTTGTAGATGCAAATCTCAACTGGAACCTTCTTCTCGGGTGAAGCTGGACTCACCCCATGTTTTTTGTGGTGTCTCCTTTGCTCTATGTGCTTCATTTTCTTCATGAAGGAAAAAATGTCACGATTGATCAACTATCTTTCTTTTCTTCTGGTTCATCAAATGGTAATGTTCCATATGTGGGAAATATTGAGATTCCTTATGAGAGCATGGGGACAGGTCTCTTCAAGGAGTCTACCTTAATGGGTACTTTTACTCTCCCTCCTCTGAATGTTCATTCAGTCAATATGATATCGAGTTCTACGGATCCTTGGATTATCCCTATTAAATATCAAATTGACTCATTTGGTGATGCTATGCCTTTAAGTCCATTGGATATAAATTATCAAGAAATTATCTTAGCTTTGATGGCCACTTGAGAAAGTCATATTATCTTTAGTATGAACCTCGAAACATACATGTCATCTCCTTGGCTTGGTTCTACGAATTCTCCAAATCCTTTGAATGAGGCATTCCCCACTGACGGGAGTGTCATAGAGGCCATGTCTCTAGATGAAATTCCATGGAACGGTCTACAGCTTTGTTCTTCCTTTCTCCCTAGCCTCGATAAGATGCCTTTGTGAATCAAATCATGTATTTCTTATTCTCCTACACCTCCACTTCAGACAACTATCTGGGTATATGAAGTCTCGTGAGAGGGTAATATGGGAAACATACAGCTATGATGCCTCTTGAAATTTACGTTAAACAAGGAATTGTAGAGAACAACCATATTGGGTTTTCTTTTTCTCTAGATGAGATAAAGATTTATACTTCGCTTTTTAAATAATTATGAGATGTTTTTGCTTCGTCATATGAGGAAGTGCTCGGTATCGATCCAGCCATAGTGGTGCATGATATTCCAACTTATCATGGTGCTAAGAATGTTTAGTAACGGCTTCGCCATGTGCACCATCAAAAGGCTGCAACGATCAAAGCATAAGTAGAAAATATTTTGAAAGAAGCTTTCGTTTATCCTATTACATTGACAAACTGGGTATCCACTATCATCCTTGTTGCCAAAAAGAAGGGAATGATATGTGTTTGTGTTGATTACCATGATATCAATTGTGTGTATCCTAAGGACAATTACCCTACTCCCTTTAACGACCAAATCATTGATGAATGAGCTGGGAGTGAGACCTTTTAGTTCATGGATGGTTTTTCTAGCTATAACCAGAATAACATTTCACCCACCAATCAAAATAAAATATCCTTTATCTGTCCTTGGGGTACTCTTTGTTACAAAAGCCTTCCTTTCGGTTTGAATAATGTTGGAGCTACCTTTCAATGCGCAATGTCCTATGCATTCCATGACATTTGACACATTGTTCAGCCATAGCTCGATGAATTAACCGCTCATTCGGCTAAACATTGTGACCATTCAGATCACTTAAGAGCCATATTTTTATGATGTCAGAATTATAATATCTATCTTAATCCACACAAGTGTGGGTTTTTCATCGAGTTTGGCTGACTCATAGGTTTTGTAGTGTCTCATGAAGGTCTCAGGATTGATCATTTGAAAGTTGAGGCTATAGACAATTTACCCCCTCCTTCATCACTGCTGCAGTTGTAGAGCTTGCAGGGAAAAGCTAATTTTCTTCATGGTTTTGTCCCAAATTACGCCGAAGTTCCAAAGGTTATAATCACTTACTTAAGAAGGTTATCCCTTTTGTTTGGGATGAAGTTTCCCAAGAATCCTTCACTACTTTAAAGAAATCCCTCATTACTGCTCCTTTATTGCATCCACCTAATTATCGCTTGTGATAGGACTATTTGGGCACATCAATTCCAACATTTAGATCAGTAATTTTACGGCTCATAAAACCCTAATTCTGTTGCTACATGCCTTATAAAAGTCATCACATTTAATGTCATCATTCCTGAGAGTGTTCTCGCTTGAAGATATCCTAAAATGACTCCTTGAGGGACTAGCACAACCTTGGTCAGGGGAAAGTGTACTGTAGAGCACTTAGTCCCATTCAAGCCTACCCTGCAGAGCATGCCAATTTGACCTACGCTAGGCGAGATTGAGTGAAATCTTCATAGGGTTCTTGGAATATTATTACATTAGAGACCATTCTAAAAGATTCCCACCTCTTATCCTCTACTATGAGCTAGAAATTGGATAGGAAATGAATAAAATAACCTCCTATCCTCTCATCCATTCCTCCATGGAAACTAACTCCCAAATTGGAAAGCCATTCAAGGCCCAATTTATGAAAAAACGAACTCCATTTCCCTATAAATTGAGCACTCATCATAGTGATCATGGGCTAGACTTTGAAGAATTTGTGAGGAGATACTATTGATTTGAGGTTTGAGATCATAAGAAAGTATTGTTATATTGTGAGAGTGTGGTTATGTTGTTGAGTCAAGGAGTCATGATATTGATCAATGCTGAGCACAAGGTGACCTATCAATAATGAAAATAGGGCTAGGGTGTAGCTCTAGATCCGCTCTCAGAGAAATTTGTTGTAGTCGATAAGAGCAAGACCTGCCAACAAGAAGTCAATGGAGACCTTTTCAAACCAGCATGAGCAAAGGACCACATAGCTGATGTGATAATGAACATGACTCTCACAACGAGGGATGACCAACTGAAAAATAGGTCAAGGGACACCACAGAAAGGCTGACTCAGGTTTACTTCCCTTGAACAAGAGCATGACTCAAATGTGACTACATGGCAGCATATGATAACTTTGTATAAGTTTTTCATGGAGGAGGCATACGCAAACTCTCCATATGAGTGGAAGAGATAACCAATTGGAGGAGTACTGACTCAATAAAAAGGTTAAGGCTCTCCTATGTCAAACTAAAGCCCATCCCAATGGAGGAAAGACTTATTTTTGAATGCTTTGTTCAAGGCTGACACATCTTACTCTAGCTACCATCAATTATGGAAATAATATCCCCTTCCCACTCTTTTTGGAATATACAGTCTTTTATCCTTTTCATATTTATAGAGCCTAAAAAAGAATAAAAGAATACTATAGTAGAGTGGAAAGAACGAGTGTCAAAATATAGATGTGCTAGTTCCTGGGAGGGGAACATTCCTATGGTCAATGACACTGAAAGGAATGTTCTTTCCATGGGTAAGAGCGTGTCAAGTTGTAGAGGCTAAGTGATTTCAAGGTTGATTTCACAAAAGAAATGGTCAAAAGGTGGCTTAAACATGAGTCCATCTTAAGATGGCTTAACGCCAAAATTTACAAATGGTCAACATGTAATGCAACATTACAAATCAACACAAAGGAGACTCTAGGGTATAAAGCCAGAAAAATAGTGAAGAAATAAGAGATTGAGTCTTCAATACATAATTCATGGTGGGACTAAAGAGGAATTCCAAGCATAAGAAGAAAATTTCAGCATGGGTGCCAAGTGACAACAAGGTACTATCACAAGCACCCATGATAAGGTAGGCTCTACCACACAAGTCATGACACTTCTAAGAAATGACAAGGTTCTGCATCATATCTTGGTGGGGTCAATCCTAAGGCCGAAAAGGGAAAGGAAACTGATAAATGCAAAATGTAGGTGAAAATCTTAACCCATATGTGTTATAGGATAGACTGACCTCCTAATAAACTCAGAGGATAAAGACAAGATGACTGAAAGAATGACCACAATTGCAGGCCTAGAACCCACACTAATGCTCTCTGTACACTGATAACCCTCTTTATAAAGCTTGTTTACAAGCATAAAAAGGAGTGTTAGTCAACCTGCTGACTCTTTTTGTTAGACCAGGGGGATCGTTAGTGAACTTTAGTGATGCCTAAGAGGGTATGCCAATGAAATTGCCATAAAATATCTAGATATCATTTCCCTAGATTTGTGCAAGAAATGCAGGGAAACTCCAAAAATCAAGATATTTGGAGAAATTCAATTATAGAAATAGAGGAAAATGGGAAAAAGCTGGTAAAAGAGGTGGGTTCATGGTTTTTACCCAAATTAACTACAGGTGGAGTTGGGAAGCCCTAATTCAATTTTTATTAAAGCAACGAGAGGGCCATTGCATAAGGGTTAGAGCATTTAGAAGGATAGTACATGGTGCCGTTGTGATATTGTCATATTCTTGAAGGAGCTAGCTGAAAGAAGGAGAGAGAGAGAGAGAGGAAGAAGGGATAAGGAAGGCTGATGCAATAGGATTGCTGTAATCACTCTTCTATTTTGAATATAGTACTGCAATTGTGTTCCACTACTCAAATTTTTAGTGATATTGTGCATTTATTTGTCCATTATGGTGCTTTTTGTGTTGAGTAGATAAGTTACATTTTTATACATGTTTGTTATGGATTCTTTCATTAATTGTCAGAAGTATATGTTCTCATTGGTTTGCTTCGTTTTCTTGTCTAGGAATCATCTTGGAGCTGATCAGGAGGAGTTCTTCCTGCACAGAGATCCCCAGGCGAATCTAGAAAGAACCAAAGGTGATCCTTTCTCCATATCCTGTCAATATATGTCAGATATATGAACATGTGTGTAGCAGGTACCTTTCGTAGATAACCTTACGGTCCGTCGGAAGTCCCGGGAAGACTTTTGAGGGTAGTTTTCATCCCGTGCATTTTACCCCATATCGGAACTGATGACTCTGCTTGGGACTATACATTTAGTTCCCAGTTATCTGGACTCCTCTCAGATCTCTTCTCTCTTCTATGAGCTTCCCGCTTCTTCGTATCCTTCTCTAATCCAACATCTAATTTGTTTCATCCTGTAAAGTTGCTTTCTCTTCAGAAACTGATCCCAAAATCCCACTTTTTGAGCTATTTCCCTCACTAATGCAGGTTTCTGGTCTAGACAAAGCTTTATAAAGCTCTTTGACTGTGCACAGGGAGCATTAGTGGCCAAACTAAAGCTCTATTTACACATAGACAGAGCGTTAGTGACCCATTTCCATGTTTTTCAGGAGATATTGTGGACCAAAATGTTGGGAAACTTGTCCCAAGGTCTAAATTAGGATCTGCAACAGTATCATGCTAACAAATTTGGTGTCTTAATATTTTTTAAGAAAATTCTTTATTTTTTCTCTCATAAAAGAAATTTTTGTTGAAAGAAAAGCTGATAAACTGTATATCTCCTTCTGTCGAAATAGTTGTAGGCTGCTTTGTTTTGGTTCAATAGTCATTAGGAAATATTGAGAAAAGGAACTTTCAATTATGCAAATTGTTGAAATGATTTTAGATGCACTGGTGAATACATGAATATGTGAAATAATACATGTGTAGGATAAGACTTGTTTGCATAAGAAATTGAATTATTTTTTTCAAAGCATAGTTCTGCATGGTTTATCGAGTCGAGAGTCTCATCATATTCATACGTCAACACCCCCTCCAAAGTCAAATAAGAAAGTACACTAAAATTTATACTAAAATCAATTAGATACTCTTTTCTAGAGCAAACCAACATTAGATAGATTAGGACCTTGGGTTAAGAGAGTGAGTCAACTACCCAAGGTTGCAAATTAAACTAGTGTCATTAAAGAGTGAAAAATCCTTCTGCACTTATATTCCAAGACCACTCTACTCACACTGGAGCAAAATACGAGACAACATCAGATTGTAATCGAAGGTAGCCCACCTTATTTTACAACTCATTTGGGCATTCTGTGTAATAGGGGTCCCTTCAGGGATTTCAGAACTGAGTCGGGGACTCAGGTGTCCTGCCCACACAACGTGATGTCTACAACTATGTCCCCCATGGTAATGAATATGATTTTAGGTATCTCTAATGGCCAATACTTATAGGTACTTACCTAAGGTGAATGGACGGGCTGTCCTGGTACCTCAAACAGACAGACTTACTTTGTCTTCATTTTTTAGGAGGGTGCTCGTCTTCATGAGAGTACTTGGACCCTCAATCTGAGGTTCGTGGGAAGCTCAAAAGTAACTGTAACCATACATTTGGCCATCCTTCTCTGTTACTCATTGAGAAACTGGGTTTCATCTCCAATAATGAGTGTTTATCACACAAGGTAATTTCTCTTTGTTTGTTGGTTGTCATTTTTAGTGTATTTTTTCTTTTTAGGTACTTGAGTGTTATCGTTTTTTGAGACTTAAAGAATATCACCTTAAAATTTATCTGATAAAATTTACTAGTCATTGTGGCTACATCTGGACCTCACCATAAATCCAGATGGTTGTTAGGACATCCTCCATTCACTGTAGAGGAACTGCCGAGATCCATTGACTCAGATTCCTCATCTTTGAGGAATCAGTCTCCTAAATCGCACACGAGATCATTTTGGACAAACAATGATTCTAATTTGCCAGAGGATTTCTTCATGGAAGGATTTCTTCCTCATTTTAACACTCCACTTACAAATTAGTCAGATCTTGTTATTTCTCCCTTCGTACTAGTAATTCACTCTTCACTGGGAGGAACTCTCCCATCTATTCTGTCGATAGCTCAAGGGTTGTGGAATTATAGAGACACTGTGAGTCCTCTACCACTTCCCCAGTCAATGGTCATCACAAAACTGGCAATGTGGAACCCCGCAATCCCATTTGTCCTAGGTACTAAAACTCACATAACACCCTCTATCATCAGAACCCAACAGATGCCAGGTTCCACTCCTATGGTGCGCCAAAGCATACCTTCGAGTAGTGCCACATATATTGCTCCATATAGCACTCAATGTGGCACTATGGGCGCTGTCGCAGTTTGGAAAAACCAAGGTCGGCCGCCAATGTATGGTTCTAACCCCCAGATTCAGATATCTGGGGCGGTTCCCAATATTCACATGGCGGCAGGGAATGTCACAATTCCCCCAATGTTCTCAGGCATGCATGGATAGTCGTTGATTGACATGAATTTTCCCTCTATCAATAAAAGCAATATGGTTAGTTCAATGTCGATTGGGAATCCACAAGGGATCCCCACCCAATCCATGTGGGCACCCTACTCACAAGATCAGATGAGTCAAGGGGGCACCGCTTATACTGGGGGCAACTTCATACCCCAGTATCAAAATCCTAATGGTAATCCACTTTACAACACTGTACTGCAAAGCAAGTGATACACCACGCAGCCCATGTACACCATGGGGAACCAAATAATGGGAGGAGCACAGAGCTCCTCAGGTCATCCGTCATCACAATGGTCTGAGTTGGGGGCACCCAACAATTTCCTTTTCTGGCAACATTGGATATCCCCAACTTATACAAGTTGACTAACGACCCCATCTACCATAACATACAGTGGCTTCCGATCCTGCATAAAATACCGGCAGATATTCCTAAGTTCGACGGAAAAAAGGGGAGGATCCAGGCACTCACGTCACCACTTACCATCTATGGTGTGTTTCTAACTCTATGGTGGATGATAGTGTCTGGTTGCGTCCTTTTCCCTGCACCCTCACTAGAAATGTTGCAAAGTGGTGTATTGAGTCACCACGTGCATCAGTGAATACCTTTGATGCTTTAGCGATGGACTTCCTAAAGCACTTTCAGTTACCTATCTGTTATGAGATAGGGGCAGAGCTCCTTACTTCGTTTCGTCAGGATATCGCCACCCAGATCTCTGATCATATCCATGAATGGAGACATAGGTGGAGGTTAGTGAAAGCTCCCGTCCCTAATTTTCTCTTAACAGACTGGTTCTGTAAGTCATTGCTCCCGCAAATCGCTGGAGATGTTTCTCTAGGTGGTGCGGTCATGGAGGACCAATCCATACGTCGTGCCCAACACATGGATTTAATCTATTCATAGTCTAGCACTCCCTACGACATTATCCCCTATGCTCCTCGTAACCACAATCACCCCACCACTCAGCGCCTTGGAGCGCATGCCGACGGGATCATCGGTGCAACCTCCACAGGTGGTGTAAAACAACTCAGTGGGTCCGTTGCCAAGTTGGCAGTGGAATCCTCTACCAAAACGACTGCTCTTCCTGCCACTACAATTAACTCTATGCAGTGTACATAGAAATCCAGTAGCAAGAACAAGAAGAAATAGAACAAGACCCCTACTTCTAAGGAGCAGTCATCTAAGTAGCCCAACCCGAAATAGAAGGTCGTTGCACCAACTGATGTGAAAAAGGATAAAGGCACCAACTACTCGTGAAAACTCTGTCTTGAAGACCACGGAACCTGGTGTTGTCCACAACTTCAAGACTGCACGGAATACCTTGCCAATAGAGATTCTGGTAAGGCACTTGTTGTCCTTAGAAATCCTTTTCCTACACAACAGTAGCAAAATCACGTTGCCAACCAACTGCAACCCATGTCACGGGGCAGCGATGGTTCGCAACATCCTTCAACTGGAGAAGGATCTTCTACCATTTACACATTTGGAATGGTAGATCTCACCACCAGAGCCAAATCTCATGGAGCTCTTGTCGCTCTCACAACTGAACCATCCGCAGGTCAAAACCCATCGCTGCCCAACGATTTGTGAATTGAAAGGCCGGTTGAGGACTTTGTAATTCGACCCTCCAAGGGGGCACCTCGACACAGAATGCACAACACATATTCACGTGCCGCCCAACACTACAACATCGTAGAGGATTTGGTGAGAGCGTCGTCGGCCATGTCGGCACTCGAATTATTACAAACATGCCCCAGTCAAAGGAAAGCTTTGCTTTCGGCTATCAGGGGTATTCAGCCTGCACATCCCATGCTTGCTATTTTTGACATGGACAAGTGTAAACCTCGCCATTCCCACCAGCTTGCATTTTAGGTGCATATCACTTCAAAAGGTAAAGGTATACACCAAGCTATCATCGATGAAGGTGCTTCAACCTACATCATGTCGGCTTCATGTTGGCCTGCCTTGGGTTCCCCAACCCTATCCCCACCGTCGAACTCCCTTAAAGCTTTCGACAACCACACCTTTATCCCAAGAGGATACTTAGCCATTTTTCCCATCACTTTGGTTGGGAAAACCATAGCGGTGGATGTAGAAGTCATATGGAGAAAACTTGTCTATAATTTATTGCTGGGTTGCAGTCGGACATATGCCATGATGGCTACTATATCTACTATCTTCCGCATCATCCAATTTCCATTGGATGGAAAGGTTATTATAGTGGATTAGTTGTCATTCTGCACCCCTGATCATTCACCATTACCAAGTGGCTCTTTACCCCTAGTAGGAGGTGGAACTGACAGTTACGTTAGTTTAGGTACTGGTCTATTGAAGGCTTCTTCCCTCATGGGTTGCTTCCCTCTTCAGCCGCTGAAGGTTTCACAATCTGTCAACATGGTTTCAACTTTTCCTCATGAACAAACCGATCCATGGATCCTACTGGCTCCTTCAGACATTGACACCTACAAAGAACAAATGCCACTATCACTAGCTGAATTGTCCTGCGAAGACATTAAAATTGCACCTAAATCTCCTATCACTTTGGCTTCAGACAACGGTACCACCACCCCTCCCATAACCTCTCCTTCTTTCGATCCACTCAATGAAGTCTGACTGGTGGAAAAAGCTATTAGAGAGATCACGAGGTTAGAAGAGTGACCTTAGGAGGATTCGCACCATCATGTTTCGATATCTGATTCGAACATGATGCCTCTTAAAATCCTGTGACTTGACGCACATGAAATCGTTTCCTCACTGAATAAAACTATCCAAATTTTGGACTCGGAAGGAAACAGGGGCAATATTTCACAAACATTGCTCCCCGATGTTTCTGTCATGATAGGCATCGTGGAAAACATACAGAGTAGAGCCAATCACAATCCTGAGGCAATTGTGAGCTTCGCCTACCTGTTTAGGGACTTTCGCGATGTTTTTCCTTGGTCTTTTGAGGAAATGCATGGCATAGACCCTTCTAATGTCAAGCATGAGATCAAGAAAGATCAAGCATTCTTTTTCTATTATTTTTCTTGTTCGCTAATCCAAAAAACCTCGAGTACTCTTCTTTGGGCTCATTTAACTACTACAAAGATGATTAGAGCACTGTTAGAGATATTTTATTGCTCTTTAAAAAATATAAACATCCCTAAGCTTTTGCCCTTGTGCTCGTTAAATCTATGCAATGATAAATAGAGCACTTTTGGAGACATTTTATCGCTCTTTAAAAAATATAAACACCTTCGAGTTTTTGTAGTAGAGTTCGTTAAACATATATACCACAACACGTAAATCACTTTTAGGGATATTTTATTGCTCTTTAAACAATATAAAATTCCCCGAGTTTTTCATCATTTGCACTCGTTAAATATATGAAAATAAGGCTTTGAGCACCTCCTTTTTGATCTTGCTCCAGCTCATAAACTAAAAAAGACCAACGGAGCATCCTTTTTATGCACTTTTTTCTAGCTCTTTAAACTGAAAAAATCTCGAGCTGTGTCTTGCTGCTCGTTAAACGTGCTAAAGATGACTGGAGCATTCTTTTAGGTAATTTTTTCAACCTCGTTAAAAAACGAAAAATCCTGAGTTTTTGTTACTTAACTCGTTGAAGTGTCACAACAAAACATGAGTTTAGTCTGCCACCTCGTACTCGTAACAAAATGAGGTCGACATCTATTGGAAAAAGGTTTCTCTTTATCCGGGTCCAGTAGATTAAATACATAAAAGTAATTGATACGGGTATACTATTAACCTTTTGTCACACCTGTTTAACACCTATGATAAAGGGAACACCATGGAGTCTCTCTTTGCGATCTTTTCAGACTCTCTAAAGATGAAAATATCACCGAGTTTTCTAGTCTAGACTCTTTAAATACACAGACAACATATAGAGTCGTTATTTTTACGATACCTTTCAAACTCTTAAAAGATGAAAAAATCGATGAGTTTCCCTGTCTAGATTCCTTAAACTAATCAAATAGCGCAAAAAGTCGTTCTTTTGTGATCCTTTTTAGACTCTCCAAACATGAAAATATCGATGAGTTTACCTGTCTGGACTCATTAAAAATCAGACTTGGAAAGTGGAAATACAATCGTATCCTGAAGCATCGTTTGGCAGCAAAAGTTCCCTTGAACATTGCACTCCCTTAGATAAACGATCATTTTGATAGCCTCTCAATATGAACCCTACCAACCTATGAGTTTTAGCCTATATACCCTGATGCCATTACATCACCATATCTTAAACAATATGTAGTGTTCATGAGTCTAGTTCTATCTGGTTAAAACCGTTGTTGTGCCTTCTATTGTTCAAGGGTCCCTACTTGTTTCCTCAATCAACTGACCCTACATATCCTTTCATCTTGCCCTCCGTTGTTTAGACCCAAAAGCTCAAAATATTCTTCGAAAAACAAAATCATCCTTTTCTGGTTTCGTGTCCACTGATGTAGGACACGTCATTGCCTACCTTTCGACAGGTTCCTTCCTATCGACTTCAACACTCTATCTAGGAAGATAACCTAGAAACACATTGAGTGCCTTGGTTCTTGCAGACATTAGTGGCAGGTTACCTTGTGCTTGATCACAGGTTTTCATCATTGGCTCCTGGTTAAGTGATTCTACGAGTGCTTGATGACAAAAAATCTTTCACACTCACTAGTTTTCACTGTGCATCTTGGAGACCATAACCATTATCGGTGGCCTTCCTCGCATCTGTTAATAGTCTCCATTATTTGTTGGTAATTATCTGATTTTGTGCATGTTCGATGTCAACTCATTTTATCACATGTACCGATCTATATTGTTCGGTGAAGCTAGAATCAAGACCTTGGGTAGAGGCTTGCATCATTCAGCCTTGTTTCCTCTCCCAAGTTGTGATATTGTTCTTCGAAGACAACCATTTCACGATATCTACTATGACACTAGATCTGCCCTGTGCCATATTGATGGCCAACATTGTTATATCTTTGACGAGAAAGTTACTCTGACATAGCTACTGAGCATGGGAATGCCAGACATTTTAGCAGTTCATATATATGTACTTTTGTTGAATCATGTTCTCCTTATCGCCCGAAACTTCTCTCTCTCTCTCTCTACAAATATTTTGACAGGAAACTACAGTATTTTCATAAAGTATTTCGGCCATTGTCTCCGCCTCTGATCTCCTACCTTAGGGGGCATCTGTTATAGGAAAAATTGACCTCCTAATCAACTCAGAGGAGAAAGACAAGATGATTGAAAGAATGACCACAGTTGCAGGCCCATAATCCACACTAATTCTCACTGTACACTAATAACCTGCTTTATAAAGCTTTTCTACAAGCATAAAGGAGCGTTAGTCAACCAGCTAATTCCTGTTGTTAGACCAGGGGGAGCATTAGTGAACTCTAGTGATGCTCAAGAGGTTATGCCAACGAATCTGCCATAAAATATCTAGATATCATTTCCCTAAATTTGTGTAGGAAAAGCAGCGAAACTCGAAAAAATCAAGATATTGGGAGAAATTCTATTCCAGAAACAGAGGCAAATGTGAACAAGCTGGTAAAAGGGGCATGTTCATGGTTTTTACCCAAATGAACTACAGGTGGAGTTGGGAAGCCTTAATTCGATTACTATTTAAGAAACGAGAGGGCCATTGCATATGAGTCAGAGCATTTATAAGGATAGTACATGGTGCTGTTATGATATTGTCATATTCTTGAAGGTGCTAGCTGAAAGAAGGAGAGAGAGAGAGGAAGAAGGGATAAGGAAGGTTGATGCAATAGGGTTATTGTAATCACTCTTCTGTTCTGAATATAGGACTGCGGTTGTGTTCCACTACTCAAAGTGTCGATGATATTGTGCATTTATTTGTCCATTCTAATACTTGTTGTGTTGAGTAGATAAGTTACACATTTATACATGTTTGTTACCGATTCTTTCTTTAATTGTCAGAAGTATATGTTGTGATTGGTTTGCTTCGTTTTTTTGTGCAGGAATTGTCTTAGAGCCGGTTAGGAGGAGTTCTTCTTACCGCATGGAGATCCCTAAGCGAATCTAGAAAGAACCAAAGGTGATCCTTTCTCCATATCCTGTCAATATATGTCAGATAGATGAACATGTGTGTAACAAGTACCTTTCGCAGATAACCTTATGGTCTGTCGGAAGTCCCGGGAAGACTTTTCAGGGTAGTTTTCATCCCATGCATTTTACCCCATAGCAATATGCTAGTTTTGAGAACCAATACCTGTGAGAGCAGATAAACAATAAAAAATGTCCAAAGGAGAAGTATTTCAAGTTCTATAGACATAATTAGGAACACTAGACAAGAAATTAATACATCCCATATATAAACTTAACATAAAAGATTGTGTTATAGAATACAAAAATTAAAAATGTGTACCTTATATGTACAATATGGTACGAGGAACCATGTACCCTTGCAGTTTACACATAATAGTTCTTCAAGACAATCTCGTCGTTGGGCTCAGAACAAGGACTCCTTTGGTAGTTAAAACTCATGGCTTTAAAAAGTTCCTCATATGAAGGGAGATTAACTTCCAAGAAATCATGAGAACTAGAAGGATCAAAAGAGGGAATTAAGGGGTCCTAGATCCCTATAGAAGAAATCACTCGATAAACTACCAGGAAAACGTATCAAGAAAGAAAATAATAGTTCGAAAGATCCTTCTCAAAATCAATTGAACATTGAGGATTCAATGCCACACAGTTCACTTGTGGTGGGGTAGAGTCTACTTGAACACTGGGAGCAAACCAAGGGGTATTTTAGAGTAAATTCTAATTATGGTGGTGATTATCAAATGGAAGCTGATCAACAGTGACAATATTTCCGTTATGAGGAAAATGCATCACTTGAAAGAGTGAAGACACCATAACATTCATAGCATAGAAAAAATCATGCCCAGGTAGCATATTAAATTCTAAAGGATGATCAACCACCATCATATCGATAGAAACAATCTTCCCACCTAAAGTAATTGGAAATTGAGGAAGAAAACCTATAGATTCTCCACGTCTTCTATCATAGACTAACCACTGATTATCACATGCCAACAAATTAGGAGAACCCAAAGTTTTCCATGTCAAGGAGGACATAAAACTTGCAAAGGATCCTTCACCCACCATAGATCGATAGATGTTTGTGGAATTAAATCTAACCTTTATTTGGAACGGTGTAGCCGAAGGAAGATGAGGATCGACAAGATTATCCCAATCAAAGGAGACACTCCTAGAACTTGGGGGGTGGGTACATTCGGAGAGACCAGAATGTCCCCTAGACCAAAATACTTTATACTAGAAATAAAAAAAGACTGTGTTGTTAGGCACTTCACCCCACAAAAGAGGAGTGTAATCAACTAGAGATTGCACTGGCTCGACCGTTTCATCAACCAAAGGTTGAAGAGATAGTTGAGAAACCATAACAAATTCAGGAGTAGAAGAACCTTCAAACTTGGACCATATCCTTTGTACCTCTAGAATACCAGGGCACAAATGAGTAAGATGGTCTCCCTTACATATCTTACAAGGTAACTTAGGTTTGAAACTTCTACACTTACATTTCTAATTAACATCCATTCTACCAACATGACTAACAGTGGTTGGTGGAAAATTCCTAAAATGACATGAAGAGGTTAGTGACTCCTTCCCAAGAGAGATAGGGATTGGTCCCCTAGCCCTACTCAGAAAAGAAGGTGAGTCAAAAAAAGGATGACTCACATAGGTAGGTGACTCATTTCTCGTGTGACGCGTAGTGATGAGACTTATGCCCCCAACATGACTTGCAACAGATGGAAGCTCATCTCCAACGTGACTAGTAGAGGTTGATGATGAATTACTAGTATGACTTGTAGTGACTAGACTTATGCCCCCAACGTGACTTACAATGGATAAAAGCTCATCTCCAACATGACTAACAGGGGTTGGTGATGATTCATGGATAGAACTATTTTTCTTCTTCGTCTTCGTCTTTCTCTTCTTTTTAGGTCTCTTATTACAAGAGGGAGGAGAAAGAGGAATCCTAGATTTATCTTTTAAAGAAGATGAACAATTAACACCCATTTGATTCCTTTGAGATAAATCATTCATCTCAAAATATTCAAGAAAATCACAAATATTTGGAGTGGACCATAGCCAAACATGTAGTCCAGCACTAAATCCGGGAATATTCAAAGTGGCCATCGAGGGGGTACCAACATTTCCAAAGAAAGGAAAAGCACAAGTATCCCCTTTCAGAAGGGTACCTTGGTTGGTCTCCAAAGGAATATCGGCCATACCAAACTTATTCGTATATCCTTCCCTTACAGGATTTTACAAATGACTTTACAAGGAAGAGAGATGCACAATCAGAACCTTTTCCCTTAAGGAGGAAACTCCACAACTTTCAAAAAGTAATATCAAAAGCCTTTCAAGATTAACAGAGTGGTAGGTCAGTCACTCAGAATCTAAGATGCAAAAGTGACAAGACAAAACCATCTAAAGCTAACTAAATACAAAGAGAAAAGAGCACTCGACTGTAAAGTCCCTAAATATGCAGCCAATCAAGAAAATTCCAAGTATTTCCACTCTGGGTGATGAGGACCAGACCCAAAAATACAAGAAAGTGAAGTAAGGGACCTTCCAAAGATAGTTTGGGATAATAACCGGCCAAGCCTACCAGCGAAGGTAACATAAACAATTACGCTGACCTCCACACAAAAGCCTTTGCTGGTGAAAGCACCCAAGCTTCGCAATGGTACCCTCTAGAAGTACTAATGAATGTGATGAAATGTATGCCTCAAGTGTTGTAGGATTCACCTCCACAACAACCTATGTGATCCCTCGGAAAAGAATCTATGGGCACCAGTTCGTATCAAAATTCACGAAGAACAGCCTTGGGGCGAGATCCAACAAGTAGGAGAGGGGGTATCTCTCTTCCTTCTCTTGACTATCCCTCGTTCTTGAATCCGGGTCATGAAGCTTTCATGGTATTTCTAATGACACTGGATTTCACTCATTATTCAACATCTATTTTTGATAGTTTGAGTGGTCTTGGAGAGTTAAATTTCCACTATCCTATTCCAAGGCCCTAAATAACTAAACTTGTTGGTGCAATTAATGACAAATTAAAAAAGTTCTAGTTCTTTTTATTTAAGCGCTTGATTTTAAGATGTTTTTCTTTAAGTTATGGCTAAAATGGGAGTGAAATGTATGATGTTTTAACGCAAAATAAATCAATAGGAACTTAGTTATATGAAAATGTAGCTATTTTTCTTTGATGAAAATGGATTTCTATAAAGTTCTACGAATAAACTTGTATAAGAAAAGTTTTCCTTTTTTAGGAAACACACTACACACACTCAAAATCTAACAAAAAGACTAAAATTCCTTCAATGCAAAATATCCTAATGCAAACTATAATGATGGTGCATGGATGCTCATACAAGAAGAAAATATATTCCTTCACAAGATCAATAGGCCAACTTGACTAGAAAGAGGGCACAAATACAAATACAAACTTCCCTTGAAACCAAGGAAAACCAATTGAAAAATTTCACAATTGCTCAAAAATAAAACAAAAGAAACAAAAAATAAAAACTTGAAAAGAAAAAGAGAAGAAAAAGCTATTTTTTTTGTCCTTCTCTTTTAAAAAAAACCAAAGAAACTTTTGAGGCCACAAAAGACTACTAAACTTCAAAGATCAAGAAACAAGCATAAAGAGTCCCAAAACTTGGAAAGTTATGCAACTCATCAATAAAATGAGACTTGAAATGAGAAAGGTCTACAAAGTTGCATTAACTGATCTGAATAGCAGTATAAAGGACTTTGGCAAACAAACATAATCTGAAGAAAGAGTCTCAACGTTGCCAAAGAGACACTGAAAAACCATGAAAAACAAAATAGATGAACCAAAAAGAATAAGAAAGAAAAGCAATCTGAAAGTTAGGTTATAAACAAAACTAAAATTAATTTCTTGTTCTGGAAAGCTAGAACAACCAAGAACTTCCAACAGAAATCTTGAACCCAAAACAAAAACTTAAACCTTATGCAAAAAGAAATCCTAGGTCAACTAGGTTTTTCACCGAGAAGAAGATTCAAAATTGAAAACTTGCAATAAAGTATAGCTCTATTGACAGTGAATAACCATAAAATAGAAAAAGTCACGAGGCAACAAACTCAACTGGGCAAGAGATTTTGAAAAATCAATTCGAAATTAGGTATACGTGACCGTGTAAAGGCATAGAGGTGTGTACACGTGTTTCAAACATAGGAAAGTTGCATATACACGAGTCTGAGGAAACAACCGTGTATACCCTATTGTATCACCAAAAAAACACATATAAAAATCTCAATTAAGAAAAATAAAAATGAAGGCCTAATCCAAAAGATCAGACTTCATGCGTAGTAAGCCAATAAGTATCTGACACTATAAAAACAAGAAATGAAGAAAGCAAAACCTAATCAAGAAAGAAAAACCCAAACTAGGAAAAAAAACGTTTCCCCAATGGAGTCGCCAATTTTGTCATGGGAGGAAACACCCTAGGGTATTGAGTTGAAAACCCCAACAAAACAGAGGGAATACAACATAAATAAACACGCAGACAAACAATTTAAATCCTTAAACTACTGAAGTAGGAAGAAGTGGTATTACCTGGAGGTCCTAAATTTGAGGTCGATCGCATAGGATCCAAACCATCTGCTCCTTCCAATGCCTTTAGAACGTGTAACTTATCCAAGAAAAGTATATACAACAATAGTAATAGGAAGCATGTTCATGATATAGGTGTTAAATCATATAAGCAGGTGTGCAAATGAGCATTAACATAATATTCATAAGAAAATCATAACATAGATTAATGAATAAACACAATAAATATTAGAAACACAACAACATTTCTTTATTGATGTAAGCTAAATGAAATGTAGAAAACTACAACCTGAGTCTTCCTCCAGCTCCAAGTGGAACCATCCTACCTAGGCCTCATCAATCTTTCTCCATTGATATACACAAGGATGTCATAAAAGGGATGAAAATCATCTCAAAGAAAGAAACAAAGGTTTCCTATAACTTGGGAGTGAAAAAGGCACAAGGATTCCTTCAAACTTGATCAGGGATGTAAGCAACTATAATATCGATATCTCATTTCTCATCCCCTTAGGCCCTCCCATGGAGGTTCATTTATACTTCTCCTAATTAGTTTTTTCAGTTGGGAAAGAGTTGGGCCATGGGCTACAGTAGGTGTGTAATAGGTAAAACCCATAAACTCCACCCAAATTTAAAGAGATTATTTATTTTTTAGTTTTTTAACACATATACGTGGATTGGGTATAGATTGAATTGCATGTACATGCTTTTTATACAGGAAAAAATATTGTATGGGAAGTAAAACATTGTTTTTGAGAATTTAAACCATGTTTGGAAAGGAAAGGTTGTCCTAGGCCATAATGAGAGCACCAAATCTACCAGGAGGGTAAATGGTTCTATAACAATGTGATAGGAATTTCTAAACATCCAAGTGTAATCTAACATCAAATATTAGCTGTGAAATAGGACAACGACTAAGTAAGGGATGCTATAGTGAGGTATTGTAGGTACATCATTGTTGTAGGGTTGTTTTGACTAGGACAAATGGTTAGTTAAGATCTTCTCTCCTAGTGTTACACAATATTTTTTCACACCTCTTGCACTTCCATGTGACATACCATGAAGTGCCCGAAACATGATCATTATACAATATACTCATCAATGTATACAACTTAGATCCCTCGTTTAACTTTGCTTGGAAAATCCCTCAAGCTTTCCCTAACGAAATGGTTGTTGAAACCCTAAAATGAGAGTCATCACCCTTTTGAAGCTCAAAACCATGATGATTTCTTGTTTCACCCTTTTAAGCTAGCAATGACATCACTCTGTTCTCTCTCTTACTCGTGATGGTCTCAAAAAGGATGTTTTCCAAAAGAGGATGGGAAGCTTCGTGATCTAGAAGCTTCTAGAGCAACGAGCTGGAGGTGCTTTCACATAGATGAGGTTGAATCCTCTTATTTTGACCTCTTGGTCATCCCTATGCATTACGAACTTGAGGTGTGGGTCTAATCCTATCTTTGGAGGAGGGCTAACTCCCTCTCCCAGCCTATAAATTACCCCTCTACCATTCCTAAATGGTTGATAGTCCATTTGCACCCCTATGTTGAGATTGTGCTTAGAGGCTATTCATTAGACTTGGAGAAGGAGTGTTGGAGAGTTTCTTTGCTCGGAATTGGATTAAAACTCAAGGAAATCCTTTCAACATCAAGGTTATGGTTGTAAGCTTACCCTTTATTCATTAAATAATAAGACAATTGTTGGTTCATTACCAAAATATATATGTTCATGTATGTATTGGCTTGCCATTCCTTGATCAAATAAGTAGCTTATTATTGGATTTTATATTGGTTTTGGCATGATTTGTTGTCTGTTGGTCATTTGTGTAGGTACATAAGCACTAAAAGACACACGAACAAGTCTGTGACACAAGCAATTCGAGGATCTCAGCAAAGAAAATCGGACTAGCATTAGAGCAAGGTAAGCCACCTCTCTTGTTCTACTTTTCAATCATAATCTAAGAAGATACCTAGTTGATTATCCCTTAAGTTGCAAGACCCACTCATTGGGATAGAAGGATTGTATTTTTCTATAGAGAGGATTAACCTTGTCAACAAATTGGTGACTCCACATTGTCTTGTAGAAGCCTGAAGATTGTTAACTTGAGTTGTTTTTGAAAATTTTGGATTTCATTTCTATTTTCCTCGACCATCATGGATTTGAGCCTAACATTCATGATGATATCATCGATTTTCTTGTTAAGGTAGCAATGATCTCTACTTTACTCCTAAGAGGTGCGATGGTCGCAGAAACTTAAGAAATTTATGGTTTTCTCTCTAACTTTCAATTCTAGGTGTCTTCTCTCTGTGATTTACATGTGTTTCCTTGATTTACCCTCTCATTGTATGATTACAATTTTCTTTTAACTTGGCTTGAGTGTCCTTGAAGTTTGATTAGCCTTTTAGGGTTCTAGGTCTTCTAGGTCAACCTTGATCCACTCATTGGTCTCCCCATTAGAATTCATAGATCAATTTCCTACGTTGAAGAGTCTTCGTGTGTTCACACATACTTTGTAAGTCATTTTTTGGTTCTTGTGATTTACGTTGTTTTCATTAGCGGATATAGTGAAAGCTACCTAAGCTTCATTTGACAAATGATAGATTAGAAATCGATTGTCTCATTGGAATAAAAAAAGAAGTGTTTTCTTTGAAGTTTTTATGTTTCGAAGTAAAATTGAAAGTGTTATTCTTTTCATAGTTTTCAAAGCATTTTGAGTTGCATTCAGATCATAGATGTGAAAGATATTTTCATATGTCTTGGTTTGCTTTCATTCTATGTTACTTTGCACTCGATTACATTAGTTGCATTTTGAAAAAGAGAAAAGAACATCATTATATATTAAGGAAAGTTTTCTTTAAGATTTGATTTGGCATTATATTTGCTTATCATATCAAAGATTAGATTTCATATTTTGAATTTAAGAGTTTGAAGATTTTCATGGATGCATTTTTGCATTGGGTTTGATGCATGATTTGAGTGATCTTCTTCCCTACATAGATAGCTTTCATCGAATTGAAGGATTTCATTTCATCATCTAGTTCTCATTTTAGCAATAGGTAATATCGTTAAGGCCTTGAAATTGAGACATAATTACAAGATGAACTTTAAAATCTATCAATGAACCTTAGGAGCATTTTAGAAATTAACAATCCTATCTAGTGGTCTAGGTTAGAGAGGTATTGTGGTGTCTTAAAAACTTAGTAGTTGTCATTCGCTTCGACATTATACAATGCTAGCATAGACTTATGCTCCCAATACCATTTCATATAAAAAGGGAGACCCCCCTAGGTTGCAATCCTTTATCCGTAGGAAGTCAATTCTACTACTATGTAAATGTGATACACCGAACACAACATTTCAGGAGATTTCCTACACGTATGCCAAGTCCTTGGTCTATTTATTGACTAAGGTGTATATTGCAGTTCACAGTTACTTGGTACTTGTTTTACCTAGATTCACCTGAGGAGTCATTTGATCTTTTCTCACTCTTTAAATTTGAAAAGATTATCGAGCAACTTCTCTTTTCAAGCTTGCAAAACTATTGAAAGCAACTAGAGTCACCTTTTTTCCCTTTTCTCAACTCTTAAAAGATGAAAAGGAAACGTTTTTGTTCCTAAAAATTAATTGCCTATGATAAAAATTTCATCCAAAGAAGTTTCTTCTTAGACCGAATTGAGTAATTTCCCTTTAATTTCAAGATTGTTAAAGCCCTAAACGAAACTTTCCTTTCCTTTTTTGTTGTTGAGGGGAAGCCAGTGTGGCTGAACCATTGATTCCATATCATAGTGCCCCTTCATTGTCTCATACTAAAGGGTCCTCCCAACGAGTTCATCTAGAACTTCATCAGTCACTTGAGGATCAAGGTGTTGAACTTGGAATTGTTCTGAGTATCCAACCTTTGTCTTATCGTCCGCCTCCATCACATTACTGGTCACCTCACGAATTTTATCCAAATTCCTCTAATATTCCTATTCAGACTCTTGAGAGCTCACAGACTCCTAAAAATCTATAAAGGCTCATTGTCTATCCACTGAACCCATTGTTCATCGGTGTTCTTATATCTCTTGATAATTCATACAGTCCGTATGATCGGCCTGGTATTCCTTTGGAGTTTTCTCCTCGTACATCTCTGGTTCCTCTTCGCCAATTGTTTTCATCTTTGTAGTCAGAATGAGAGATCCCAGTCTCCTCTCCAGATCATTCGAAAGTTTCCGCTACCCATACTCCTCGCGTATATGATAGGCAAGGATATTAATCTCCTCCAGAAGGCTTTCCTTATACAAGAAGAGTCACGTCTCTCAACTTTCCTGAGATTAGTGAAACCATATTGCCACATCGTTATAATTATTTAGCTCAGTTGGTTTCAGACACTCTGAGTACCTTACCATTGTATCAGAACCCCTTATGGTCTTCCAATGTTATGACTACATCAGGTTCGTTTGTTCAGAATATGACATCTCCATCGATTGTGCAAACTGCAATCACTTTAGTTCTGGTTCAACCTAACATTCCATCTATCCTGTTTCGTCATTTCAACTAACTCTTGCAGTTTAACCTAAATTCTCGGGTCAGGTCTCGGTAAGTTCTTCTATCCCTCCAATGAGTGGAAAAACTACGCCATCGCCTGGGGGCCAAGACCCAAATGTTCCTCTCATGTCAGGTGAAACTAGTGTGAGTGGATTACAAACTCACATGGTTGGAAAGAATCAACCTTTTTACGGCACTATTCCTAACCCTGCTGGTCCATCCGGGTGAGGTAACATCTAATACCAACAGCCATATATGGCTCAGGTCCCATTCCAACCAGCTTATGTTCCATATGGTTTGCAAGTGTATGTTTTCACCCCGTAGAAAAATTACCTGCATACGAATTCTAAAACACAGAAAATAAACAATGTGAGAGACACACATAAAACACATATGCACAAAGATTTTCCCCTCTATCCCAAAACTAGGGCTACCAGCTTGATTTTTTCATTATTTTCCTTTCAATGTTACAATACATACTTATACATTCCGAAGCATCCAATAGTATGGACCGAAAAATCATCGCGTGCAAAACCATGGACCAAAAACCATCGCATCCAAAAGCATGTACAAAAATCATGCATAAAACGATATGTAGGTTCGCCCAACCTAACATAGGGTCCAAAACCAAAATTGTCTGGGGCACCTCCCTGGACCCCATAGAGTGGGGTTACCTACACCCCTCAAACCCACTGTGACTCCCCCAATGAAAGCGGGGTTATGCCCCCCTTCTAACACCCTGGTTAACGACGTGGGCTAGTCATGGAAAGAATATAACACAACCCAAAATTCTCCCACTTGTTGTTTTCTTTCCACAAGGGGCTACAAGAGAGCTTAGTCATTTATCTAGCCCTTCAACGCCGATTGTTTCTCTACACCAAGAGAACTTCTCAGAGCTCACCGATTTTTTCAATGCGTCTGCAATATTCTTCAAAGTGTCCACCTTTACTAGCAACACCTTTTTGTCTTCTATCATATCCCTCACAAAGTGATACTGAACATCAATGTGCTTTGTCTTTCAATGATATGCAAGGTTCTTTGCCAAGAAAATTGCACTTTTCCTGTCAGAGTCTATCCTTATAGCTCCCTGTACTAACCCCATTTTTGAACACAATCTTTGCAACCAAACTTCTTCCTTGGTTGCATCAGTGGCTGCCATGTATTCTGCCTCTGTAGGTGATAGTGCCACTACTGATTATTTATTACTCATCCAACTAACTGCACCTCCAAATAGGTTAAACACATACCCACTTGTAGATCTTCTCTGATCCAAATCTCCAACCCTGTCTGCATCAACAAAGCCACGAATATCCAACACTCTATCCAATCCTAGTCTTCCTCGGTAGCACAAATCATAATCACTAGTTCCACGCAAATACTTGAAAACCCACTTCACTGTTGTCCAATGCTCCTTCCCTGGTTTTGACATAAACCTGCTCAATACGCCGATTGCATGTGCAATGTTTGGTCTAGTACATACCATCACATACATAGGGCTACTGACTACACTTGAATATAAAACATGGGCATGTTCTTTTCCTCTTCTTGTGTTTTGGGATACTGTTAAGCAGATAAATATACACCTACAGGAATAGGAACCTTCACCGGTTTACTATCATACATATTAAACCTCTACAATATTGTTTGGCATACTTCCTCTGGTTTAACCAAAGCTTATTCTTTAATCGATCTCTTTTAATTTAGATGCCAAAAATATAGTTTATAGCACCAAGATCTTTCATGTTGAATTTGGAAGACAATTGTGTCTTCAAATCCTGGATAATTTCTTTTTCATTTCCAACTAGCAATATATCATCCACATACAAGACCAGATAAATAACATGGTCACCAATTAATTTGAAATACACATAGTGATCTTCTTTGCTTCTGGTGAAGCCAAGTCCTCCTATAAATGTATCAAATTTTTGCTACCACATCCTTGGTGACTGTTTTAACCCTTATAGAGACTTCTTTAACTTGCATACCAATTCTTTCTTACCCTTCACCACAAAGTCTTTAGGTTTCTTCATGTAGATCTCCTCTTCGAGATCCCCGTGAAGAAATTTTTCCTTCACATCCATCTATTCTACCTAAAAATCAAAAGCAACAACAACATATAAAAGTAATCTAATAGAAGTTACCTTGGCAATAAGAGAAAAAACATCACCAAAATAAATTCCTGACACCTTGGGATAACCTTTTGCTATCAACCGAGCTTTGTATTTCTTCACCTTTCCCTCTGCATTTGTGTTCTTCTTGAACACCCATTTGCTGCCAATGGGTTTCCCTACAGCCAGCAACTCCACGAGATCCCAAGCATTATTTTTGTGCAAAGATGCCATTTTGTCAACCATGGCCTCTTTCTAGAGTTTTCCATCCTTTAAATCTACTGCTTCCTTAAAAGTTCTGGGATCATCATCAGTAACAGATAAAGCAAAATTTAAACAAAAAGTAGATGGACTAGAACTTTCTAGGTGCCTTCTTTCTCGAACTGATCTTCTTACACCCAGAGTTTGTGGCTCTTCATATTCTGATTCCTCCTTTGATGTAGAGTCTGATTCTTCCTCCTTTAGCTCAAACTCTATCTTCTCAGGTTCCTTTGGTTTAATTCATGTTTAATAACATCTTTCACCTCTCTAAAAACCACATCTCGGATGTACACAACCTTCCTTGTTACTGGGTTCCAAAGCTTATAACCCTTTAAACCATCATTATACCCAAAAAAGATGGACTTTTCAAATTTACTATCCAACTTGGTTCTTTTCTCCTTTGGAACATGTACATATGCATCACATCCAAATACCCTCAGAAGTGAAAGAGAGGGATTTTTACGGTTCCATGCCTCTTGTGGAGTCTTATCCTCCAACGCTGATGAAGGTGATTTTTTGACCAGGTAACATGATGTCTCCACTGCCTCTGCCCAAAATTCCTGTCCTATCCTGGCTCCAGTGAGCATGCTTCTTGCCCTTTCCATCAATGTCTTGTTCATTCTTTCTGCAACTCCATTTTGTTGAGGTATACAGAGTAGTCTTCTATCGTGCTATACCACACTTCTTATAGAATTCTTCAAATTCCTTACTGTAAAACTCTCGACCGTTATCTATCCTCATCATCTTTATATTCTTCTTTGTCATGTTTTCCATCATAGCCTTAAATTATTTAAACATGTCAAAGACTTTAGATTTCTTCTTAAGAAATATATCCATGTATTCCTTGAGAAGTCATCGATAAATGATACATAGTGCACAGACTTACCCAGTGATGGAACCTTCATAGGTCCAAACACATCACAATGCACAAGCTCTAATATCTGTTTCGCTGTTATGAAACCAGCTCAAGAAAATATAGAAAAGATAGATCAATGCCTTAGAATTCAGCCTCTTCGAGGAGGCAACCTCCTTTACATTACATAAATGAACAATTCTTGGATGATACAAATGAAAAGACCTCATTGTTATATATAGGAGTCCAAGGGGTTATAACATAATCAGAGCCAACATAACAATAATAATGTAAGGGCATAATAATAACAATAGTGGGATTCTATGGGGCATAATATTAACAATATGGGCACTACATGGGTACATCAATATAATAAGTGGGTTGTGCTAATAACAATAAGCGGTTACACTAGTAGTATAGGGGCCTAACATGCCCCTCTCCTTCAAAAAGCATTGTCCTCAACACTTGAGTAGTTCTTGATGCTTCTATATAAAATTCTTGTCCTCCCATGTGGAATCTTCAGCTGTAAGTTCTTCCACTTCATGAGATACACTGAAATTGATCGATTTCGTAGCTATTGGGTTCTTGTTTCTGTGGCTGCTCCAAGTTCCAATATGATTTGAATAAGTGGCCATACTTCTTCGTCCTTCTTCCATTCATCCCTTGCTTCATTTATCCAATCTGGTTGGATAATAGAAATAACACAAAACAATGCTTTCACATCCTCATCCTTGAAGAGTCTTCCCATTCGGTAAGGTCGCCATTTTTTAAGTGCATGCAGTATTGCCAACATTTCCTTCTCATAAATAGCTTGCTTGAGATGTAGCAATAAAAATACCCAATCACCTACATCGAAACATTTTTCACTACGATGTTGATCTACTTGTTGTTTCGTTTGATTTTGCACCGAAGTGGCGTTATCCTTTAAAATTTGGAGAACTTGTTGTTGATGCTCAATGTGATCTTTCATTACTTGAGGTTTTTTCTTCTTGATATGTCCTTCTATCTCTGGAGTTTGAGAAGTGGTAATTTCTTCCAATCCTTTACAAGATATGGTCAGATTCATTTCTTGATGCTCGATGTGATCTTTCACTTCTTGAACATTTTTTTTTTTGATATGTCCTTCTATGTTGATAGTTTGAGGAGTGGTAATTGCGACCAATGAATTACAAGATATGGTTGGATTCATTTCTTCTTTATCGATGCGATCTTTCACTTCTTTCACCTTTTTCTTCTTGATATGTCCTTCTATCTTGAGAGTTTGAGGAGTGGTAATTCTTGCCAATTCTTTACAAGATATGGTCTAATTCATTTCTTCTCTCTCTCTCGGGTGGGGTCCTGGCGTATATCTTCTTCCTTTGATGTTTCTTGATCCTTTTCTTCCTCCTCTTCATATTCTATGTAAAATAATTTCTTCTCAGCACACTTATGACCTTTAGTGCATTTACTATAACAATTGTAAAAAAGTCCTTTTTCTCTTTCTTCTTCCAATTGTTGTGGTGTAACCCTTGTAGGTTGTGGAAGGCTAGGAGAAATAACACTTCCATCTTTATAGTTGTGAGGGGTATGCTTCCTGGTTTCCATGATTTTTCTTTCCAATATGTCACAAAGCCCTTTTACTTTTTCCAATTGTTGTGGTGTCGCTCTAAAGAAGGTGTTGCTCTTTGTATCCTGATAATGTGCTATCATTTCCTCCGTGAAAATTGAACACGTAACAAGTTGTTTACGAGAACAAAGCCCTTCATACAATAAAAATTGATCTAGTTCTAAATATGAAGATGCAATACATACCTTTTGTAATAGTTGTACACCATGTAGGTCAAAATATTTCTCCATCTGAAGTATCCAATTTATGGATCCTTGCCATCAAACTTCCTTATCTTGTTTTTTCCTTATTTTAGTAGCTCGATATTGAAATGACTCTAACTCTGCACTTTCGGATCTTTAAGTTCTGAAATTGTGATCTGTAATAGCCCTCTGTGTCCTCTTTCCAATGCCACAAGTCTTACCCAAATTGGATTCTACAAGGAAGAGTTATGCGAAATCTCCCACGGTGACATGATTATAGACTAGTTCAGTAGAGCGAAATTGTACGATGTGCCGCGAGTCACTGTTTCAACCTTTGGATCTGAAAAATGCAAACAAGAAACTAAAGTCTGTCCTCTTTCTATACCTTCTTACGAAATTTCAATCCGATGCTCAGAAAGAAAGTTATGATGATTTTCCCAAGGTCACCTGTTTAGAATGTAATTTAGGAGTCTTCAAAAAGACCAACTTCCTCAAATCATATCTCCGCAAATATAACGCAAAAAGCTCTAAAATTCAGACCCGCGGTTCAGCGTAATTTCTTATCAAATGGGTTTTTTTTTGCAACTTTTGAAACGTTGCAGAAAAAACGTTATAGCGAAAATGCCACAATGACCTGTTTGGAGCAGCGAAACCCTAGAATCCAAAGCTCTGATACCAAATGTTATGAAACCAGCTCAGGAAAAGATAGAAAAGATAGATCAACGCCTTAGAATTCAGCGTCTTCGAGGGGGAAACCTCCTTTACATTACATAAATGAACAATTCTTGGATGATACAAATGAAAAGACCTCCTTTCTATGTATAGGAGTCCAAGGGGTTATAACATAATCAGAGCCAACATAACAATAATAATATAAGGGCACAATAATAACAATAGTGGGCTTCTATGGGGCACAATAGTAAAAATATGGGCACTACATGGGTACATCAATATAATAAGTGGGTTGTGCTAATGACAATAAGGGGTTACACTAGTAGTATAGGGGCCTAACATTCGCCCTCTTACCACCAGAGGGGAAACACACCTAATTATGCATCCCATATACAAAATTTTCACAAAAATAAAAATCCAGAGAGTTATTACTCATACCTTGTACAATACCTTTACCATGAAGTATTCGAAGGCACTTCTCTCTAATATGTCCAAGCCTTTGATGCCACAGCATGGTCTTCTCTCCAGAGACCACTAGAATTTCTTTTCCACTTTCAGGAACCACAGAACTGTTGCATCCATCAACAACAATTATACCTTGCAGCTTGTACAAATTTCCAGTCCCAACTCCCCACATCAATACCAGTGCTCCCTGAACCATCTTGCAGGTATCCTTCTTGAACACTATTTTTACACCTGCATCATCAAGCTTGCTTACAGAAATTAGATTTATGGCTAATGCAGGAATATGCAGAACACTCGAAAGTGTTCTAACCCTTCCACCTTACAACTAAAGCTTTACTTTTCCATGACCAACGATTCTAGCCTTCCTATCATCTCCCAGGAAGACATCACCACCATCATATTTCTTATACTTGTAGAACCACTCTGTATATGGAGTGAAGTGAAAGGATGTACCTGAGTCAATTAACCATGCCTCATGATCTACATGTGTAGTTGAAGAAGCCATGTACACATCCTCACCTTCATCTGAGGTGGTTTTGGCCTCTGTAGAAAGAGCATCAGTAGATCCCTTTCCTTTGTCGGGAGATTTAGATTTACAGTCCCTTTTGTAGTGTCGTTCCTTTCCGCATTTATAGCACACCAAATTTACAGGTTTTTTTGGAGGTTTAGATCTCCCTCTAGATTTAGATCTCCCACTCGATGACTTATTTTTGTTTCTGCTCTGGGACCATCCTCCCACAGACAAGGCATCACCATTCTGGATCTCCATATTTTTTCGTCTCATCTCCTCCGTTAGCAAGGATGAGACTATTTCATCAAACTACAAGGCAGTTACAATGCTACTTATTGCAATAACCAAACTATCCCATGAATCTGGTAGAGAACACAACAAACTAATGCACTTATCTTCATCTGAACTTTTGATATCAACAAATGATAACTAACTTACCACAATATTAAATGCATTCAGATGATCTGTTACTGAGTCTCCATCTTTCATCCTCAGGTTACACAACTTTCTTGATAGGAACAATTTATTCACTAGAGACTTAGATTGGTACAAAGTCCCTAACTTGTCCCACAAAACCTTCGCTGTAGCTTCCCCTAATACATTCAACAACACCAAATATAAGACACGAAATTGTATTATGCTCTTTTCCTTTCAATCTAACTTCTTCCATTCTTCATCGAACACTCCCATTGGTTTAGTGCATAGATCTACCGCAAACCACTGATCTCTATCAACCAACAAATCCTCCATCTTGAGTTTCCACAACTCAAAACTCTGACCATTAAATTTCTCGATCTCTATCTTTCCACTGCTTGCCATCTTCTTTTACCAGCAGAAATAATCTCGTAGATCTCCCACTGAATGGGGTCTACCACAGGCCTGAGTGAAACCTGTTATGAAACCAACTCAGGAAAGATAGGAAAGATAGATCAACACCTTAGAATTCAGCCTCTTCGAGGGGCAACCTCCTTTACATTACATAAATGAACAATTCTTGGATGATTCAAATGACAAAACCTCCTTTCTATATATAGGAGTCTAAGGAGTCACAATATAATCCAGCTGACCTAACAATAATAATATAAAGCCACAAAAATAACAATAGAGGGATTCTATGGGCACATTAATAACAATATGGGGGCAATGGGGGCACAACAATATAAATAAGGGGTATAACTACAATAGTAATGGGGTAATCACTAGTATTATAGGGACCCAACATGCCCCTCTCCTTCAAAAAAGTGTTGTCCTCAACGCTTGAGTAGTTCTGGACATTTCTGCATAAAATTCTCATCCTCCCATGTGGAATCTTCAGTGGATAAGTTCTTCCACTTGATAAGGTACTCTGAAATTGATCGATTTCGTAGCTGTCGAGTTCTTGTTTCTATAACTGCTTCCGGTTCCAATATAATTTTTCCTTCCTCGTCAACTTCTGGAAATATTGTTTGAACTGGGAGCTTGTCGCCTATAACCTTCTTTAAGCATGAAACATGGAAAACTGGGTGCAATCGAGAAGCTGCAGGAAGCTCCAGTTTGTATGCCATAGTACCAATCTTTTGCAACACGTTGTACTGACCATAATACTTGTTGGCATTATGGCTAAAGTGTTGTCCTTGATGGCAACCCATTCAGGTGGTAGATCACTGTACTTCAAGTCAGCAGCAGAGATTGATGGTCAGCTATCAAATATTGAAGAAAATAAGGGGTACGCTGGTACACCTTGCATAAGGTGCGTACACGCAGGTCATTATTACATAAAGTGCATACATACCCGCAGTTATCCCGTTCAGGAGGTGTGTACCCCCAGTGCACACATTTCAAGGCAAAGAAATTCACATATGGGGTTTTCTTATGTTTTACTCTTGGTATTTAGCCGACGGTATTGTGTTATTATGGTGTCGGCTCGTGGTATTGATCCATGATTTAAGGAAGAGCTTTCCTATATAAAGCAAAGGAGATCATTTGGCTAGTGCAAGTTTTGGGTTGAATATCTTATGAGGGCTAGATCTGGTCTAGATCTAAACAAGGCGAATCTACTGATGGACCGAGATCGCTTCGGCGCATGTTCAAATCTGTAGATCTGACTGTCTGGGTTACTTCCGAAGTCTTGAAATCATCTATGCCCGGAGGTACACAGGTGCAGTAAGAGAAAAGTGCGTACATACGCAGGCACATAAGAGTTGCAGGTGCGCCGGTACGTAGGCACAGAAGGGTTGCAGGTGCGTACATACGCAGGCAGATCAATAGACTAAGAGCGAGGTACGCAGGCTAGCAGTTGAGCAGGGTGCGTCCGGTACACAGGCTAGCAGTTGAGCAGGGTGCGTACTGTAAGCAGGCAAGCAGTTGAACAGGGTGAGTACAGTAAGCAGGTCAGCAGTTGAACAGGGTGCTTACGTAAGCAGGCAAGCAGTTGAGCAGGGTGCTTACTTCTCTTAAAATCTTTGTTTATCATTGTTGTGTTCTGGGTTTGGTCCTATTATTTTTGATCTGGTTACTACGGTTGATTGGGTGATTCTCTTATACTTGATGATCAATTGATGCTTATGGATCCATTTTGAAAATTTATGAAAAGTGGTCCTTGTAAGAAAAGAAGTAGGGGGTTGTAGCTCCCTTCCAGGAGAGACTGGAAAACGAGAGAGAGTTATAGCTCTCTGCAGGTTGCAGCCTGCGTACTGGTAAAGGACTGCACCAGTACAAAACCATTGTAAAAGGAATTTCTAATTTGAAAGAAGATAGAGACATATTGCAGCAGGTGGTTTTCACCCACATTGGGTTTCCACCTTACATCTTGTGTTCTTTGGTGTGACTATCTGTTTTCTTTTGTTCATGCTCATTATTTTATGGTACTGACATGCAAAAATAATTCAAAGAACAAATAAAGAAGATTTATTAAAAGAATTACATAATACTGATTCACCCCTCCTCTCAGTATTATTTCCAACAATTGGTATCAGAGAAGGTCCTTCAGAGAAGCTTGATCGCTTGAAGGTAGATCGTTCATCATGAGCAACTACGAGAGAGAAGCATAAATCAAGCCACCGGTTTTTGATGGGACAAACTTCAATTATTGGAAGGTAAGAGTTACTGCCTATCTTCAATCTCTTGGTACAGAAGTTTGGGACATCGTAGAGACAGGTTACGCTTTTCCTTCAGCTACTCCTACAGATGCAGCCGAGAAAAAGAAGTATGAAACAAATGCGAAAGCAGTCAGTACTCTATTAGGATGTATATCTCAATCAGAATTCATGAAGGTAATGCACTATAAATCCGCAAAAGAGATATGGGACAAAATTGTCACGAGCTATGAAGGAGATGAACAGGTAAAACGTGCTAAACTTCAAACTCTCAGAATTCAGTATGAGACTCTCAAAATGTATAATGATGAAAGTGTGGCTAACTATTTTCTTTGGGTAGATGAGGTTGTTAACTGTATGAAAAATTTGGGTGAAGAAATAAAAGAGGTTGTTGTGGTTGAAAAGGTTCTAAGATCATTGTCCCCCAAGTTTGAATCTAAAGTATCTGCAATAGAAGAAAAGGAAAATCTATGAATTCTTACTACGTCTCAGCTACATGGAATTCTAACTTCTTATGAAATGAGAAAGGGAGGTCCATCAGACAGAAGAGAAGCTACTTTCAAGGCATCAGGCAAAGGAGATTATTATGAAGCGAGCCACGTCCCAGAAGAAGAGGAAGAAGAATCAAATTTTGTCAGAAATCTTCAAGGGGGTTCTGGAAGGTTAAGGGGTAAGCTACCTTTTAAATGATTTGCTTGTGGAAGAGTAGGTCATTATGCTGCAAAATGTCCTTATAATGATAAAGGAAAGGAACCTACTAGATGGAACAAGAAACAGAATGCAAATAAGAAAAGCTACTACACTCATGAAGATAGTGATGGTCTATCAAATAGTGATGACGATGAACAAGGTAATGAATATAAGTTGTCAATGGCATTTGAAGATGATGATTATATGGATGCTATAGATGTGGATAACCTTTATGATGAAATTACTAGACTCAAGAGATGTATAGAAGAGAAGAACATGATCATTGATACTCTACAATTTCAAATTGATGAAAAGGAAAAACATCTTGAAAAATTAGAAGGTGAAATTGTTGGTCTTAGAAAAGAGATTGAGAAAACAAAAGCTATTAATCTCAAGTTTGTCAAAGGATCTGAAAATTTGGATGAGATTATCAATGTGCAGCGGTCTCCTCTAAACAAGACAGGTCTGGGCTATAATGGAGAAACCTCTCAAGCATCCACCTCAAAAAGTTATCTTGATGCAGCAAGAAGAAATGAGCAAAAACACAATGAAGATCATCAGGTAAAGCAGGGACAAATTACAAACATAAACTATCAGGGGCAATCCATCTTAAGGGTGAACAAAAGCTACAACCAGCCACAGGTAAAATCTTCTCAATTTGGTTCAAGAATAAATGACAATAGAAATTACAATCAATTGGCTGGTAGATTCGATAACCGCAGAAGTTTCTTCAATGGAAAATACTTTTCTTGCCATAACTTTGGTCACAAAGCAGCTCAATGTGTTGCATATAAAACGATCATGACTAGGGAAGCTCAAAAACAAAGAAGTATGACGGGGATTACAAAAAGGACCTATAACAACTTTTTGGTTCTTGAAAATGAAGTTGAATGTTCTATTTGCAATAACTTTGGTCATGAAGACTCTGAATGCAGGAGCAGGTTTTAGCAGAAAAAGGAACAAGCCTCAAGCACCAAAACATGGAGAATAAAGGAACCTCAAACAGAAAGATGTGGGATAGCATTTTATGCAGAGGGACAGGAAAATCTATGGTACATTGACAATGGATGTTCGAAGCATATGACAGGTGATAAAGAAAAACTTGAGTCTTATTCTACTCTAGAAAAGGGAAAGAAAGTCTCTTTTGGAAATGATACTCCTGCAACTATAAAAGGAAAAGGCGTTGCTCAGTTAAAAGAAAAGGTCAAGGCTGGAAATGTTTTGTATGTTGATGGATTGAAGCATAATCTTCTAAGTGTCAGCCAGATGTGTGATCAAAGAACTGAGGTTATATTTAGATCAAATGAATGTCTTGTTCGTGATCTTGATACAGGTAAAACAGTGATCAAAGGCAAAAGAACTCCAAATAATCTGTACATATTTGAAGAAGGACAACAACAATGCTATCTAAGCAAGGATGATGAGCACTGGTTATGGCATCGGAGGTTGGGACATCTAAGCTTTTCACAAATAAGGAAAGCATGCAAATATCAGGCAGTTCGTGATCTTCCAGATATCAAAATTCCTGACAACACCATATGCAAATCATGTCAGTTTGGAAAACAAACCAGAACTCACTTTCCAGAGAAAGAAGGATCAGCTAGCATGCCTCTTGAGCTAGTACATACAGATACATGTGGTCCTTTCAGGAAAAGAACACCTCGAGGAGAAGAATACTTGATATTATTCATTGACGATTTCTCCAGGTTTGTCTGGTTAGGACTTATGAAGCACAAAGATGAAGCATTCGAAAAATTCAAATCCTTCAAAGCCTTGGTTGAAAATCAATCAGGTCACAAAATTAAGTGCCTCATATCTGATAGAGGTGGGGAATTTACTTCAAATGAATTTTTCGATTTCTGTGAAGAACATGGGATAAGAAGAGAATTGTCTACAGCAAGAACTCCTCAGCGAAATGGAGTTGTGGAAAGGATGAACAGAACAATCCAACAAATGGCTCGTGCTATGCTTGATGAGTCAGGAACTCCCGCAACCTTCTGGGGTGAAGCTGCACATGCTGCGGTTGTTATTCTCAACAAAACAAATGTCCGGGTGAACAACACTCAAACTCCTCATGAGCTCTGGAGTGGTAGGACTCCTTCAGTAAAGCACTTCAAAATCTTTGGGAGCAAATGCTATATCAAGAATACGGATGAGCAGCTTGGCAAAATTGAACCTACAGCAGATGAAGGAATTCTTCTTGGTTACTCTCCACATAGCAAAGCATACAAATGCTACAATAAAAGACTTGGCAGAATTGTTGACAGCATTGATGTAGTGGTTGATGAAAAAAGGATACATTCCTAGGCAAGTACATCATGAAGACATCGAAGAAGATGAAGGCTACCCCCAACGACAGAATGATGAAGAAGAAGAACCTCAAGAAGAAGAACCAGAGGAGCAAACAAGAATAGAAGAAAATACTCCATCTAGATATGTTCAGAAGAATCATCCAGAATCTCAGATTATGGGGCAGAAAGAAGCAGGTGTACAAACAAGAAGAACAGTTGCAGAAGCTTCAAGCTATTTGGCATTACTCTCCTCTACTGAACCACAAAATGTGAAAGAGGCATGCAAAGATGAATGTTGGGTGAAAGCAATGGATGAAGAACTTGAGCAGATCGAAAAGAACAACACTTGGGAGCTGGTTCCTAGACCAAAAGATAAGAATGTTATCGGAACAAAATGGGTCTTCAAAAATAAATTGAATGAAAATGGAGAAGTAATTAGAAACAAAGCCAGACTTGTTTGTAAAGGGTATGCGCAGCAAGAAGGAATAGACTTTGAAGAAAATTTTGCTCCTGTTGCAAGACTTGAGGCCATCCGAATGTTCCTTGCTCTCTCAAGTTTTCAAAACTTCAAAGTATTTCAAATGTACGTGAAATCAGCCTTTCTGAATGGAGACTTGGAAGAAGAAGTGTACATTGAACAGCCAGATGGGTTCATTCTTGGAAATGATCCAAATCTTGTATGCAGATTGAAAAAGGCTCTCTATGGTCTCAAACAAGCTCCAAGGGCTTGGTACTACCGTTTGGACAAATATCTTCATCAACAAGGCTTTTCAAAAGGATCAGCAGATAGCAATCTTTATATAAAAGTTGAAAATGACAAATTGCTAATACTTGTTGTATATGTAGATGACATTATTTTTGGGAGCAATGAAGAAGCTATGAGTCAAAACTTTGCCTCGGTCATGCAGAAAGAATTTGAAATGTCCTTGCTAGGAGAACTGACATATTTCCTTGGTTTGCAAATCCAACAAAAAGAAGGAGGAATCTTTTTATCTCAAACCAAGTATCTCAAACAGATTTTGAAGAAATATGGTATGGAAGATGCAAAACCAGTATGTACACCCATGGTCACAGGTTGTAGCCTCAGTGCAAATGATGAATCTGCAGCAATACATCAACCAACCTACAGATCTATGATTGGAAGTTTACTTTATTTGACAGGTACCCGACCAGACATCATGCATGCAGTTGGAATAGTTGGAAGATTTTAGGCAAATCCGAACGAGACTCATCTTCAGGCAGTGAAGAGAATTTTCAAATATCTTCAAGGGACTCAAAATTATGGCTTATGGTATCCTAGAGATACAGATCTTACACTTCATGCTTATACAGATGCAGATTGGGCCGGAAGTGTGGATGACAGGAAAAGCACAAGTGGTGGTGCGTTCTTTATGGGTTCCAGACTGGTATCTTGGTTCAGCAAGAAACAAAGTTCGATTGCCTTATCTACAGCTGAAGTGGAATATGTTGCTGCTGCATCTTGTTGCACCCAACTCCTCTGGATGATGCAGACTTTGCAGGATTTTCAAATCACTTCTACACCACCAATCCCCATCTTATGTGATAACACAAGTGCAATCAACATCTCAAAGAATCTTGTTATGCATTCAAAAACCAAGCACATACCAATCAAGTATCATTATCTCCGGGAACAAGTGCTTGAACAGAAGGTCAAGTTGGAGTATGTTCCTTCTAAGGAACAAGTTGCTGATATTCTCACCAAACCATTGCCCAGGGACACTTTTGAATACCTCAGGCAAAAGCTGGGGGTTGTTGATGCATCATCTTATTGCTGAACCTCTTCTGATTGATGGTACAGGTTCAGGGGGAGCATATAATGCATTGTTGGCATTATGGAGGATGTGCAGAAGGAGATCTTGGAAGTAGCTGCAATATGTCTCTATCTCTTTCATGGTGGATTATGGTTCTTCGATGCAAATCTGGTTCATATTCAGGGGGAGCATGTTCTTAGGGGGAGCATAACCCTTTGCCCTTGATGTCAAAGGGGGAGAATGAAGCTGAAGCTTTGAGGTTGCCATCAAGTCCAAAGGGGGAGATTGTTGGCATTATGGCTGAAGTGTTGTCCTTGATGGCAACCCATTCAGGTGGTAGATCACTGTACTTCAAGTCAGCAGCAGAGATTGATGGTCAGCTATCAAATATTGAAGAAAATAATGGGTACGCAGGTACACCTTGCATAAGGTGCGTACACACAGGTCAGTATTACATAAAGTGCGTACATACCCGCAATTATCCTGTTCAGGAGGTACGTACCCCCAGTGCACACATTTCAAGGCAAAGAAATTCACATATGGGGTTTTCTTATGTTTTACTCTTGGTATTTAGCCGACGGTATTGTGTTATTAAGGTGTCGGCTCGTGGTATTGATCCATGATTTAAGGAAGAGCTTTCCTATATAAAGCAAAGGAGATCATTTGGCTAGTGCAAGTTTTGGGTTGAATATCTTATGAGGGCTAGATCTGGTCTAGATCTAAACAAGGCGAATCTACTAATGGACCGAGATCTCTTCGGCGCATGTTCAGATCTGTAGATCTGACTGTCTGGGTTACTTCTGAAGTCTTGAAATCATCTATGCCCGGAGGTACGCAGGTGCAGTAAGAGAAAAGTGCGTACATACGCAGGCACAGAAGAGCTGCAGGTGCGCCGGTACGCAGACACAGAAGGGTTGCAGGTGCGTACATATGCAGGCAGATCAATAGACTCAGAGCGAGGTACGCAGGCTAGCAGTTGAGCAGGGTGCGTCCGGTACGCAGGCTAGCAGTTGAGCAGGGTGCGTACTGTAAGCAGGCAAGCAGTTGAGCAGGGTGAGTACAGTAAGCAGGCCAGCAGTTGAGCAGGGTGCTTACGTAAGCAGGCAAGCAGTTGAGCAGGGTGCTTACTTCTCTTAAAATCTTTGTTTATCATTGTTGTGTTCTGGGTTTGGTCCTATTATTGTTGATCTGGTTACTACGGTTGATTGGGTGATTCTCTTATACTTGATGATCAATTGATGCTTATGGATCCAGTTTGAAAATTTATGAAATGTGGTCCTTGTAAGAAAAGAAGTAGGGGGTTGTAGCTCCCTTCCAGGAGAGACTGGAAAACGAGAGAGAGTTGTAGCTCTCTGCAGGTTGCAGCCTGCGTACTGGTAAAGGACTGCACCAGTACAAAACCATTGTAAAAGGAGTTTCTAATTTGAAAGAAGATAGAGACATATTGCAGCAGGTGGTTTTCACCCACATTGGGTTTCCACCTTACATCTTGTGTTCTTTGGTGTGACTATCTATTTTCTTTTGTTCATGCTCATTATTTTATGGTACTGACATGCAAAAATAATTCAAAGAACAAATAAAGAAGATTTATTAAAAGAATTACATAATACTGATTCACCCCCCCTCTCAGTATTATTTCCAACAATACTTTGGTGATAATTTATTATCCTTCTTAGCTTGCTTGAGGGACATTTTCTTATATGGTTGTAGCCGTAGGAATACCCAATCACCTACATCAAAACTTCTTTCACTGCGATGTTGATATGCCTGTTGTTTCATTCTATTCTATGCCAACATGAGGTTATCCTTTAAGAGTTGGAGGACTTGTTGTTGATATTCGATGTGATGTTCCACTGCCTTAACCTTAGAATTTTCTCTTAAATATGATGTGATGGATGGTGGTTGATACCCATAAAGTGCCATAAATGGGGTGACTTTTGTTGCTGTATGAAAGGAATTTTTATACCACCATTCAGCCAGAGGCAACCATTTGACCCATTGTGTCTGTTTATCAGATACAAAGCAACGAAGATATCCTTCCAAACATTTGTTTACTATCTCAGTTTGCCCATTAGATTGAGGATGATAAGATGAGCTATGAGCTAACTGAGTACCAGGACGAGAAAATAATTATGTCCAAAAATTTCCAGTGAAAATGGGATCTCTGTCACTTACAATAATCTTTGGTTCTCCATGTAGCTTTTGAATTGTTTCCATAAATGCAGTAGAAACTGTACTGGCTCTAAATGGATGTGATAATGCACAAAAGTGTGCATACTTGGTAAGTCTGTCAACTACCACCATGATGACACTCTTTTCCTCAGACTTGGGTAAACCCGTGATAAAATCCATTGATACCTCCTCCCAATGTTGCCTTGGAATGGATAAAGGTTGTAATAGACCCAGTGTCTTAATTGTTTCAACTTTATTTTGTTGGCAAACCAGACATTCTGCCACAAACTTTTGAATATCTGATTTAAGGCCATCCCAAAAAATTCCTTCTGAACCTTGTGGTAAGGTTTTAAAAATCCTGAGTGCCCTCCTAAGGGAAAAGTGTGCAATTCCATAAGAATCTTTTGTTTTAGCTGGGAATTGTTACAGAGGTATAAGCGATCTTTGTACCATAACGAATCATTTTTCCAGCTAAATGTATCAGACGTACTGGAATCTTGTTGTAGCTTTCGAATAAGTGCCCACACTTCTTCGTCATTCTTCCATTCCTCCCTTGCTTCATTTATCCAATCTGGTTGGATGATAGAAATAGTGCACAACAATGCTTCCACATCCTCATCCTTTCTTGAGAGTGCATCTGCCACCACATTTTGCTTCCCTCTTTTGTAGATGATTTCAAAGTCATAACCCAACATCTTTGTGACCCACTTTTGTTGCTCTTCAAAGGATAATCTTTGTTCTAAAAAGTATTTAAGGCTATCATGATCCATTTTTACCTTGAAGTGTCTTCCCATTAGGTAGGGTCGCCATTTCTTAAGTGCATGGAGTATTGCCAACATTTCCTTCTCATAAATAGCTTTTCTTAAAAACTTTCCCTTGATTGGACAACTTTCAAAAGCAATGGGTCTTTCATCTTGCATTAGAACAACACCAATTCCATTTCCTGAAGCATCACATTCCACAATAAAGGTTTTTGTGAAGTCCAGTGTAGCTAAGATCGGTGCTTGGCACATTGCCTCCTTAAGATGTTCAAAGGCCTTTGTTTCTTCCGGAGTCCATGAAAATGCATCTTTCTTCAATAATGTTGTTAGAGGTGCTGCTATTCTCCCATAATTCTTAACAAACTTGCGATAATACCCTGTCAACCCAAGAAATCCATGCAAATGATTTATGGATGTGGGGATTTTCCATTCCTTAATGGCTTTAATTTTGCTAGGGTCTACCTTAACTCCTTCATGAGATACAATATGACCCAAATATTCCACCTCCTGGACTCCAAAAAAACATTTGGATCTTTTGGCATATAATTGTTTCTCCTCCAATAGTTGTAGCACCCTGTCAACATGTTCAACATGATCCTTCCAAGACTTGCTGTAGATAAGTATATCATCAAAAAATACTAACACAAATTTTCTAAGGAATGGTTTGAAAATTGAATTCATCAAACCTTGAAATGTTGAAGGTGCATTGGTAAGGCCAAAAGGCATGACCAAAAATTCATAATGACCCTCATGAGTTCTAAATGCCATTTCCGGAATGTCTTCAATCTTCATTCTGATTTGATGATATCCTGAATGAAGATCCAACTTGGTGAAGTAAATTGATCCATGCAATTCATCCAGTAATTCATCAATGACAGGAATGGGGAACTTATCTTTAATAGTGAGCTTGTTGAGCTCCCTATAATCCAGACACATGCGCCATGATCCATCCTTCTTGTGCACCAATACTACTGGAGCAGAGAAAGAACTTTGACTCGGTTGAATTATACCAGCCTCTAGCATTTCTGCAACCATACGTTCAATTTCACTTTTTTGGACATAGGGATATCTGTACGGCCTGATGTTTGGAGGAACACTTCCTGGAATCAGATGAATAGCATGATCATGATCACGCATAGGTGGGAGACCTTTTGGAGTCTCAAATACCTTGGAATGATTGTCCAGGACTTTTTGGAGATCTGGAGAAATAGATGATTCTAATGTGGAAACATCTAGCGAACATAATTGTGCAATTACACCCCTTTGCTCCTTTTTTAGAAGCTTTTTCATACCATTAGAGCTGATTATCTTTCCTGGTTTCCCTACAATACCCCTTAATTCAACTTCCTTTCCTTCTGTAGAAAATTTGATGAAAAGTTCTTGAAAATTAAAAGCTATTGTACCCAAGGATTGTAGCCATTGGACTCCTAGTACAACATCAACACCTCCCATTGGAATGGAAAGCATTGGGCTAGTCAATACATATTCTCCCATGGAAATCTTGATATTATGGCACTTTCCAGAGCAATTTATTGTTCCTCCATTTGCAATCATCACTTGACACTCTGGTGCTAGATATAGGAAGCAATTCAATTCTTTTGCTACCCTACAATGAATAAAATTGTGGGTCCTTCCTGAATCAATCAACACTATTACCTTTTTCTTCTTGATTTGTCCTTCTATCTTGATGGTTTGAGGAGTGGTAATTCCCACCAATGCATTACAAGATATGGTCGGATTTATTTGTTCTTCATCTAGGCTTTTTTCCTAGAGCATATCCTGTTCTTTTGACCTTTCTTGCTCCTTTTCTTCTTCCTCTTCACAATCTATGTAGAATAATTTCTTCTCAGCACACTTATGACCTTTAGTGTATTTGCTATCACAACTATAACAAAGCCCTTTTTCTCTTTTTTCTTCCAATTGTTGTGGTGTCAACCTTATAGGTTGTGGAAGACTAGGGGCAACTACACTTCCGTCTTTATAGTTGTGAGTGGTATGCTTCCTGGTTGCCATAATTTTGCTTTCCATTTTTCTTGCTAACCTGAATGACTTCTCTAATGAATCAGGTTCCCAAAGTCGAGCATCATGTTCGATATTATCCTTTGAAGACCCTATGAACACATCAATCCTATGCTCCTCTGGAATAACTTTTTCCCTTATGTTCAATTTTTGGAACTCCTCAATGTGCTCCATTATTGAACCCTTTTGTTTGAGACTTATCAATTGGCTAAAAAAAGTGTTGCTTTTTGTATCCTCATAATGTGCTATCAATTCTTCCGTAAAAATTTGCCAAGTGATAAATTGTTTACGAGAGCAAAGCCATTGATACCATACAAACTGATTTGGTTCCAAATATAAAGTTTCCATACATACCTTTTGTGTGTTTTGCACATTATTGAGATCGAAGAACTGCTCCATCTATAATATCCATGTGGCGGGATCCTTGCCATCAAACTTCCTCATATCGATTTTTGGAATATGGTGGGTCTTTGATCCAACATTAGAGTCTATGGAATCATGATTAACATTTCTTTTGTTCACATCATGAGTTTCCTTTACAACCTTTTCACCATTAGTAAGTATTTCATGTAGAAAATTTGTCAAATCTGTCTTCAAATCTGCCATGTCTGTCTTCAAATTTGTCCTCAAATCTGCCTTCAGATCATCCATCTTAGCTTCGATGCCCTTTATCTTAGATTCCACGGCATTTATCTTAGCATCTTTTAGCTTTTGTGAGCGTGACATTTGTTGCACTTGTTCTTGTAATTTTGATATATCATGTAGCATTTCTTCCTCTTCAATGTTAACACCTAATCCGAAACGGATGAGGTGAAGCCGGACAGTCATCTAGAAGATGAACTGATCCGTTTCTCTTGTATATAAATAATTGTTATCTAATGTGAAATATCAAGTTGTCTTGCGTTCATCAATAGCTGGAGTTACCCAGGCCTGACATGGTATCAGAGCCCAGGTCCCCTAAATTAGCTGTAACTCCTGCCTCTGCCTCCGCCTCTGCGCTCTCTGACCTGAATAGTCTGCCGTCTGCCTCTGACATACCTCTGCGCCTCTGTGCGGTGAGCGTGGAATACGCTGCTGTATGTGAGCGTTTTGTTTTGAGAGAGGCAATCTCTCGACCTGGTGCGCATCCGGAGAAAGCAAACGAAGTCCGTGAAGATAGAGACTGCGTTTGAAGAAATCTGTTTGGATTAAAACAGTGGCAATCTCTCGACCTGGCATTAAAATTGCGGTATAGTTTTATTGGCATCATTTTATAAGCCTGCGTATCATTTTATACGTTTTTCTGAATGTTTTATACACCACACAACCTCTCACTTGGCTTCCTCATGACCTCCATACCCAGTCGACTCCTCTCGGCTCACTGGTTTCCATAGCATCCTACAGTCATACTTAACACTCTGTCATCTGCGCCATTGCACAATACAATGCTTCCATCCACGCTGCCTAAGTTGCCATCCACACTGGTCTTGTAATCTGTCATTGGCGTGTTTCTACATAATAAGTTAATATGGTTTTATGAGAGAGTTTGTTCTTTGCAAGAATCCTTTCTGTCAGAAGAAAAATTGCTTCATGTTGATCTTGGCTAGTCTCGGTGGCCGGTTCTCTGCATACAACCGTGAATGTCGAGGAACTTACTGTTGCATCTAACTGATTTAGTGGCATTGCATTATATGATCTGCGAGGGTTCGATTCCTCTTTGGGCAAAATCTGTGACTGCATTTTTTATTTGAAGCCGTGGACTGCGTTTTCCTTATTTAAAGACAGAACTGTGTTGGCGGTGCTTGCTTGCTAATTGACTGTGACTGCATTTTTTATTTGAAGCCGTGGACTGCGTTTTCCTTATTTAAAGACAGAACTGTGTTGGCGTGAAGACAAGGCCGACACCTGTGTAAATGACAAGGCCGAGATTGATATACCAAAGCGTTTTCATATATATATGTGAGCGCCCTTTTTATGGCTAGAACAGTGATATACATTGAAATATGTGTGAAAAGTAATATGTATATGAGCGCCCTCCTTTTTTACAGTGATTTTCATATGAGTGTCTAAGCAGTGACATATATATATGCGCCATCTTTTGTTCAGGAGTGATATATGTAAGCAGTCATATATATGAGCGCTAATTTTTTTTTCAGATATTGATATATGGAAAAGCAGTGAGGGTCCTTATTTTTTTTTTTTTAAACAGTAATACAGTCATATATGTGAGCAGTCTTTGAGCAGTGAACAGTGTATTGAGCACCCTTGTTATATATATACTGTTGCATAAGGCAATCATATAAGGATTTTTTTCTCTCAAACATAAGTATTTTTTGGCAGATATTTTTTTTTTCTCTTCTTCACAGAATGCATTCAATCATTTCAATGGTCGGAATAGTTCTCACTGGCAAGGAGAACTATTCTGAATGGTCTCGGATGGTGAAACACACCCTCATCTACAATGAGCTGTGGAAAGGAGTGTGTGTCGGAGAAGAAGACAGAGACCCTGTGCAGCCCACATCAGACAAAGAACTCGCCATTTGGGAAAACAAGAACAGCAAAGCCTTTGCATTGATTGCAGCATCTGTCAATGAGGAAGTAAGTCGTCATATTTCCTGCTATTCCACTGCTTTTGAAGCTATACAAAAGCTGAAAGAACTCTATGATACACATTCTGCATTTGAAGTTGTTCAGCTCATGATTAAACTCTTCACTCTTGAACTGAAAGATAATGATCCTCTTGCTCTTGCATCTGAAATAAAGTCTATAATGCATGATATAAAATCCACTAAGGTTGAGCTGGATATCTCTCTTATTGCCTTTCTCAAAGCACTCTATCCTACCTACTCCAATTATCTTGAGTCTTTACAAGCAAATGGAAACCTTAAAGATATAACCTTTGACTCTCTTGTGAAAAAGTTTGCTGAAAGAGAGAAAGCCTTTGGAAAGAAAACAGTCCCTGAATCTTCTGAAGAGACTGTTTGCCTTGCTCACAAAGAAAAGCATCCTGCTCCAGATTCTGCAAGAGGAAGAGGTGGACGAAGAGGAAGAGGAAGATACTTCAGAGGCAGGGGGGGCAGACATTCTCAAGCAGAAAAGGCAGATCTGCATTGCATTCGCTGCAAACGAAATGGATCACATGATGCTTCTACATGCAAGCTACCATGGGACAAAGTTGAGCAGAGAAGAAATCAGCAGAAAGGTAAAACTGATGACTCAGACAAAGGTAAAGCACCCGAATCTGCACACTATATTGAGGCACAATGTAATATTGGAGTAAATGAAGATTTGTTTAATGCTGCACTTGCTTCTTCGAAAAATGACTGGTTGCTTGATTCAGGAGCAACCTGTCATATGACTCATAGGAGAGATTTCTTTGAAGATTTCACTAACAATGTTGATGGAGCAGTATACTTTGCAGATCAGTCAAAAATCAAGCCATCAGGGCTTGGCACAATTAGGCTTAAACTGCCTGGTCTTCCAGACTTTCTTCTGGATCATGTTCTATATCTCCCACAACTGAAGAGAAACTTGCTGTCCCTGGTCCACATCCGCCAGCAAGGTCACTCCATTCACATGTTTGATGGCAAGCTTGAGGTAAGAAAGGCATCTGACCACTCACTTGTCATGAGGGGTATAGAAGAAGAAAGACTCCTTAAACTGCAAGGAACCTCTGCTCATGCACAGCATTTCTCATATATTTCTCATCATGAAGAATGTACACTTCCATCAAGTTTATTATGGCATGCTAGATTTGGGCATTTAAACTATGATAGTCTCCGCTTGTTGAAGAAAAATGGTGTTGCTGGTTTGCCTACAATTCCTAGAAAACATAAACAATGTGATGCTTGCATTCTAGGAAAGCATAGCAAACAGTCTTTTCATGATTCACATTCAAGAGCACATAGGAAGCTTGAACTTATTCATTCAGATTTATGTGGTCCAATGCCTGTTCCTTCTGCAAATGGAAATAAATATATCATGACATTTATTGATGATTACACCAGAATGTGTTGGGTTTACTTATTGAAGAACAAATCTGATGCTTTTCAAACATTTAAGAATTTTCATAAGTGGATTGAAAATGATGCACAATCTCATATTGGGTCTATTCGCACTGATAATGGAAAAGAATATACATCAAATGAATTTGAACACTATCTTCGCCAACATGGGATTAAACATCAAACAACTGTGCCTTATAATCCTCAACAGAATGGTGTAGCTGAAAGAATGAACAGAACAATTTTGAATATGGTACGATCTATGCTTTTCTTCAAAAATGTAAAGACAATGTTTTGGGCTGATGCTGTTCTATGTGCTGCATATATAAAGAATAGATGTCCATCTAGTACTATAAGAAACAAGACTCCTTATGAATTTTGGTATGGACATGTTCCTTCGGTAAAACATCTCAGGATATTTGGTTCCACCTGTTATGCTTTAATACCAAAGGTACATAGAAACAAACTTGGTGCAAGAAGTCGTAAGTGTATCTTCCTGGGGTATTCAAACACATCTAAAGCATACCGCCTTTATGATGAAGTACATAAAAAGTTTGTTTTATCTAGAGATGTCATTTTTCTTGAATCATCCAAATCTGACAATGTTGTTGAGCGGCAACTTGATCGCTTGGATAGATTCACAAAGCAGAAATCATTTCAAGAGTTTGATAATCAGATTCCACATCTTGAAGGGGGGATTCCTATACTAGATCAACATGTGGAATCTTCTTCTGAAGAACAATCTCCCCTGCATGACACTCTAACAACGGATGATGCTTTAAGTGATGTAATTGATAGAATTGGGAGACTCAATCTTGATTCAGACCCAACTCAATCAACAGAGCAGCCTGGACCATCTCAGAAAGGTCCCCCAAAGTGGCTGACAAAGACACTTGAAAGTGTTCATCCTGATGAAATTGGAAAAACAGGAACCCAAAATTCAAATCGACAAGATGGAGGTGATGTAGATAACTCTAATTCACCTGTTGATATGGATGTTACTTATGATTGTGAATTGAACTTGTCTACAGATTTTGAACCAACTTCCTTCAAAGAAGCTGCTTCTCATGATGAATGGAAAGAAGCAATGCGGAAGGAGTATGATGCCCTCATAAAGAATGGCACTTGGAAGCTGGTTGATCCTCCATTTGGAACCAAACCAATTGGCTGCAAGTGGGTCTACAAGAACAAGTACAAAGCTGATGGCTCACTTGACAAGCACAAAGCTAGGCTTGTGGCAAAAGGTTTTGCACAGAAAGAAGGGGTCGATTACGAGGAAACTTTTGCTCCCATAGCAAAATGGGCCACCATCCGGACACTCTTTGCACTAGCTGCTCAGAACGGTTGGAAAGTCCATCAAATGGATGTAAAAACTGCATTCTTGAATGGAGATCTAAAAGAGAATGTTTTTATGTCCCAGCCTAAAGGATTTGCTGTGAAAGGACATGAACACAAAGTATGCAAACTTGTGAAGTCCTTGTATGGCCTCAAACAAGCACCACGAGCCTGGTATGAAAAACTAACTGAGCATCTTCTGAAACTCAACTTCAAACATTTTGATCTTGATGATGCAACTTTATTTGTCAAGAAAGTTGGCAAAACAGTTGTATATCTTGTGGTATATGTAGATGATCTTTTAATGACAGGGAACAATGAAAGCTATATTGCATCCATAAAGAAAGAATTAGGAAAATTTTTTGAAATGACTGATTTGGGCTATGTTCATTACTATCTTGGCATTGAAGTAACCCAACATCCAAAGTCCATATTTCTTTCTCAAAAGAAATACATTGGAGATTTGTTATACAGATTTGGCATGACAGAGTGCAATCCCCTTTCTACTCCAATGGAACAAAACTTGAAGCTCACATCTACTGAAGGAAAGGAATTTGAGGATGCAACAAGGTATAGACAGCTTGTAGGAAGTCTCATCTACCTCACTACTACCAGACCAGACATTTCATTTGCTTTTGGAATCCTCTCCAGGTTTATGCAAAAGCCTTGTGAGGGACATTGGTCTGCTGCAAAAAGAGTTCTAAGGTACTTGAAGGGAACTCAAGACCTTGGAATCAAGTATACACAGGTGGACGACTTCAACTTGATTGGATACTCTGATTCAGACTTCGATGGAGACAAAGAAACTGGGGTATCTACTTCAGGATATGCTATGAGTCTTGGATCAGGAGCTGTCTCCTGGAGATCACGCAAACAATCAGTACCAGCGGATTCCACAACAGAAGCAGAATACGTGGCAACAGCTGAAGCAACGAAAGAAATTGTGTGGCTCAGGAAAATTCTTGAAGATTTGCAAGTAAAACAAATACAATCTACTCCACTCATGATTGATAACACATCTGCAATAAAGTTGGCCAAAAATCCAAAGTTCCATGATCGTACTAAGAACATCAATACTAAATATCATCTGATCCGACATCATGTTGAGGCCAAAACAATCCATCTCCGTCATTGTTCCACAAACGAACAAATTGCAGACATCTTCACCAAAGCGCTTGGAAGAGAAAAGCTTGAAAGATTCAGAACGATGCTTGGACTCACCAACATCCCTTCAGATTAAGGGGGGGAATGTTAACACCTAATCCGAAACGGATGAGGTGAAGCCGGACAGTCATCTAGAAGATGAACTGATCCGTTTCTCTTGTATATAAATAATTGTTATCTAATGTGAAATATCAAGTTGTCTTGCGTTCATCAATAGCTGGAGTTACCCAGGCCTGACATTCTTCATGAGTCATGCTAGAGCTTTCAGGTTCCTTACTAGGTGTTTGCATTTTCTTTTCTCGGGGCATCAGTTACCGATAATAATGCTTTACTATGCCCTTTGAATTCCTTCAAACCAAGGTTATGCAAAAATTAAAAAAAAAAAACTACACACCTTTTTTTATTTGTAGAAGCCTGATATTGAATCTGATGTATCTCTGTAATTTACAATCATCCAGTTCTAAAATTGTGACCTATACTAGCCTTCTATGTCCTCTTTCCAATGCCACTAGTCTGATCCAAATTGGATTCTCCAAGAAATAGTTATGCACAATCGCCCGCAGTGACCTGATTATAGACTAGTTCAGTAGAGCGAACTTGTATGAAGTTCCACGTGTCATTTTTTCAACCTTTGACTCTAAAAAATATATAAAATAAAACTACAGTTCGTCCTATTTCTGTACCTTCTGACGAAATTTCAATCCGATGCTCAAAAAGAAAGTTATGACGATTTTCCCCAGGTCACCTGTTTTGAGTGTAATTCAGGAGTTTGCCAAAAAGACCAACTTCCTTAGATCATATCTCCGAAAATATCACGCGAAAAGCTCTGAAATTCAGACCCAAGGTTCAGCACGATTTCTTGTTAAATGGGTTTTGTTTACGACTTCTGAAACGTCACAGAAAAAAGGATATAGCGAAAAGGCCACGATGACCTATTTGGAGCAGCGAAACCCTAGAATCCAAAGCTCTGATACCAAATGTTATGAAACCATCTCAAGAAAAGATAGAAAAGATAGATCAATGCCTTAGAATTCAGCCTCTTCGAGGGGGCAACCTCCTTTACATTACATAAATGAACAATTCTTGGATGATTCAAATGAAAAAACCTCCTTTCTATATATAGGAGTCTAAGGAGTCACAATATAATCCAGCCGACCTAACAATAATAATATAAAGCCACAAAAATAACAATAGAGGGATTCTATGGGCACATTAATAACAATATGGGGGCAATGGGGGCACAACAATATAAATAAGGGGTATAACTACAATAGTAATGGGGTAATCACTAGTATTATAGGGACCCAACAAAAAAAGAAGTCCCCTTGAAGCTAAAACATCTTTGATACCAAATGTAGGTTTTAACCCCGCACAAAAATTACTTGCATATGAATTCTAAAATATAGAAAATAAAAGATGCGAGAGAATAACACATAAAACACATATACACAAAGATTTTCCGCTGGATCCCAAAACTGGGACTACCAACTTAATTTTTTCATTATGTTACTTCCAATGTTACAATACATATTTATACGTGCCAAAGCATCCAATACCATCAACCGAAAAACCATTTCATCCAAAACCATGGACCAAAAGCCATCGCGTCCAAAAACATGTGTGGACATCATGCACAAAAACATAGGTAGGTCTGCCGAACCTAACATAGGGTCCAAAAACAAAATTGTCTAGGGCACTTCCCTGGACCCCATAGTGTGGGGTTACCTGCACCCCTCAAACCCCCTGTGACTCCCCCCGCTACGCAATTGGCACAATGAAAGGGGTGCTTCGACCCCTTCTAACCCTCGGGTTAGCTACATGCGCTAGTCGTGGAAAGAATATAACACAACCCAACAACAAGCCTTGGTTAATCCACCATACATTCCCCAAGTTGGACCTTATGTTCATCCTGGTCAATCCACTGTGCCTTTTGGATATGGCCAGATCCAATTCAAGAACTACCAATACCTTCAGGGTATAACCCCAGAAACTGTCCAGCTACCCTTGCAGCAATAAGGAAAACCTTTGCAGCAGCAAGGGAAAGAATTGCAACAACAAGGACAACTGCTACAACTGCAACAGTTGCAGTAACCTTTGCAGCCGAAAACTTAGTTTGTACAACATTCCTCCCAACCTTTATCCTCGCAAGGACAATCATTGCAGCCATAAGGTCAACCTTTATAATAGCAAAGTCATCCTTTGCAGCAACAAGGTTAGCCTTGGCAGTAGCAAGCCTTATATGCATATCAACAAAGCCACGCTTTATAAGGTCAAGGTTGACCCCTGCATCACCAGGGTAAAAAGTTTCAGTAACCTTATAGTACAACGCTCATCAGCGGCATGGTAGTATCAAGCCTACCTGAGACCGAATCCTCCTTACGGGTAAGGTAACCCTCAGTAGGGACAAAACAAGATTCATATGGACAAAATCCTCCACTGTGGTGGAAAAATCCTTACCAATGAGGATGGACTTTGCAGTTTGGTTCTCCAATTCTTCATTCATCTTATTGGCCTCGAGTTCCAACGAATTTTTTGGGAGATTTCCCCAAATTTGAGGGAAACATGAAGGAGGATCCACAAGCCCACATGATGACGTATCACCTCTGGTGCTCGTCCAATTTGTATGTCAATGATTCTATCCATCTTTGACTCTTTCAAAGAACTCTAACAGGTGTTGTCACTAAATGGTACATCGAATTTCCTTGAGGTACCCACAGTGACTTCAACTCTCTCGGTAAGGATTTCCTCACTCAATTCTTGCTGCTAGTTCACCATGAAAATGGCACTCATTTGATTACATCACATAAGAAAGACACCATGACCCACATTCCCGATCATATCCATGAACGAAGACGCCAACGTTGCCTCATCAAGTTTGATATTTCTAATGAGTTTTTGATAGAATAGCTCAAAAAATCATTTGTGATCAAGATTTCTAAGGACATAGCCATGGGTGGATTTTTTACTAAAGAGCAAGCTATTTCCCATGCCCAGTATTTAGAATTGGTCTATTCACAATCAGGCACATTGTACGAGATGTTACCTGAGGCTCCGAGACCATCATCAGATCTAACAACATCAAAGTCTCTGGATACACCAGCTGTTAATGGTGTGATTGGTTCAGTGTCTTAGACTCCCATGAAATCTTCGAAGAAGAAGAAATTTGTTGTGTGACTTTATTATAGAACCTTATTTTAAATAGGGGTTAGAAAATAGGTTGATAATATGGTTGAAAATTATTTAGTCCAAAAAAACAAATATAATTTATGTCAAAGCACCCATCAAAATATAGGTCAAAATTATTTATAAAAATAATAATTTTATATTCAAAAAACTATGTTGAAAATGGATATTACAAGTGTGATTGAAAAATGATTTTATGGTGACCATATATTACACAAATATTATTAATGAGGTAGATTTTTTTTTTAAAGTTTAATAGGAGTTATAGATTGAAACATTTATTTTTAAATATTTTTCTTGAACATGAGCTCAAAGATGATCATATTCATAATCACAGATCAAATCCTAATCCTAAATTCACTTTCTACCCTTAGAATTTATTTGTCGAGCCTAGCAACTAGATGAGTCTAAATCACAATCTAAGTACCTATATTAAACTTTGGATTGATAATATGCACAATCATTTATATATATGTTATGTTGTTATGCTTTACATTTAAATTAATGCTTAAATATCTCTCCATTATTAATATCAAATACAACAATTTGTTTTAATCTCATATCATAGCTAGATGACAAATTACAGTTGTTCTTGGATTGCATAGGGTTAAATGAATTCATATGGAATGCTACCTGAAAGAGTTGCATCACAGCATGATAGCTTCACTATGTAGAGCTACCCACCTATCCAATGCCTTGGTAACACTCCAAAAGTGAGACATTCCTTGGTTCAAGACTTGATAATGCTAATGCTAGACTAGTACAATGCTTGTTCGACACTTAAGTGGACCCTAGTTTACTAATTACATCCTGAAAATGGTTATGTTGTTGGGACTACAACATGATTTTGAGGCCTTAGAAAAATGAACAAATGACTAGCTAAACAACAAGTTGAATATTGTTTTGATAATAGAACCAAATATTTCCTAGTGAGGAAGCCTCATTGCTTTGTTGGAGAATGGAAATTCAAGGAGACAATCCTATATGAAGACATCTTTTAAATTTTATGGATAAAGCTTTCTAGCGATTTTGTGTGAATGGTTACATATCCTTGATGAAGCCCCACATCAACATTGAGGATACAACATGACAAGTAATTCAAATCTTAAATTTAATAATTTTTTACCGTTGTGATCACTTAGTTAATTGAGCACTTTACTTTTAGGAGGAGAAGACAATGGAAGCATACATTGTGTCTAGTTTGTAATATAATAGTACTTGTTGTAATAAAAACGTAAGGACCAATTTCATAAGGGGTTGTTGGAAATAATACTAAGAGAGGGGGTGAATAAGTATTAGTAGATCAATCATTTTATTTCTTAAACATATTTATATATGCTACTTCAGTGAAGTGAACTAGTGTGTACATGCAACTGTGGTTAGAGAAACCAACGTATATCCAGAGATATTGTGATTTAGACAATTTATCATATGCTGATCTTAAACCAGTACATTAGTAACTTATTAGACAATGTAGTAAAAGCAGAATAAAGCATCACACATAATCAACACACATGAACACCAAGATTTAAGGTGGAAACCTAATGTGGGTGAAAACCACCTATTGTTGTCATCTCTGTCTTCTTTTAATAATAAGAAAATATGTTTACAATCTTGTATTGGTGCAGACTCATACCAGTATGTAGGCTTCTACCTATAGAAGGTTACAACCTTCTCTCATTCTCCATCTTCTACTGGAAGGGAGCTACAACACCCTAGCTCTTGTACTAGCCAATATGTTTACTAGTACGTAGGTTCTAGCCTAAAGAGAACTCCACTCTTCCACCAGGGACCACGATTCATGAAGTTTTAGAATGGATGCTCCTGGCACATATGAAGACCTTGACTCATCAATAACCCATCAGAAATTTAGAACTCAAACTTCATCAACCAACATGCAGTTAATCTAAAACAATTAGATCATTATCACCAACACAGTGTGTTGGACCCAAAAACCTGTATCATCATTGAGACTGAGTTATAACTCAAAAACCATGCATCAAAGTGTATACGCTACTTGGATGAACCCAAGATGCATGTATACGCTACTTCTGTTAATCAAGCCTACGTATACCTTCAAAAATACTGCAAGAATAAACTTTTGAATCAAGTCTGTACCAACTAGCAATATACTGAATATCTACTGTCAACTTACAGAGCTTTACACAGGGAGCGAAAAAGATCACTTCTTCTCACTCATACAATCAATCAATCAAATACCAGCCTCCTTATTCATTTAGTTTTACATTTAGATCTAAGAAGGCTTCATCGATAAAAAATAGTAAAATAGAAGCAACAATAAATCAGCAATATTGATTTGATAGATTAGTCATCTCTGAACATCAAGCCTTTCTTTTATATATGCTACTCGAAAGAATAGATTTTGCATGTATACACTCTTTGACCGAGGCGAACCTACATACAGATGTAGAAATATTGACTTAGAACTTTGCTACAATTCAAGACTTCACACAAACCCAGATCATGGTAGATAACGAATAAAACAGGTGAAAAACATTAGATCTAGCCTCAACCAATATCAGATCATTCATGAATAAGTCATTTTAGGTCTCATGATCCTCATCCAATATTAAACTCGGGGTGCACATAAATATTTCAGATCTAATCCCAAAGATAACCCTGCAACATAAAATATACATTAGGTAGAAGAATTCCTTACAATATTATTCACTTGCACACCTTAACCTAATTATCTTCTCCTCCTTATATAGTTTTAGGCCTTTCTCAATACCTTGGACCAAAACCACTTAGGACCAGAACCTTGGACCAAATACTTAGGGTCAACACCTCGGACAAAATACCTTGGATCAATACCTTGGACCAAAATTCTTTGTATTAAATACCTCAGACCAAAACCATAGTTTTTCAACATGTACGGGCTTTTCCTTCTATGAAAGTGCGTGTATACGTATACGTGCCTTTTGTTTTGTGGAGTAGCATGTATACATTGTTTTGAGTAAGTGGACATGCGTATACTTCTTAAACTACTTTACATCAACCATTTCCTTTACCTTCTTTATTTTGATCAGTAGACCTTAGTTCCATCTTCTGGTTCTTCTACACGAGTGCCCTGTTACCATTGAATAGACCTGTTACATTGTAATTTTCCATAGTACTTCTGAAATGTTTCCTTCGAACTGTCCTGCATTTTGTCACATCTGTAAACACAATTGTTATGCATTCTGTTACATCTGATATCCCTCCTATAGATTCATCTCATTACCATATACATGTGAGTTGTTCTGCTACAAGTGGATTTCCATCAAGTACAATACATACATCATAATGCCAATAGGGATTTCGAAAGGTATTGGTGAACACAAACACTACAAGCATAAAAACGTTGTTATTCAAGGATTAGCTGTTTACTACTAACCCATTGAGCATGGTGGTGTAAAAACTTGCATTATGGAATGGGAAGGACCAAACGACCATGGAGGACACAAAAGTTAAAGAGTAAGTTGAACAAGCTTTAAGGAAGTACAAATTACTAACCAATGGTGCTTGAACTAGAAGTGAGCAAATGAATAAGGCTATGAGGAGTTTGAAAAGGAGATTAGTGAGGAAGGGAGTAGTCAAGTGGGGATGAGAGAGTTGGAGAATTTGGATGCAAAAGGTAAGTTGATTAGTGAATGGTTATGAGACAGAGGGTTTATGATAAAATATAATTTAATAAGGGGTATTATTCAGGGCACCCCAGTGAGGTATGATGAACACATTGGGTTGGGGTTGCGAGAGACATGTGATTACAAAGTGATAGGTTGGATGAAATCTAGAACGAGATTATGAATGAGAAAGAATGAAGTGAACTAACGGGAAATGATATCCGAAGGCCAACAAGTGTGTCCAAACTATTTAGGGAAGATGAGAACCTAGTAGTGGACATGGAAAACCAATAATGAAGTTGGCCACATACCAAATACACCACTTATGCTTCTTAAATACAATTACATGACATTACACTATATTGTTAATAATGGTTCAATTCCATCTAGTATTAAGCTTAGTTATGGAGGAACAATAAGAATTAGAGGAAGTAGTATTAACAATAGTGCAATACTTAAACATTAATGCAATTATTGTCATGTGGCACATCAACTTATAAGTCAATAAAATAAGTAAATATAAGTAAATGTAGATCCTACTAACAAATTGGTCTTCATTGTAATTGTTTCATATTAATAAAAGGGCCTACGGGCCTACAATTTCAAAGTTTCATTCCAAGTTATCATGGCTTATTCTATGACATGAAACACGACCTGATTCCTATATATATTTTATTTAAGCATTGTTTCCCATGAAATTTAACATTTTATGCAAAAAAAAAAATTAGCTTAGTATTATAGCTTAGTCCTTATTATCATCTGGATTATTACACAATTGTGCATCAGATATTCTGTGATTAACACTAGTAAGTTATTCACACAAAATTTTATATCCAATTCAAAAGACCATGCTTACTTAGTTTATATTTTAATTTCATTCATTTTAGAGTAGAAACACACACATATATATTTAACATATCCATCATTCTCATATCCACACAAAGGTGTAAGCACATTTTCAAGCATTAACAACACAAACACAAACCCAAAAACCAGAACTATTACAATCAGAAAAGCATCATGATTCATCAACAGATAAAAAGCATAAGAAGATACCTATCTTTGAATTTGTAAGGTAACTAATTCTAGGACAAGGAATCTCCACCCAACCATAGATAATTGTGAGAACACTTACTTCCATCTACCACCCTCGAGTCAAATTCCAAAGTTTGAGGGGGATGCTTGGTTAAGGGACTTGAATACCAACTGCAAATTGAAACAGAGAATACAGAGGATAGCCTTCCTCAATCCCACTTGTTGATTGCCACTTGTTTTGTGAACATAGGGAGTTCATAGGTGCTCTATCTCACCCCATGTGATCACATAGTAATTCAACCCCTTCTAAGGAGTCCATAATCCACTATAACAATAATGTAGTAAACACAAGTCTTCAATCAAGATTTCCTTGGATATTTCTTTAGAATGGATTCTCCAAAGTTGTTACAAGGCTACAAAGTTTGTTATCTCAAGCCAAAACCTCAAAGGGACCCAAGTTTCTAGAGGGCTCCAAAGGTTCCATCCCAACCCATAGCCTCCTGGGACCCAAGTTGTTACAGGGCTCCTAAGACCTTGTCTCGACCCACAACCTCCAAGGACCAAAATAGTTAATCCCCTTATCTTCTCTTGTTTTTTCTTTTCTTTTCTTCCTTTTTTACTATTGATTACTTTTGTTGGATGATTGAATCCATTTCCTTCTTTGTCTACCTCTAGGTCTCCTCCAAATGAATTCATACTATTGTATTTTCCCTTGTTTTACAGGGATTCTTCCTCCCTTGTGTGTGTTACCTTGGCCTCCTTCTCAACCAACATTTAATGTTGCATCCTTGTTGCCTTGCAATGTGCAGTACCTTTCATAAATCTCTTGCCATATTTTCTTGTTGTTGTTTTTAAAACAACACTAGGCTGAGTAATTTCTCTTGTATCCCATTTAATTTCAGAACCAATACCTTGGATTCATGCACCAACCAACCTATAATGGTTGTCCTGCAATTCAAGTTTATTTCTTTTCACAAAAAACCTAAACATCCCAAGTAAGCAACCCCCTCCCTGACTATGGAATATGTGTCCTTTTGACACAATCCCACTTTTTGGATTTCACATATTTCATAAATGTTTACAATGTATTTCGTGAGAGGACCATAGGTGGGGCTATCACAGTCGCCTCCCCCTCGAGGTAACACAACCCTTGTTGTTCAACTATCCATACACATAGAGGAAATATACTAAATAGAGAGAAAATAATGTATTGTCTTTGGAGATTTATATTTACAACTCTTTACAACATTTACCCATATTTACATATCACACTCACAATTTTTTTTCCCAATGACTAAAAATTATAAAAGAAAATTTTAATGAGATTAGCTAGTTTCTATGGCTCTTTGAAATTTCCTAGTTCTTTTGCTGCACTAAATTCAACTTGGATTATTTCTTTTTTTCTGGAGGGTAGTATCCCTCTAGTATCCAACTTTATCTTTCTTTTGACTCTTGTTTCATCAGCGAAAAATTCCCGACCCATTGCTTCCTGATAATACCTGAATGTGCTTTTGATTCCAATCAGCTATGTTCATGACCAAGAAACCCAAATTTTATATTCCAACCTTCGATTCTTAGTCCCTCAGGAAATCCATGTACCCCGCTCTCCATGGAGTCACTCACCTTCTAAGTTTAGGGATCCCTTTCTCTGCTTCTTTGTCACTCTGGTGATGCATCCATTGGTAATGTTTCCTCACAGTGGAAGCATGTAAAACAAAGGTTGCCTCACCTTATTACAATTATAAGGGTCATAGCATGATTCTTAGAAATCAATTTACAACATTGCCACTAGTGTATCACAATAGTCTCATTCTTGAAATATGTAATCTACATGCCACTCCACATTTGATATCTTTCAACTACAACTATTTATCTTGTAGCCAAGTTCATCCACCCAACTTAGAAATTTCATGCTTTCCTGCATCATATCACATATGGCTGCATAAGTTCCATCATTAAGGAAATGTAATAATTTTAAATCATACCTCACCAAGAGTTCGTTGATGAAGTGAACACATAATTTTCATTTAATGCCTATCATGGTAAGCCAGGTTAGCTCACAACCCAAAACATCATATCTCACATGATTGAATTTAGATTTCTAAAATAAATATCAAAAGTCATGAAATATTGATACTTATCTTCGTTTTCTTCTTGCTACTTTCTTTACATACACTGAATCAACAACCATTTGGGCAAACACTCAATGCCTTCTCTTCATGTTAACCACATACACACACTAGATTGGGCACGCGTCAGAAAGCATCCATTTCCTTCTTTTCACTTTGACCACATACAAAGAGCAGACTGTTTGTCTGTTAGGAAGTATCTAGTGCCTTATATTCACTTTGACCATGTCCACACTAGATTAGTTGCACGACAATAAGCATCGAGTGCCCTCTCTTCAATTTGACCACATATACACACTGAATTGCTTTCCCATCGGAAATAATATAGTGCTTTATCTTCTGTTCTCTTTGATTTAAAAATTACTAAGTGGCTCATTGGCCTTAAAATGAGCACTTAAGCACAATCACAATCTGACAATTATGGGCACTACTAAACAAGATAGTATTCTATTGACAGGAGTATCAGTGTGTTTCACACTTGTGTATGTATAGGTAGTCCCATACCTACCTATGTGTAGCACTACACAATACAAGGCATCAGACAGTTCCATGCTTTTCTAAAGTATTTTGCACATACATAACACATGGACCCAAATTGTCCCATCCATGTCTGTCCTGAACACATAAACACAACACACAGGTTCAAAAAGTCCCATGCTTGCCTCACTTGAACACATTGAACAAAACAAACTTATATACATGGTACGACACAACACCCGTATAGCACAATATAGTTTTTCCCATTCCCATATGCGACACATGCATATGTACAACAAAAACACATATACACATAGCATATCACAGTACACAATATCACAATAATCCAAAGTCCACCTTGTCTCTCATGGTATATCAACATATTTCCATTAATTGATAGATCACCTTGTCTCTCATGGCATATCGCCATGTTTCCATTAATCCAGAGACCACCTTGTCTCTCATGGCATATCACCATCTTTGCATTAATCCAGAGATCACCTTGTGTTAGGTCCCTACACTAATAGTGTAAGCCCTTATTGTTATTAGTACAACTCCCTTACTGTATTGTTGTGGCCATGTAGTCCCCATATTTTAAGGTGTTTATCTTTATTTTATATATTTTTGTGAGTTGATTTCATAACATTTGGTATCATAGCATTGGATTCTAGGGTTTCACTGCTCCAAACAAGCCATCATGGGATTTTCGCTATAACGATTTTTCGGCGACGTTTCGGAAGCTAAAAAAAAACACATTTGAGATAAAATCTTGTTGAACCTAGATTCCAAATTTCAAATCTTGTCTCACTACAGTTTAGGATATATGATCTGAAGAAGTTAGGGTTTTTGCAAGCTCCACAATTTCATTTAAATAGGTCACCTTCGGCTTTTCACTATAACGTTTTCTCTACAAAGTTTAAGAACATTAAAAAAAAACCCATTCGAGAAGAAGTGGGTCTGAACTTCGGTTCTGAATTTAAGGTCTTCTCTCACTACATTTTTGGATATATTATCTGAGGAATTTAGGGTTTTTGAAAACTCTCGAATTACATGCTAAACAGGTGACCTTGGGAAATTCATCATAACATTCTCTCTGAGCATCATATTGAAATTTCGTCAGATGTTACAAAAAGAGGATGGAGTTTATTTTCTGTGGGTATTCGTTTTAGAACCTAATGTTGAAATAGTGATATGTGGCACGTCATATAAATTCACTCTACTGAACTAGTCTATAATTACGTCATCGTGGGAGATTGGGAATAAATATTTATTCAGGAATCCAATTGTGATCAGACTTGTGTAGTTAGAAAGAGGACTCAGAAGCCTATTACAAACCAAAATTTCAGAGCTTAAATATTTGAAAGTACAAAGTTATAGTCTTTTCAAGATCACTATCCTAAAATCAAGAAAACGCGAGATGAGGAAGTTTGATGGCAAGGATCCGGTAAATTGGATACTACAGATGGAGAAATATTTTGATCTACATGGTGTACCACTGTTACAAAAGGTACATATTGCATATAATTATTTAGAACTGAATCAATTTTTATGGTATAAACAACTTTGTTCTCGTAAACCACTTGTCATGTGGTCAATTTTCACAGAGAAAATGATAACACATTATAAAGATACAAAGAGAAACACCTTCCTTAGCCAATTGATAAATCTCAAACAAAAGTGTTCAATGACAGAGCACAATGAGGAGTTCCAAAAATTGAATATAAGAATAAATGATATTGTAGAGAAGAAAATGGTTGATGTCTTCATAGGGACTTTAAATGATAACATTCAACATGAGGTTTGTATTTGGGAACCTGATTCATTGGAGAAGGCATTCAGGTTGGCAAGAAAAGTGGAAAGCAAAATTATGTCAACAAGGAAGTCTACCCATGAGAACAATAAAGATGTAAGTGTTGTTTCTCCTAGCCTTCCACAACCTACAAGGTTGACACCACAACAATTTGAAGAAAAAAGAGAAAAAGGGCTTTGTTACAATTGTGATAACAAATACATTAAAGGTCATAAGTGTGCTAAGAATAAATTATTTTACATAGATTGTGAAGAGGAGAAAGAAAAGGATCAAGAAACATCAAAAGAAGATGTTATACACTAGGAACCAACCCCAAAGGAAGAAGAAATGAATCCAACGATATCTTGTAAAGTAGTGTCAAGAATTACCAATCCTCAAACTCTTAAGATAGAAATACATATCAAGAAGAAAAAGGTTCAAGAAGTGAAAGATCACATCGAGAAAGAAGAAATGAATACAACCATATCTTATAATGCATTGGCAAGAATTACCACTCCTCAAACTATCAATATAGAAGGACATATCAAGAAGAAAAATGTTCAAGAAGTGAAGCATCCATTCGAGCATCAAGAAATGAATCCGACCATATCTAGTAATGCATTAGAATAAATTACCACTCCTCAAACTCTCAATATAGAAGGACATATCAAGAAGAAAAAGATTCAAGTAGTGAAAGATCACATTGAGAGTCAACAAGAAGTTCTCCAACTTTTAACGGATAATTGGTGTGGAATCGAATGAAACTATAGGAAAATCAACATTGTAGTGAAAGAAGCTTTGATGTAGGCGATAGGGTATGTTTACAGCTACATCTCAAGTAATCTATTTATGAAAAGGAAATGTCAGAAATACTGCTTGCACTTAAGAAATGGTGACCTTACCTAATGGGAAGACACTTTAAGTTAAAAGAGACTCGTTATAGTCTTAAATACTTCTTAGAACCAAGATTATCTTTAGAAGGACAGAAAAAAATGCGTCACAAATATGTTGGGTTATGACTTTGAAATCATCTACAAAAAAGGGAAGAAGAATTTTGTTGCAGATGCACTCTCAAGAAAGGATGAGGATGTGGAAGCATTGTTTTATCTTATTTCTATTATCCAACCATATTGGACAACCGAAGAAAGCTATGAATGGAAGAAGGACGAAAAAGTGTGGCCACTCATTCAAAAGTTGTAGAAGATCCCAGTTCAAACAATATTGCCAAAACATGAAGAGGAAGGAAAAATCATATTGGAACCTCGAGCAGTCACAGAAATAAGAACTCAACAGCTACGAAATCGATCAATTTCAGAGGATCCCATCAAGTGGAAGAACTTACCTGCTGAATATTCCACATGGAAGGACAAGAAATATATACAAAAGCATCAAGAACTACTCAAGCATTCAGGACAACACTTTTTTATGAAGAGGGGCATGTTAGGTCGCTATACTTCTAGTGTAACCCCCTATTATTATTAGTACAACCCCCTTATTGTTATTGTTGTGCCCCATGGAAGCCCACTATTGTTATTATTGTGCCCTTACATTATTATTGTTATGTCGGCTCTGATTATATTATGACCCATTAGACTCCTATATATAGAAAGGACACCTTGTGATTTATAGGATCCAAGAATTGTTCATTTGTGTAATGTAAAGGAGGTTTCCCCCTCGAAGAGGCTAAATTCTAAGGCCTTTATCTCTCTTTTCTATATTTTTGTGAGCTGGTTTCATAACCCCTTGTCTCCAATATGCATGTGAACTGGGCCATATTGCCTCATTTATTTTTCCTATATTCTTTGTATTGACACAGATATGGTATAATAGATATATTCACATGATTATAATTTAGCATAATTCTCCTTTCTGCCCAATAAATTCATCATCACTATTTGGTCCCTATAATACTGGTGATTACCCCATTACTATTGTAGTTATACCCCTTATTTATATTTTTGTGCCCCTATTAACCCCCATGTTGTTATTTCTGTGCCCCATAGAATCCCTCTATTGTTATTTTTGTGGCTTTATATTATTATTGTTAGGTCAGCTGGATTATATTGTGACTCCTTAGACTCCTATATATAGAAAGGAGGTTTTTTCATTTGAATAATCCAAGAATTTTTCATTTATGTAATGTAATGGAGGTTGCCCCCTCGAAGAGGCTGAATTCTAAGGTGTTGATCTATCTTTTCTATCTTTTCTTGAGATGGTTTCATAACATTTGGTATCGGAGCTTTGGATTCTAGGGTTTCGCTGCTCCAAACAGGTCATCGTGGAATTTTCGCTACAATTTTTTTTCTGTGATGTTTCAGAAGTCGAAAAAAAAACCCATTTGAGAAAAATCCCGCTGAACCTTGGGTCGAAATTTCAGAGCTTTTCGCATCATATTTGCCGAGATATGATTTGAGGAATTTGGTCTTTTTGCAGACTCCTAAATTACATTCAAAAAAGGTGACCTGGGAAAAATCATCATAACTTTCTCTCTGGGGATCAGATTGAAATTTCGTCAGATGTTATAGAAAGAGGATGGATTTTAGTTTCTTTTGTGGATGTTTCAGATCGAAAGGTTGAAATAGCAACTCGTGGCACGTCGTACAATTTTGCTCTACTGAACTAGTCTAGAATCAAGTCACTATGGGAGATTTCACATAACTCTTTCTTGGAGAATCCAATTTGGATCAGACTTGTGGCATTGGAAAGAGGACATACAAGGCTAATGCAGATCACAATTTTAGAAGTGGATGATCCGAAATTACAGAGATACATCAGATTCAATATCAGGCTTCTATAAAGTGAAAAAAGGTGTGTAGTATTTTTTTTAAATTTTTGCGTAAGCTTGGTTTAACGGAATTTAAAGGGCATAGTAAAGAATTATTATCGGTAATTGATGCCCCGAGGAAAGAAAATGCAAACACCTAGTAAGTAACCTGAAAGCTCTAGCATGACTCATGAAGAAGACGAAGAATGCTACACGATATATCAAAATTACAAGAACAAGTGCAACAAATGTCACGCTCACAAAAGCTAATAGAAGCTCAGATAAATGGCGTGGAACCTAAGATAAATGGCGTGGAATCTAAGATAAATGATGTGGAACCTAAGATAAATGCCATGGAAGCTAAGATGGATGATTCGAAGATAGATTTGAAGAGAGACATGGCAGATTTGAAGATAGATTTGACAAATTTTCTACAAGAAATACTTACTAATGGTGAAAAAGTTGTAAAGGAAACTCATGATGTGAACAAAAGTAATGTTAATCATGATTCCATAGACTCTAATTTTGGATCGAAGACCCACCATATTCCAAAAATCGATATGAGGAAGTTTGATGGCAAGGACCCTGCCGCATGGATATTACAGATGGAGCAGTTCTTCGATCTCAATAATGTGCAAAACACACAAAAAGTATGTATGGAAACTGTATATTTGGAACCAAATCAGTTTGTATGGTATCAATGGCTTTGCTCTCGTAAACAAATTATCACTTGGGCAATTTTTACAGAAGAATTGATAGCACATTATGAAGATACAAAAATAAACACTTTTTTTAGCCAATTGGTAAGTCTCAAACAAAAGGGTTCAGTAATGGAGCACATTGAGGTGTTCCAAAAATTGAACATAAGGGTAAAATATATTCCAGAGGAGCATAGGATTGATGTGTTCATAGGGTCTTTAAAGGATAATATCCAACATGATGTTCGCCTTTGGGAACCTGATTCGTTAGAGAAGGCATTCAGGTTAGCAAGAAAAATGGAAATAAAAATTATGGCAACCAGGAAGCATGCCACTCATAACTATAAAGATGGAAGTGTTGTTGCCCCTAGTCTTCCACAACATATAAGGTTGACACCACAACAATTGGAAGAAAAAAGAGCAAAAGGGCTTTGTTATAGTTGTGATAGAAAATACACTAAAGGTCATAAGCGTGCTGAGAAGAAATTATTCTACATAGATTATGAAGAGGAAGAAGAAAAGGAGCAAGAAAGGTCAAAAGAAGAAGATATACTCCAGGAACAAAGCCTAGATGAAGAACAAATAAATCTGACCATATCTTGTAATGCATTGGCGGGAATTACTACTCCTCAAACCATCAAGATAGAAGGACAAATCAAGAAGAAAAAGGTAATAGTGTTGATTGATTCAGGAAGCACCTTATTCATTGTAGGGTAGCAAAAGAATTGAATTGCTTCCTATATCCAGCACCAGAGTGTCAAGTGATGATTGCAAATGGAGGAACAATAAATTTCTCTAGAAGGTTCCATAATATCAAGCTATCCATGGGAGAATATGTATTGACTAGCCTAATGCTTTCCATTCCAATGGGAGGTGCTGATGTTGTACTAGGAGCCCAATGGCTACAATCCTTGGGTACAATAGCTTTTAATTTTCAACAACTTTTCATCAAATTTTATACGGAAGGAAAGGAAGTTGAATTAAGGGGTATTGCAGGGAAACCAGGAAAGCTAATCATCTCTAATGGTATGACAAAGCTTCTAAAAAAGGAGCAAACATGTGTAATTGCACAAATATGTTCGTTAGATGTTTCCACATTGGAATCATCTATTTCTCCAGATCTCCAAAAAGTCTTGGACTATCATTCCAAGGTATTTGAGACTCCCAAAGGTCTCCCACCTATTTGTGATCATGATCATGCTATTCATCTGATTCCAGGAAGTGTTCCTCCAAACATCAGACCATATAGATATCCCTATGTCCAAAAACGTGAAATTGAACGTATGGTTGCAGAAATGTTAGAGGCTGGTATAATTCAACCAAGTCAAAGTTCTTTCTCTACTCCAGTAGTATTGGTGCACAAGAAGGATGGATCATGGCGCATGTGTCCGGATTATAGGGAGCTCAACAAGCTCACTATTAAAGATAAGTTCCCCATTCCTGTCATTGATGAATTACTGGATGAATTGCATGGATCAATTTACTTGACCAAGTTGGATCTTCGTTCGGGATATCATCAAATCAGAATGAAGATTGAAGACATTCCGAAAACAACATTTAGAACTCATGAGGGTCATTATGAATTTTTGGTCATGCCTTTTGGCCTTACCAATGCACCTTCAACATTTCAAGGTTTGATGAATTCAATTTTCAAAACATTCCTTAGAAAATTTTTGTTAGTATTTTTTGATGATATACTAATCTACAGCAAGTCCTGGAAGGATCATGTTGAACATGTTGACAAGGTGCTACAACTATTGGAGGAGAAACAATTATATTGAAAAAGATCCAAATGTTTCTTTGGAGTCCAGGAGGTGGAATATTTGGGTCATATTGTATCTCATGAAGGAGTTAAGGTAGACCCTAGCAAAATTAAAGCCATTAAGGAATGGAAAATCCCCACATCCATAAAGCATCTGCGAGGATTTCTTGGGTTGACAGGGTATTATTACAAATTTGTTAAGAATTATGGGAGAATAGCAGCACCTCTAACAACATTATTGAAGAAAGATGCATTTTCATGGACTCCGGAAGCAACAAAGGCCTTTGAACATATTAAAGAGGCAATGTGCCAAGCATTTGTCTTAGCTAGACCGGACTTCACAAAAACCTTTATTGTGGAATGTGATGCTTCAGGAAATGGAATTGGTGTTGTTCTAATGCAAGATGAAAGACCCATTTCTTTTGAAAGTCGTCCAATCAAGGGAAAGTTTTTAAGAAAAGCTATTTATGAGAAGGAAATGTTGGCAATACTCCATGCACTTAAGAAATGGCGACCCTACCTAATGGGAAGACAATTCAAGGTAAAAACGAATCATGATAGTCTTAAATACTTTTTAGAGCAAAGATTATCCTCTGAAGAGCAACAAAAGTGGGTCACAAAGATGTTGGGTTATGACTTTGAAATCATATTAAAAAAAGGGAAGCAAAATGTGGTGGCAGATGCACTCTCAAGAAAGGATGAGGATGTGGAAGCATTGTTGTGCGCCATTTCTATTATCCAACCAGATTGGATAAACGAAGCAAGGGAGGAATGGAAGAGTGATGAAGAAGTGTGGGCACTTATTCGAAAGCTACAACAAGATTCCAGTACGTCTGATACATTTAGCTGGCAAAATGATTCGTTATGGTATAAAGATCGCTTATACCTCTGTAAGAATTCCGAGCTAAAACAAAAGATTCTTGTGTAATTGCACACTTCTCCCTTAGGAGGGCACTCAGGATTTTTAAAAACTTACCATAGTGTTAAGAAGGAATTTTTTGGGATGGCCTTAAATCAGATATTCAAAAGTTTGTGGCGGAATTTTTGGTTTGCGAACAAAATAAAGTTGAAACAATTAAGGCACCGGGTCTATTACAACCTTTATCCATTCCAAGCCAACATTGGGAGGAGGTTTCAATGGATTTTATCATAGGTTTACCCAAGTTTGAGGGAAATAGTGTAATCATGGCGGTAGTTGACAGACTTACCAAGTAAGCACACTTTTGTGCATTATCATATACATTTAAAGCCAGTATAGTTTATACTACATTTATGGAAACAATTCAAAAGATACATGGAAACCCAAAGATTATTGTAAGTGACAGAGATCCCATTTTCACTGGAAATTTTTGGACAGAATTATTTTGTTGTCTTCCTACTCAGTTAGCTCATAGCTCATGTTATCATCCTCAATCTGATGGGCAAGCTGAGATAGTCAACAAATGTTTGGAAGGATATCTTCATTGCTTTGTTTCTAATAAACAGACACAATGGGCCAAATGGTTGCCTCTAGCTGAATTGTGGTATAACACTTCCTTCCATACAACAACAAAAATGACCCCATTTATGGCACTTTATGGGTATCAATCACCATCCATCACATCATCTTTAAGAGAAAATTCGAAGGTTCAGGCAGTGGAACATCACATCGAACATCAACAACAAGTCCTCCAACTCTTAAAGGATAACCTCGTGTTGGCACAAAATAGAATGAAACAACAGGCATATCAACATCGCAGTGAAAGAAGTTTTGATGTAGGTGATTGGGTATTCCTACGGCTACAACCATATAAGCAAATGTCCCTAAATCAAGCTAAGAAGGATAATAAATTATCACCAAAGTATTATGTTCCGTACAAGGTGTTACAAAAGATTGGTACTATGGCATACAAATTGGAGCTTCCTGCAGCTTCTCGATTGCACCCAATTTTCCATGTTTCATGTTTAAAGAAGGTTATAGGCGACAAGCTCCCAGTTCAAGCAATATTGCCAGAACTTGACGAGGAAGGAAAAATTATATTGGAACCAGAAGCAGTCACAGAAACAAGAACTCGACAGCTACGAAATCGATCAATTTCAAAGTATCTTATCAAGTGGAAGAACTTATCCGCTGAAGATTCCACATGGGACGATGAGAATTTTATGCAGAAGTATCCAGAACTACTAAAGCGTTGAGGACAACACTTTTTTGAAGGAGAGGGGCATGTTGGGTCCCTACAATACTAGTGATTACCCCATTACTATTGTAGTTATAACCCCTATTTATATTGTTGTGCCCCTTATTAACCCCCATGTTGTTATTTCTGTGCCCCATAGAATCCCTCTATTGTTATTTTTGTGGCTTTATATTATTATTGTTAGGTCGGCTGGATTATATTGTGACTCCTTAGACTCCTATATATAGAAAGGAGGTTTTGTCATTTGAATCATCCAAGAATTTTTCATTTATGTAATGTAAAGGAGGTTGCCCCCTCGAAGAGGCTGAATTCTAAGGCGTTGATCTATATTTTATATCTTTTCTTGAGCTGGTTTCATAACAATCACAGTGGGAATTATTTTAGTGACATTCATATCCTTGAATAATTTATTTCTTTTTTTTTTGCATTCATCCTTTCATTCATGACTATTTTTTTATAGTATGCTTGAGATATTTGTCCAAAAGCCTATGGGTAATCCACCAAAATCAAATCCTCTTCATGTCAATACATTATTCATATGGCACATTTCTTCTCCTCATTCTTCTTCTTAGGTTCCACCCTCCTTTGTATATTTTATCTCCACACATACTTCTACAAACAATCTTACATATATGTGGTCTATATTGCAGAGGTAAACCTCGCTCTAAGGGTCACAACCCCTCCTCTTCTACACATATTTATCACAGTCTTGAGGGCATACCCTATGCACTAAACATGCTAGGAAACTCCACTAAGTAGGGAATTATAGTTATATTTTAATTGATTTAGAACAAATCCTATCCACCCATAGTAAAAAGAACAACTATTGCCTCCATAAGAGACTCAACCTAGCTCATATGGATCAATAGATTCTAGGAATTTATTTGACTGAATCTTCAAACGAACTTTAGATCCCTACAGCCCTTCAACTAGGGTTATTTGTGTGAATATTATGCCTATGACTACATCTGTTATGGCTCTAAATTCTAGTGCAGGCCCTCCTCCATTTGTGTTGGTATTTATCACAGACCTTGCAACCTACTAACCACCACAAGATAGGGTCTCAACATTATCTTCTATTTCAAAATTTGGCGTGGCATTCACGTAGAGACAACACTAAAATCGCATGCATGTATTCTCATGAGAAACCTCTCTCGATATAAATCTTCTAAAATATAAAAAAAAATATGTCGTCCTACCTCCTAGCTCAAATCCATTAAGTTATTAGGCATTCTTGTGAACCCTCACATGATGATATTTCTCTTGGTGGATGAACATCATGGCCTCCCTTTAGTAGCCCTTAATTGACCCTCCTTGATCAAATGAGATCCTTCTCAATTCATGTACTTGACTTCATCCTAAGTCCTCCTTAAATATTTTTTCCTAGGCCTCTTACGAACCCTCTACAACTTACGAGTTTTATCTACCTAGTCCTTGGGAAACCTTAATTTTCATTTTTAATTTTCTTTTATATTTTAAACCCCTTCATTTGGGTTGTTTTCCCACAAATTATTTTGTGACCAAAATCACAGAAATCCATCTCAATGGATTTTTTGAGTACCTCCCAAGCTACATAATTCAACAACGTAGTTTAGTAGTATAAATCATAACTTCCTCAAGATCATGTAGTCAAGTGAGGACTTGGTTGGGTTCCCAAGCTAGAAATTAAGGGTAGTTGTGAGGGCATCATAGCTATGGATGGTCAAGGCAAGCCAAGGAATGAACATGTGTTCTAACACATGCCAAACAAAGCCAATCAATGATGAGGTGTGTTGGGAAGTGTTGGGGAATCACAACAGAGTACTAGGTCAAAGTTCATGGAAAGGAACAAATAAGAGTGTGTGGAAGGGAGTGTCAATGAATTAAAGTGTGCCAAGGATGAGTTGTGTTAGGAGAATTTCGGAAAAAGTATTGTAGCAGGCAATCCTACAATTGTGATAAGGAGCTTGACATAGTAGTTTTAGGCAAAGAGAGAATTTGTGCTAGGCATAACATTGTTTTTCATTTAGCTATTATTTTTATATGAGATGTGGCACACTTTGGCTGCTTTCTCATGATTTAACCTATTCTAGATAATTTCATATAGTACATTGTTATGTATAAGTTTTGGGGCACTCGGTTTGTGTCAAATTATATCTTGTGTGTCTTGTGCATGATGTGGTTGTTTAGGAAAATTATACTCTTATAATTTGATAGACAAAAATCATCAACCAGGGATATGTAACATTAGGATATGTTGCAAAAAATAAACGCATGTTAATACTTTAAGTGGTTTTCTAAAAAAAACCACACACACACAGCCTCAATATCTCTTTTCCTCATCAACAGTTAGTCACAAAGCCTATGGAGTGGATTTAATCATCCCTCTACAAAACCTAAAATTGTTGATGTTGATCAAAGAAAGATAATGGATCAATCAAACAACAATTAAACTAATTGAACATTCCACAATGTGAATTCAATCTTGATTAAATAACTCCAGACATATTCATAAAATAAGATTCACCATTTAACCATCATACATGTACTACTATAAATTATAATAGAGGAACAAAAGATATGTAATAATTCTGTCAATTCATGAAAATAATTAAAAGAAACAAAAATATGCAACTACTAGAGTTGTGAGTAAAGGGGGCCCTCCCTTACTCACAACCCCTTTAACTCGTAAAGGAGTTTACACAATGAGATCAATAGAAAATCGAATTTTATATTAATTTGGACAAATATTAGTGTAGTACAGAAGTTTGGTATATCTGCCTCCTGTTGCAAATGAAACATAAAAGTATTTATACAAGTGCAGAGCCGTAAACTTACCCAAATTAGAAAAACTAACATATTGCAATTGTTTGCTAACGATAACTGGAAAATAAAATAAAAATAGACATGTTGAGTTTGATCCATGACTGAAAGCATGGATGAAACCAATCTCATTGAGTTGTTGGATCTATTTCCTAATATGGTCATCTCTGAGAGGACTAAAGGTCTAGGAAGTTTCGGTGGTAATTTTGAGTCAACCAATAGGACAACACACATGTAAGCAGATTGTGTAACAATAACCCATGTTTTTGTCCTTCTGAAGGTTGGCCGAAACATTTTTGACAGTCAAGATCATTGTGGGAAATTGGAGAAGTTACAAGAAATCAATGTATCTATAGGAAATAAATGATCATACAGGAAATCATGGGATGTCTGTAGGAAATCACGGAACTGCTTTGGAAGATAGTTGGTCTACAAAATATTTGGTCAGCAACCTTGAAATTGTAGATACTTTAATGAGTAACATTAAACTTCAAAAATGCTTGAGAATAAAGTGAAATGATACTTTTTAGAATGATTTTCATACCTTAAAGCTCACAACACCCTTTTCGTCAAAACACATATAGTATGGCAAAAAAAAGGTTATTAAGGGTCAAAAAGAGTTCTAAAGTGGGCAAGCAAGGCCTTAGAAATGTTATAAAAAATGAACAAAGTCAGGGCTCAAAATATCCCCCACACCTAGCTCCTTGCATGTAGCCTATGCAAGCAAAATTGTTACAAGTCCGAAGGAAAATTCACTCTTTTCCCTGTGTTGCAGCTAGTACAACCAGCTGATTGATTTTTTCCGTGTTGAACTCGAACTTTCCTAAGCTTAGTTCGGTATTATTTATTCTTCTTCTGCAGGTGATCAGTTTGAACCTAGTTGTTCTTCATGATTTGGCATGCCTTATGATGCTTCACTTTGCACTCATCTATTTCTTTATGCAAGCATAGGTTTTTCTGCTTTAGAATTTTGTTTTCCTTCTGAAGAACATGTTCAGACACTATCAAATAGATGATAGTTTCCTCCATATCCTTTTGGGGCTAATATTTCTTAGAAGTTTTGTCATCCCCATGATGCCCTTCAAAGGACTCAAGAAGACTTGGTTCCTCTCGCTCTTGGAAATATTTTATAGTTTTATTCCCACTTTCTTGCAGTTCTGGGTCTTGGAAAGACTCATCCTCCCATCCTTCCTTGTAAACAAACTCAACTAACTCAGTGATCCCACGGTTCCCCTTAGACAAGCCTCAGGGCTTCTTATCCTTCTTATCAATTCTAATTTGTTCTACCCCCTCCTCTGTAGTTTCATTTATCACCATCTTGTTCACTTGGCCACTCGTAAAATGCCTAGCAGGAGGAGAGCTACCCTATGGTGGCTTAGGCTACTTCCCTACAATTTCCCAAATGACGATTGCCTCTTCATCTTTCTTAACCTCCTCTTTCAACTGACCATGGGCGAGGGGTTTCTTTGTCGACTTCTCCACTGGTTATCCCTCTTTGGTTTTTTGTAAATAAGGCTCCTTCTCGTCATCCACAAAGTAATTCTCTACCAAATAATATTTCCATGTTTTGTTCTGTTTCTTCAAAACCTTCTCCATGATAATTTTGACAAGACCGTGATGATAGAGGTTCTCATCTATATGTTATGCCCTCTCGTCGGCAGAAGTAGCCATATTCAACAAAGACATTTTAAGATAATATGCTAAATTCAATGGTTTTTATTGAAAATGGTCAAGGAGACAAATATGAAATGGTAAAGCTAACCCAAAATGACCTTAATAGGTGATATAATTCTGCAGGAGAAATTAGAGACGTTGACATGTGCTTCTAACGTAATCATGTGGAATCCCCTTGATCCAGTACAGGTTTGCATGCTCTTTTCTGAGGAAGGGTAAGCAAATGTCCTTGTTGAATCAGTGTTTTTAAACCATTGCTCTCCTTCTTGTGGAATTCCACAAGCTAGGGCTACCAGCTCCTTCATCAATGTGAACATAACATTACCCACCTACGCCCTATCACCATTTAAGTTTATGGTGAAAGACTTCATCACCATACTGTCTTATCCAACATTTCGTTACTCTGTGGGTAAGAATCCAGTAATGTAGGACCCTAAGTTTCGAACCTGATGGCAAACCACATTTTCAACTGTAGCTAGGAGTGGGAGAGAGAAGAGTTCAATCCAGTTCAATGATATGATTCTTAGGCAAAGAGAGATAATGAAAAATCAGATAAAAACAAGAATGGTTTAATTTAACAAAGTCTTAGGGTAATTAGGCAACTTCGAATGACGTGGAAAGTGGTCATGATTTCCATCATGATCCATTATGTGCGATAAGTGTTCGGAAGATAACTGGCGTAGACATCAGAATAATAATCGGGAATGGGAACTGAAGTTGTGAAACAAATGGCTCATAGCTGCCTTATTATGTGAGGGTGACCATGACTCGTACTTATGAAAATTCAAAATTTTCATACCATTACCTTTTTAGCCTATGTATTCTGATGCTAAATGTTCCTTCTTGATCTTACCTTACAATGGTCGAGTACCTCCAACAATGATTGCACTTTCTTTGGAATAATAAACCACTTAGAAACCATATCATATGAAAGATCTTGTAGTTACATGACCTCAACTAATGATGAAGATGATGAGTACTTTCCACATTCCTTAATATAATGTTCTTCTTGAAATTTGTTCTTCAAGAGATAAGTGATTTGTTGTAGGAAATGCAACTGCTGAACTTCTCTGTAGGGAATCCCTCTACAGGAAATTTTTTTCTCCAAGAAATGGAGAAAGAAAGAATCTCAATTAGAAATATGTGGCATAACTCTATATGCAAAAGGACAAGAGAATCAGTGGTTCATCGAAAACAGATGCTCCAAACACATGACATGTGATAAAGAGAAGCTTCATTCATATAATGCCCTAGAAAAGGAAAAGAATGTCTCACTTGGAAATGACACACCAACTGTCATTAAAGGTAAGGGGTTTTTTTTCTTGAAAGAAAATGTTAAAGCTAGAAATGTCATGTATTTAAATGGTTTGGAGCATAACATGTTGAGTGTCAGTCAAATGTGTGATCAAGGAAATGAAGTTGTGTTTCAATAAAACGGATGTGTGGCTCGTCATCTTGATACATGAAAGACCGTCATCAAAGGTACAACAACTCCAAACAATTTATGCATTCTAAAAGGAGGACAACAAGAATGCTATTTAAGAAAAACAGATGAAAATTGCCTATGGCACAGAAGATTTGGGCATCTAAGATTTTTTCAAATAAGAAAAGCATCCACACCTGAGCAAGTTCATGATCTTCTAGATATCAGCATCCCAGAAGTACCATATGCAAACCATGTCAAGTCGGTAAGAAAACCAAATTTCATTTCATTCAAAAAGAAGGATCAACAAGTAAGCCTCTTGAACTCATCCATACTGATTTATGTGCACCAAAAAGGAAAAAGTCACCTAGTGGAGGAGAATACTTTATTTTATTTATTGGTGACTTTTCCATGATGTGTTGGATAGGTCTACTAAAGAATAAAGATGAAGCATTTGAAAATTTTAAAGCCTTCAAATCTTTAGTTAAAAACAAATCAGATTGAAAAATCGAATGTCTCAGATTTGATTGAGGGAGAGAATTCATATTAGATGAATTCTTTGACATTTGTGAAGAACATGGAATAGAAAGTAAATTATTCATTGCCAAAACTCCTCGAAAAAATGGTGTGGTGGAAAGAATGAACATAATAGTTCACAAATGGCTCGAGCTATGCTTGATGAATGTGAAACTCCTACAACCTTCTAGGGTGAAGCTACAGTTGTTGTTGTGACTATGCTCAACAAAGTGAATGTTCCGGTGAATAGCGATCAAACACCATATGAACTTTGGTATGGTAAACCTCCTACTCTAAAACACTTTAGATTTTTTGGAAGCAGATGTTTCATCAAGAGGACTGATGAAAAACATGGTAATTTTGAAACCAGAGAAGATGAACAAATTCTTCTTAGTTATTCATGGAGAAGTAAGATACAAATGTTATAATAAAATACTTTGAAAAGTATTGAATGCATTGATATTGTAATTGATGAAGCATGCAGAAAGCTGGACCACATGAAAGGAACAGAGGAATATGACAATGAGGAATATGGGGAATGCTTTCCCATATCAAATCAAAATGATGTAGAGGAAGAAACCAATGAGGCACAAGAAGAAGATACAACAGACAAGGAAATGACTCCATCAAGGTATGCTCAGAAGAATAATCTAGAATCTCAAATTCTAGGAGAAAAAGGGTCTGGAGTACAGACAAGAAGAACTCTTATAGGAACCTCAATTTATCTAGCATTACTATCCTCCACATAACCACATAATGTAAATGAAACTAGCAAAGACGAATGTTGGGTTAAGGCCATGGATGAAAAAATTGGCCAAATTGAAAAGAATGATACTTAGGAATTAGTTCGTAGAACTCATGATAAATATGTTATAGGAACAAAATGGCTATGTAAGAATAAGTTGAATGAAAATGGAGAAGTCATTAAAAACTAGGAAAGACTTGTTTGTAAAGGGTATGCTCAACAAGAAGGTATAGATTTTGAAGAAACTTTTGCACCTATTGCCAAGCTTGAAGCCATAAGAATGTTTCTTGCTCCTTCTAGTTTTCAAAAATTCAAAGTATATCAAATGGATGTAAAATAATATTTTATTAATGGATATTTAGAAGAAGAAGTTTATATTGAGAAACCAGAAGGACTCATCCTAGGAAATGACAAAAAAATTGTATGCAAGCTGAAAAGGGCTCTTTATGGTCTGAAACAAGCTCCAAGGGCTTGGTATTACCCTCTTGACAAATATCTGAAATGTCCTTACTTGGTGAACTTATTTATTTTCTTGGTCTACAAGTACAAAAAACAAAAGATGGTATTTTTCTTTCACAAACCAAATATGTCAAGCAGATCTTGAAGAAGTACAGAATCAAATATTCTAAACCAGTATGTAATCAAATGGTAACATGATGGCATCTCAGTTATAACAATGAATCACCAGAAGTAAACTAACAAACTTATAGATCTATGATTATAAGTCTTCTTTATATGATAGGTACCGGAACTGATATCAATCATGCAGTAGGAATTGTTGGAAGGTTCCAAGCAAATCCAAAGGAATTACATCTTCAGGGAGTTAAAACGATTTTCAAATATATCTTAAAGGAACTTAAGACTTTGGACTATGGTATCCTAAAGATGCAAATCTTACTCTTCATGCATATACATATGCAGATTGGGCAACACATTTTGATGATTGAAAGAGAACTAGTGCAGGTGAATTCTATATGGGTTCATAACTAGTGTTTTGGTTCAGCAAGAAACAAAGTTTGATTGCCTTATCTATAGCTAAATCACAATATGTGGTTGCGACAACTTGCTGCACACAACTACTTTGGATGATGCAAACGTTGCAAGACATTTATATCACATGTACTCCACCCATCCCCATTTTGTGTAATAATAAAATTGCCATCAGTGTTTTGAAAAATCCTATCATGCACTCCAAGACAAAGCACATACCCATTAAGTACCATTTTCTATGAGAACAAGTTCTTGAACAAAAGGTTAAATTGCAGTATGTTCCCTCCAAAGAACAGGTTGTTGATATATTCACCAAACTGATTCCTAGAGAAGCATTTGAATATCTCACACAAAAGCTAGGAGTAGTTGCTACATCATCGTGTTGTTAAATCTACTTTTCAGAGGAATGTTCTTATATGCGGGTTTGATGAAGTATATTCGAGTATATACGTGGGTTTTTGTTGCTGCAGAAGAGTATATGTTTCTCTGACAAAACAAATAGTGGGTCAGACTCTGATATGGGTCCTCAATCTAATATTAATGATTACAGTCTCGTGATATGCTTTGTTCATTGATTTTTATCTGACTCACAAGGATGCCTTGACGAATGACTTGTTGAAAATGCACATGTAGCACAGATTCAGGGGGAGCATTATCCTTCACACACATTTTGTATTGTTGGCATTATGTTTGTTGAGTTCAGCTATGGTTTCAAATATTTATATCATTTGTTGCATAAGTCATGTAAAGATCTAGGGTGTGATATGACTCCTTCTGTCACAGTCTATATTCGAATGAGTCGTATTGGACATATGATGTAATTTGTATCCCCACTATGTGTGGGATGGATGATGTAATAATTGTTCTATTTCTGTCATGTATAAACAATTGGTATATCCACACTTGGTTGGGTGGATGAGTCAAATGTGTTGTATCCCCACTTGTTTGAGTGATTAATGTATCTATGAGTCACTGGTCTTAGGGAGGTCATACTCACTTAGTTGAGTTATAGAGTCATGTTATTATTTTGAAACATATCTCTGAGGACTATGCAAGTATTCCTAGGGAGCATGGATATCATAATTTATATCAAAGGGAGAGAGTAGCTTGGTCCTCCCTTTTCCCTTGATGTCAAAGGGGGAGAATATTTTCTTGTTGCTTGTTATCCCTAACAGTTCCTACAGCTTGTAGTAATAAACACCATCATGGTTTCCATCAAGTCCAACTGGGGAGAATGTTTTCATTAAGATAGAAACGTTGTCCTTGATGGAAACTCACTCATAGGTCAGTTCAGTTTTGATAAAAGGCAACTCGCAGTTTAACAAGACTATTAAGAGGTAACAGGGCATTGGTATAGAAGAACAAGAAGATGGAACTAAAGTCCACTTTTCATAATGAATAAGTTGAAGGAAAAGGATGGTGTAAAGTAGTTTAAGATGTATACATAGGTCCACTTAGTCAAAACAACGTATACATGTTGGTTCATAGAACAAAAGTGGTGTATATGTATACACACACTTTCACAAGAAGTAAAGCGCGTATATGTGCGAAAATCAAGGAGATTCAAGAGTAAACAATACCAAGCGTCAATACCATGGTATTAGCTCACAATATTGGGTGGAGTAATGACTATTTGATCTCGTCCAAGAATACCATGGGTCCTAAGTGGTTTTTCTCCAGGGTATTGAGAAAGGCCCAAAACTATATGAGGAGAAGATCAAAAGGCTAGGGTGTGCAACAGAAAGTTTTTCTCACGAATACTTCTATATGAAGTATATTTTATGTTGCAGGGGTTGTGTTTTTTATTTGATCTCAAATATTTTGTGCACCTTGAATTCAATGTTGGCTGAGGATCATGAGACCCGAAATGACTTATCGTTGAATGATCTGATATTGCTTGGCCTAGATTTAATTGCATACACTTGTTTTATTCCTTAAATGCCATGATCTAGGTTTCCCTAAAATCTAGAATAGCAGCAAAGTTGTCACATATTATTTACAGTTCTATATGTTGGTTCGCCTCGGTAAAAGCACATATACATGCAGGTTCAACCCTTCCAAGTAACATATGCAAAGGAAAATCCTATATGTCATAAATGACTGATCTATCTGATCAGTTTTGATGTTTTACTACTATCTGTCAATGAAGTATTCTTAGATCTGAATGTAAAACTTAATGCATAAGGAGTCTCGTGAATTACTGATTGATTTTCTATGTGAGAAAGGTTATCTTTTCTACTGCATGTGTAAAGCTTTCTAAATTGACAATAGATGTTGAGTATATTGTTGGTTGGTACAAACTTGATTAAGAAGATTTATGTTTAAGTATTTTTGAAGGTTTACGTAGGTTTGATTAAAGGAAGTGGCGTATACACATAGGTTGGGTTCAGTAAAGTAGCGTATAAATTATGATGCATGATTTTTGAGGTTACAACTTGTTCTAAATGATGATGTAGGTTTCCGGGTTTAGCACAACATTCTGTTGATAGTGATCTGACTATTCAGATTAACTGATTATTAGTTGATGCATTTTGAAAGTTTTGATGGCTCCATTATGAAAAATTGATGAAACAAGGCCTTCATTTCTATTTTTGTGTACCAAGAGCATCCACTCTGAAAATTTACAAAACGTGTTCCCTGGAGGAAGAGACAAGGTCATAGCCTTTTGTAGGTATGCGCCTATGTACTAGTAAACACATTGGCTAGCATAAGAGCTAGTGAGTTGTAGCTCCCTTCCAGTAGAAGTTAGAAAACAGGAGAAGGTTGTAGCCTTTTGTAGGTGGGTGCTTGCATTCTGTTTTGAGTCTACACTAGTACAATATTGTACACGGATTTTCTTAATATTAAAAGAAGATAGAGATAACAACAACACCCAACTTTTCTCCCCCATTGGGTTTCTGTAGAGCGATAACTAGGGTCTCTCACACCACCAATTATTCCACATTATTAAGTCAATCCGGGATCGTTTTGTTCTTTCAAGGAGTAACTCAATCCAAGGCTGTTCTGTCCAAGTAGTGCTCGGTAGTACAGTGTTCTAATAACTTGAAAGGAAACAAACACTAAGCTGTAACTAAACCAATTCAGGAAATGAAATCACACAAGGCAAATGATCAGTCAAGGGTGCGGAACCAATAACCCTTCCCTTTAGAAACTGATAAAGAAAGAAAACCAAAGCATGGCTTATAGGTCAGGGAGCTAAGCAGCGTCTTGCTGGGCTCACGACAGCCTTAGGCCTGCTATCACGCGAAAGCAATGAAGGAAAACTAGCGGAAGTAAAACGGAACAACAATTCTTAAAATGGAACAGCAGTAATGAAATGGAACAGCAGTAATGAAATGGGACAGCAGTAATGAAATGGAACAGCAAACTATCATAAACAGGAAACGTCAATCATATAAAATGGAACAACAAACCCAAATGGAACAGCAACCCAAAAGGAACAGCAAATCCAAATGGAACAGCAAACCCAAAAGGAACAACAAATCCAAATGGAACAGCAACTCCAAATGGAACAGCAAATCCAAATGGAACAGCAAACCCCGAAGTATGTACACGGTCTATACTACTGCAGCGATCCGAGAGTAATGTGTGATGTGACTGTGTTTCTGAACAAGATAATATTATCTTCAAGCCTCACAAATACTTATTTCATATGAATCCAATAATGATAACATTCATACCAATAACTTGCTGTAGAAATGGATGCAATTCGAATAGATTCAGTTTGTGTAATACAGAGACGTGAATTAAAGAACTTATTCAGATTCAAATATTAATTAAGAAACATAGTCTATCAGAGCAAAGAGATATCGGATTACTGTAATGAAAGAAATATGCAAACCACACAAATCACCATATGATACAACATCGAGTGACCGTCGGAGCTGGGCCCTTGGCTACGATGGTACACTGCTTAGAGTTACTTCAGATGTAGAAACGAAGTGAACACCAAATCCTTTATATTGATTGCATTAACAAAAGTGTACAAAATCAGATCTTACAAAAGCTCAGTGATCAAAATCGTTCTGAGTTTTTGATTATAATAACAGTCGTCCCCCCACACTCAATGGCGTGGTACCTTTATATAACAGAAATGACGGAGATGTCTAGATACAAAAGATAAACTTAAAGCAGCGATCCCTCAGGATCGAAGATCCTGAGGGATTCGCTAATCGTTCGGGTCTCCTCTTTCCTTCTTGCGTTCTCCGTCACGATATCCTGCGTTCTTTTCCTGGATTATTCGGCTCCAATTTTGCTTGATCTTGTCCGCATCCGGTTCCCTGTCGACGGGGTAGCAGTTACTTTCTTTGCGCTTCTTGTTTTTACTCGATAATTCCCTATTTCCGCGTCTTTCTGCATAGAAAACATCGATTATTAGTGATTGAGCTTTGTTTGTCTATTTTCACCCAATTTACCAAAACCCTTATATTTTTAGGCTCATAATGCAGAAAAGATCAGAAATAGTATTGAAAAACCACTAGATTACTTATCAAAAAGCATACCTTCCAGGTGCTCCACACACCCCCCTGCTTACCCTGTTTCATGTCCTCATGAAAACGTTGTAATTGACATGCAGGGCTGTGAGAGAGTAGGCCGGAGAAGGGATCTCACGAAGAGGCCGACAACCATGATTAGCAACTAGATGGTCAAAGAACTGGTCTAACTGATCTGCAGGCATCTCATATAGAGCCTGATATCCAGGTGCAGGATGCCAAACAATTGGGCTGCGAAACTGATACCCCAACCAAAATGGTCCTGCTCGCAGAATCTGCTCCCCATAGAGACTCAATCGACTGGAAGCAAATTCAAAATTCTCAAAGTTAAAGGGTTCCCTGAGCTGGATGTTTGGGTTAGAGGTTCGGTAGCGAAGCTTTGCAGCATGGAAGGCCTGATCTTTAATAGTCAGGAAATACTCCAGACCATTTCGGACCAAGTCTCCATGCATGGGACCTAATATCTTCATGACACCTGGGATCCTCATCATACTCCTATGCTCTCTCCATAATGCTGCTGGGTCCCTAGGTTCAGCTCGTACCCAAAGGTCTAAACTATTTTCTTGCCTCTGAAAGATGTTGTAAGCTTTAAGCCATTTTAACTGATTCACCCCAAATGAGATAAAGGCTTGAAATTGTATATCGCCAACGAAAGGGCCAGGATTCAAATCAGTTTCCTGGTCTAAGACAAGATTGTGCAAGTCGAATTCACATAAAAACCTTTGAACTTTAACTCCATAGTGCTTGCAGCAATCTATAAAATCATTAACAGTGTTGATATGGATAGGTTCTCCTACCCTAACAGCTTTTATTTTTAATCTCAAATAACGTTCAAGAAAAAACAAAGCATAATTTTTAGCAGGGGCTCTACAAGTCAAAACATCAGCATACAAGGAACACAAGGTATCCATCTGCTTAACAACACTATCTAGTCGACGAGTTACCTTAGCAACCTTTTCCTGCTCCTTCTGCCATCCTTCAAAGGCCTGGCTCTCAGACTGACTGATGTTTCGAAGTTGCTGTTGGAGCTCCTCATGTCTTTCCTTGGGGACCGTCTGTTCTCGCAACTGCTTGGCCTCCTACTGGGCTTCCTTCATCATTTTATGCAAGGTTTTGGTCTTCGGGTCTTTCTTCCACAGAGCCGTAGAAGCTGGAAGTTTAACCTGGACCTTCCTATTGCGTTGTTTGGAATTTAGGACCCGAATTACACCCGAGGGGGGTGTTTCCGTTTGAACCTCTTTGCTATCCGTCTCCTTTTTGATGCGAACAAAGGGTTGGTGTGGTCTTCCTACCACCGGAGCCTCTTGCTGTTCCATTGGAATGTCCATTCGTTCCTCCAGGCCAGATGGAACAACAGTTTCCATTGGAACAGCACCCTGTTCCTCATTAACATTCGGAACAGCGGACTGTTCCTCAACAGTAGGTCTCCTGATGGGGTTTCGTCCTTCAAAATGAACCCTAACCCTCGGGGTCCTCGCTGCCGTGGTTCTTTTCTTTTGCCTTGCAGTTTTTTGTATTCTCAGACTGGCTTTCAACATTCTGATTTGTTGCCGAAGTCTGGCTATCGTGCCCAGCATCCTCTGGTGCTTCTTCTTCAATTTTGCAATTTCCCTAGCCTCGGCAGAGGGTTTGGCCTTTAATTTTACTTCTTCTTCCTCTCCTGGAACATCTTCCGGTGCCCTGGGGACAGATTGTCCCGAATTGATGTCTTCTGCTTCATTACCAGGCAGGTTTGCTTCCCCTGCTTCTTCTGCATGCCCTTCCCCAGGTAATTCTTCTTCTGCGGGACCATCAGGGATGCCTCCTGGACTGGAGGCTTGGCCGTATTCTCCCATATTGGCCAGAACTGCTGCCAATTCCTCTTCTCCTGGATGGTCTTGCAACGGGCTACCCATGGATTGTGCATTTTCTTCTTCAATTCCTTCTTCTGGCTGGTTAGTTCCAACCTCTAGTTGCTCAGCATTTCCTTCGGGTAATTCACCTTCCTCTTCCGAAGGTTCATCCTCGATTTCGATTGGTTGGGTCGCAGTTTTCTGAATCTTTTCCAACCTTCCCCGTATTCGAACCAATCGAGCTGACTTCCTGGGTCTTTCAGGCAGGTTGGGAGTGCCAACAGGTTCTCTAGGTTCCTCTGGTCGTTCTGGCGTATCGGAGGATTGCTTCCGTTTCGACACAGCATGTTTTTCTGCCGCCAACTTCTTACGTTTCTCTGATTGTTCCGGCGTGCTAGAGGACTTCTTTCGTTTTGAAACAACCTGCTTTTCTGCTGCTGGCTCCTTGTGTTCTTCTGAACGTTCCGGTGTGCTGGAGGTTCGAGGTAAAGCCAGTCCCATTTTGACTGTTTCGACCAATTCCTCCCAGGTGTCTTGCTGTTGGGCAAGACTGTGGCTTATTATTAGCCGAATCAGTCCGTGGTGGCTAACAACCGTCTCTGTGTGCTGAGCCTTCTTTAAACTTCGGGCCGCATCATGTAATAATGAATTTAAAAAGGCAGGGAGATTTACAGAGCATTTTCCCTTCAAAACAGCTAGAAGTTTCAAGTGACGAGCCCTTACCACATCTTTTCTCCCTTCGCAGGTGATATAGTTCTGCACTATCTTCGCCAGCTCGGTCCAGGGTTCCCCTAGTGTTGTCGGCAGAACTCCTTTCCCTTTGATTGTCAGACTTTGGCCTTCGCTTTGGAAAATTTCCATCGCTTTCTGCAGTCTTTCCTTCTTCAGCTCCCATCTGGGTCCAACAGCTGGTAATCCTGTGGTTTCTGCAATAATGTCCTCCGTGACTTCTATCCGCTTTCCTCCGGCTATAGAGTGGTTTTCCTGCAGATTTTGCAGGAATTCAAACGCTACAGCCTCGTTCGATTCTTGCAGGCAGTTGAAGTAATTCAACCATCCTGCATTTTCTAGAATTTCGCGGGCAGCAGCAGACGCGGTGAGCTTGTGTGGTTCACTTCGGATTGTTTTCCCACCCATAGCTTACTCTCAGGAATGAACTCGGGAATGACACAGCAACTGTCCGCAGTATTTACCGAACAGAGAGGATACTCGATGCTATTTTTAGGAAGGATTTTCGCAGAGCATGCAGCAAAGAGAAAGATCGTGGATGGCAGTCCGTAGAATGAGATCATCATACCGTTAAATCGTGTTATTATTTTGCCCGAATGGTGTGCAGCCACGTAACTATTGGAGTAATGAGGTCACCTCCCCCCCCGCGATCTGATAGGCTGCCCCCAGCCGTCAAAGAGAGGAGCAGCAGCCAGTCGGGAGTCAAATCATAAAGTACAGCAGGTGGAAATTATGCCATGTTGTAAAAAGACAGTGAAGTACCGAAATCGAGGCAGAAAAATGGATCGCTTTTAAGATAAGCCAGTGTGATATAATGAGGAACCGAGGGTACGAAGTCTCCAGTAGTCATTGTCAATTCCGTTGCCATGATTGGTGATAATACTCATGCGATAATTATATCAGGGTGTGACATATGATACATGCAAAGGAAATAAAAGACAAACAGACTTAATATCATACCTGTTGGTGTAAATATTACGACTCCAATGCCATTAACAGAGCTCTGCTGCCAACAGGTGTTCATAACCTTGGCAAAGTTGTTTATCTCACCCTCCGGAACCATTATCCTTTGTGTATCTACTGAAGAGTGCTTTGTCAAAATGCAGGCCATTACGCTAGCTTCGTGACCAGATAACCATAATGCCATTCACAAGGTAGGCACGAAACGTGGTCAGGCCGGCTCGTGATGAGACCTCCTGTTCCAAGGTTTGCTTGTTATTTTTCCTTTGGACCATATCCCTGGTGTGGTGGCCGTAATGGGAATGCCACTTCGCTTCCATCCTTATGATCATGGTAGGCTGGCTCTGAATGAGACCCCCTATCCTGCATTTGACGATTTCATGTCTTATTCTTATTTTTTCTTTTATTCTTCTTTTGTAGCACACTTCTTTTTTCTTTGTTCAATTACACATAAGGGTGGTTCCGCACTCCTTAAGAGCGGGGAATGGTGGAAGAAGTCTTACAATGCCAACAGACAGATATAAATGTTTGCTCATATTCCTCAGTAATGATCAAGAAAGTTTTTAGGGAAATCGTCATGATAACAATTGCCAAACCATGGTTCGGGAACAAGATAATGACAGTAAAGATGAAAGTTAATGTCGCCCCTCTTGTCTTCTTATATCTGCTGACTGTTAAAACAATAGCGATTTATGATATGCAGGTTTCGGTATAACATGCTTTTATGTTCATTGCATAATGTCATTGCTATATCTAAAGGATTTAGGAGAGCATAATCGCAAAACGTCCAAATAGGAGCAGAAAGGTTCTGATGGTGTCTTCTCTGCACTGAGCGTGTGGATGATTGGTCTTGCGGAAAATAGCGGAATTAACCACATTCTGCATCTTGAAAAAAAGGAATATGCGAGTGCTGTTCCTTTTCGCAAAGGAACAGCAAAGCACAAAAAAGTGTTGTTCCTTTTCGCAAAGGAACAACAAAAATGCACACGGGCTGTTCCTTTTCGCAAAGGAACAACAAAAATCCACACGGGCTGTTCCTTTTCGCAAAGGAACAGCAAAAATCCACACGGGCTGTTCCTTTTCGCAAAGGAACAGCAAAAATTCACACGGGCTGTTCCTTTTCGCAAAGGAACAGCAACAATCCACACAGGCTGTTCCTTTTCGCAAAGGAACAGCAAAGCCAAAAAGTGCTGTTCCTTTTCGCAAAGGAACAGCAGAACAAAAAGTGCTGTTCCTTTTCGCAAAGGAACAACAAAAATTCCAACATGCCAAAGTGTTGTTCCCTTTTCGCAAAGGAACAACAAAAATTCGAAAAGACAAACGTGCTGTTCCTTTTCGCAAAGGAACGGAAAAAACAACAAGTGCTGTTCCTTTTTGCAAAGGAACAGCAAAACAAAAAGTGCTGTTCCTTTTGAAAAGGAACAGCAGAATCACACAAGTGTTGTTCCTTTTAAAAAGGAACAGCAAAATCAAACGAGTGCTGTTCCTTTTAAAAAGGAACAGCAAAATCAAACCAGTGCTGTGCGAAATAAGGTAACCAAAATACTGCAAGCAAAAGATGAAAAGAACATATGTACAGGATGTTATGTACAAATTATGAAAAACAAATTGCTTAAGTTATGGGTGAGGAAGATTTCACTTCCTCCCCTAGGATCTCCAAATCAGTATCTTGCTGAAGCTATTGACAAAAGGATTCCCGAGTAAGGGGTCTTCGATAGAGACGAACTCGGTGGCCATTTACTTTGAACGTATGTCCAGAACCGTCAATCGTGGTCAGAGTGAGGGTCCCATTGTCGTGCACCTTCTGGATCTCATATGGTCCTAGCCAACGAGTCTGGAGTTTCCCTGGGAAGTCCTGGAACCGAGAATCGTATAACAGAGCCCAGTCTCCTTCATGGAAGACTTTATTCTTTATAAGTGCATCGTGCCACTTAGCTCGCTGCTGTTGGATTAATGTTGTGTTTTGTAATGCAGAGAGCCTAATCTCATCTAATTCGTTGATTTGTCGTAGTCGATTGATCTGTGCCTCATTCAGATCTAGGCCAACTTCTTGTGCAGTTCGTAGTGTTTGGATCTCAAATTCGATAGGAAAGATTGGTTGTTTCCCAAACACCAATTGATAAGGTGAATAGCCTGTCGTACTTCTCCATGTAGTTCTATAAGCCCACAGAGCTTCAGGTAGCCGAGCAGCCCAATCACGCCTGTGTGATGCGATGGTCTTTGTTAAGATTGACTCAATTATCTTGTTACTGTTTTCTACTTGTCCATTTGCCTGCGGATGGTAGGGGGTAGTAATCTTATGTTGGATATGATAATTGTTAAATGTTGCAGCTAGTTTGTTTCCAACAAATTGTGGTCCACCATCTGTAATTAATTCTCTTGGAAGTCCATAACGTACAAACAAATGGAACAAAAATTGTATTACCAAGTCTTCTGTAGCCCTAGCTAATGATTCATCCTCAACCCATTTAGTAACATAGTCTGTTGCCACCAGGATGTATGTCCTTTGGTTTGATGGTGGATTAATGGGCCCGACGAAATCGAGAGCCCATCGTTCAAATGGCTCAATAACCACTTGTGGTCTCAGAGGCATTTCATCAGCTTGACCAGGTTTTCCTGCTCGCTGGCAGCTATCACAGGCCTGCACAAATTTTTTCGCGTCCTTAAAGATTGTAGGCCAATAGTACCCTACCTGTAGTATCTTATGTGCTGTTCTCTTGTCGGCAAAGTGCCCCCCGCATGGTCCACTGTGACAAGCCTTTAAGATGTCTAGGATCTCATCCTCTCGAATACACCTTCTGATTTTCATGTCTGCCCCTGTATGGAATAAATGGTCTCCAATCCACGAAAATCGTGTGCTTTTTTGAACAATTTGCTTTTGTTCCTGAGGGGTTAGGTGTTTTGGTAACTTACCCACTGCAAGGTAATTGGCGACGTTAGCATACCAGGGTGTTCGAATGGCAATGGCAAACAGATGTTCGTCAGGGAATTGATCTTCCATGGCTGCTGCTTCGCTTGATTTGGGTATTCTTGAGAGGAAGTCGGCTACAGGGTTCTCCTTGCCGGGTCGATCCTTAATTGTGATGTCAAACTCCTGCAATAGGATCAACCATCGAGTTACTCTAGCATTCGTGACAGGTTTGTTTGCCAGATATTTAATAGCAGAGTGATCTGTATATAACACAACAAAGTAACCTGTAATATAATGCCTAAATTTATTAACAGCATGGATTACAGCCAAAAATTCCTTTTCAGTAACAGTATAATTGAGTTCAGCAGAGGATAAATTTTTGCTAATATAGTAAATAGCGTATGGCTTCTTATCCTCTTCCTATCCTAGGACTGCACCGATTGCTGTATCTGAGGCATCCGATGAGATCTGGAATGGCAGATTCCAGTTTGGTCCTCGAAGGACTGGAGCAATTGACAACAACTTTTTCAATTCTCTAAAAGCCTGGTCGCATTTATCTGTCCACAAAAAATCGACATTACCTGTCAGAGCATACAGAGGTGCTGCAATTCGTGAATAATGTTCTATAAAACGTCTGTAATATCCGGAAAATCCAAGGAAACTACGTACCTCTGTTTGAGTAGTGGGGGTAGGGATGAGCAAAAGAATCTGAATTTTAGCAGGGTCTACCTGGATGCCAGCTGCTGAAATGTAGTGCCCTAGGATGATTCCTTCCGTCATCATCATGTAGCACTTCTCGTGGCTCAGGCAGAGTCTGGTAGCAATGCAGCGTTGTAGAACTTTTTCCAGGGTATCCAGAGCTGGATCAAATTCATCCCCATACGGTGTGAAGTCGTCCATATACACCTCAAGTCCATCGTTTATTAGATCTGCAAAAATACTAAGAATAGCCCTTTGAAATGTAGCAGGGGCGTTACATAGGCCGAAGGGTAATACACGATAGGCAAACGTTCCCCAAGGGCACGTAAAGGTAGTTTTATCCTGGTCTTCAGGGACAATTTGGATTTGGTTATATCCACTGAAGCCATCCAAGAAGGAGAAAAATTTCTTCCCTGCTAACGTGTCTAATACTTGATCTATAAATGGGAGGGGAAAGTGATCCTTTTGTGTAGCCTTGTTTAGCTCCCTGTAATCGATGCAAATCCTCCATTTTCCGTTTTTCTTTGGTACCACCACAAGGGGAGAGACCCATTTACTGTCAGAGATAGGGTAAATAAAGTTAACATCTAAGAGCTTCTGAAGTTCATCTTTCACTATCTCTTTTAGGTGAGGGTTGAGTCTCCTTTGTGGCTGACGGACATGTCTTGCGTCTTTCTCTATATAGATGTGATGGGTGCATAATTGAGGATCAATCCCCTTCATGTCGGGGTAATCCCACGCAAATGCATCTTTGTATTTTTGTAACAGATTAACAAGTTTTATCTCTTGATCTGGTGTAAGATTGGCGTTAATATTCAGAGTTTTACCAGGTTCAATTTCCACTACTTTAGTATTAGCAACAGCAGTTACTGGTATTGTCTGATCATGCGGATCTTTTAAGGGATCTTCTTCTAGCTCACTGTCAAATGCTGCCTCTATCATAAGACACTGCATATGTTTTCTAGCTTCAGTTTGACTAATAAAATTGTTAATGGCGTCGTCTTCTGTTTGATCTTTGAAATCTAACGCCTTCTGTATAGTTAATGGAGATCTAATATTGTTAGCGAGATATGATACAGGATAAGAGTTAGTTTTAATCATTGGCAGGCTTGGCTGAGCTGGAGGGTACAGAATTAAATTTTTGACATCGGGTCCTTTAGCTATAGTCATGTTTCCCTGCCGACAGCCAACGTAGGCATCGACAGTAGCAAGCCAGGGTCTGCCTAGGATTAACGGATGTCCATCTAGTCGGGTTTTAGGATTAATTACTAGGAAATCTATGGGATACTCCCATGAATCTACGGAAACCATGACATCATTCAGAGTACCTTCTGGTTGAACCATAGATCGATCTGCCAATTCTAACAGAGTGGAGGTAGGTTCTACTGACGTAATGCCAAGCTTTTGGCAGGTGGAGGTTGTCAAAATGTTGATTGCAGCTCCCAGGTCGACTAGAGCATTAGTCAGGGTTTGGCCATAGATTTGAACGGTTACAATTGGGTTCCCGGGATCTTCATATTTGATAGGTGTCTCCTTTCCTGATAATAGGTCGGATAAAGTACCAACTACTTGGACTCTAGGGTTAGTATTTGTATTCCTCCTTGATTTTTTGATGCATAATTCCTTTATGGTTTTCGCATATATAGGAATATCTTGTATAGCTTGGAGGAATGGAATATTTATATACAAATTTTGTAATTCTCCCAGAATGTCAAAGTCTGGAGGTTGTATAGGTCGAGATATGACTAATCGTTCTGGGAAAGGAGGAGAGGATGTGCTTGCTTGCTTATTGTTTTGCTCTTTGTTTTCATCCTCCCATTATGGGGGTTGTTCTACAGGTAACTGATTTTCAATATGAACCATTTTGTCTCCCTCTGTTTCTACTATTCGTCCCGATCTCAACTGAAGATCGTTGCACTCCCTTAGGTCAGACTCAATCTCTGATGTGTCTATGATTTGAATGGATTGGACTGGCCTATTATTAGGATTGGGGTTGGGTTGGGCTGGGAGTTGCGGTCTCAGATTAGACTGGGAATTTTGTGGTAAGGCTGGCAGAGTTGGTTGAGGGAGTGGGATTGATCCTGCTGGCTGATATGTCGGTCTTGGCCAGCTTGTCTGCCAGGATGAGCCTTGCGAAGTGGAAGGGGTCCACTGTGGAGGATAGGAACTATTCTGCCAATATGGTGGAGGATAAGGGTAGTTTGGCCAACCAAATTGGGACATCCAAGGATTCGGAGTAGGAAATATTTGAGGTGACCAATTTGAAAACGGGGGTTAGGACTGATTTTGCCACATGTTCTGTTGCTGAGTGTTGAACTGCGGGGGTTGAAAAGAAGAGGAGGGGTCTGAAAACATACCTGGTTGCCTAGGCTGCCATTGACGACGCTGGTTAACAAAATATGCTGGTTCTGACTCCTCTTCTGCTTCTTTGTATACTGCCTTCAAACCAGGAAGTGAAGGGCAGCTTTCGGTCAGGTGGTCCTTGGTGCAGATAGCACATATTTGAACTGTATCCAGCGGGCATTCCTTGTGGCTGTGTTTCTTCCTGCATCGTGGGCAAAAAATGGCTAGATTCTGCTCTGCCTCGGCTTGCTTCTGTTTGGCATGCACAATGTCAAGTTGTGTAGTTAGTGTTCCCAGGATATCAGTTTTAAAATTTTCTAGCAAATTTCCAAGTTCCACCCGTGTTACTCCCTCTGTTAATGTTCTTTTATCTCTGGGGAAGCGATCATATTCCGCTGGTTTTATCCTCGTGTTGCCTCTTGAGCTCCTGATACACAGATCAATGATATCAGCAAAATTTTCCTGATAAATGTCTCCTTTCCCCATGATGTTTAACATTTCGATCCATTGCTCTCTCATACCTCTAATTAATGCAGTTTTCAACACGTTATCTGGCAGAGGTAGTGATGCATAAGGGGATCTTTGCAAGTTATATTGGAAACGTTCCACATATTCTTCTAAGGTTTCGTTTGGTCTGGCTGACATTTGAAAGATTTCATCTTTTAGTTCCCTTGATCTACAGTAATCTTGGTATTTGTTTAAAAAGGCTTCTTTCATTTGATCCCAATTGTTAATAACCCCACCACCTAAGCCCATAAACCATCTCAACGCAGCCCCTTTTAATGTAGAGGGGAACAGTTTCAGTTTCTGGGGATCGGTGGTGTAGTCGTATCCTCTACATAATACATCAAATTCGAACAAGAAGGCGTCCAGATCTTCTGATGTGAGGCCATGAAATGTGGGAATATGCTGGAGAGGGATGGCTTTCATGGGCGCATTTGCTGCAGAATCTACTATCGGATATTGCAATGTGGAGGTCTGGGTGTTTGGCTGATTCTGCGCCATGGGATCGAATATATGCCAGTAATCTTCAGGAATTTCCAAGAGAGTGTTCCTTGGTTGAGGAGGGGTAGTCTTAACAGGGATTGTCTTGACACCACTCCCTTGATCAGGGATGATAATGGCCCCAACTGTCTGCGGTGAATGAATTCCTTCAACAAGGATTTTCACAGCACTTCCCTTGTCCGGGCTATTCAAAGGCTGGTTTAATACAATAGGAGATCTAGGTTCCTCAATTTCCCCTGTTTCTCCTTCTCCTTCACAAAGGTTACTTTGGGTCCCTTCGTGCAATGGTCCAGGAGTCAAATTTTCAATCTCTTGAAAATCCTGCTCCTCTGTTCGACTGTGCACCTCAGCAAAGGCTTCGGATGGTGATCCCGAGGCCTGAAGGGAACTAGTAGGTTGTTTAGAATTAGCTTTCTTATATCCTACTCATGGCTGAGAGTCGGCTTTCTTGTAGATTTCGTCTATAAAGGTCGTTTGTCCAAGGGTCACCGGCCCCTTGGCTTTGGATGGAGGCTTTTGATCTTTTTCTAACTTTTTCTGCTTAGTCATGCACTCCAATTAAACTGCTAAATCCTATTTAACCGACAATTCTACTAAGAGAGCGGACGGTGGAGCAGGGCTTTTACATGCTCCGTACGCAGGTTCTTACCTTCCGTTTTTAAAATCCAACTCCCTCCTAGCAGATTTGCACACTACTCTATAAAGGACAAATGGCTATTACCCCTTCCCCGGCAACGGCGCCAAAATGTAGAGCGATAACTAGGGTCTCTCACACCACCAATTATTCCACATTATTAAGTCAATCCGGGATCGTTTTGTTCTTTCAAGGAGTAACTCAATCCGAGGCTGTTCTGTCCAAGTAGTGCTCGGTAGTACAGCGTTCTAATAACTTGAAAGGAAACAAACACTAAGCTGTAACTAAACCAATTCAGGAAATGAAATCACACAAGGCAAATGATCAGTCAAGGGTGCGGAACCAATAACCCTTCCCTTTAGAAACTGATAAAGAAAGAAAACCAAAGCATGGCTTATAGGTCAGGGAGCTAAGCAGCGTCTTGCTGGGCTCACGACAGCCTTAGGCCTGCTATCACGCGAAAGAAATGAAGGCAAACTAGCGGAAGTAAAACGGAACAACAATTCTTAAAATGGAACAGCAGTAACGAAATGGAATAGCAGTAATGAAATGGGACAGCAGTAATGAAATGGAACAGCAAACTATCATAAATAGGAAACGTCAATCATATAAAATGGAACAGCAAACCCAAATGGAACAGCAACCCAAAAGGAACAGCAAATCCAAATGGAACAGCAAATCCAAATGGAACAGCAACTCCAAATGGAACAGCAAATCCAAATGGAACAGCAAACCCCGAAGTATGTACACGGTCTATACTACTGCAGCGATCCGAGAGTAATGTGTGATGTGACTGTGTTTCTGAACAAGATAATATTATCTTCAAGCCTCACAAATACTTATTTCATATGAATCCAATAATGATAACATTCATACCAATAACTTGCTATAGAAATGGATGCAATTCGAATAGATTCAGTTTGTGTAATACAGAGACGTGAATTAAAGAACTTATTCAGATTCAAATATTAATTAAGAAACATAGTCTATCAGAGCAAAGAGATATCGGATTACTGTAATGAAAGAAATATGCAAACCACACAAATCACCGTATGATACAACAGCGAGTGACCGTCGGAGCTGGGCCCTTGGCTACGATGGTACACTGCTTAGAGTTACTTCAGATGTAGAAACGAAGTGAACACCAAATCCTTTATATTGATTGCATTAACAAAAGTGTACAAAATCAGATCTTACAAAAGCTCAGTGATCAAAATCGTTCTGAGTTTTTAATTATAATAACAGTCGTCCCCCCACACTCAATGGCGTGGTACCTTTATATAACAGAAATGACGGAGATGTCTAGATACAAAAGATAAACTTAAAGCAGCGATCCCTCAGGATCAAAGATCCTGAGGGATTTGCTAATCGTTCGGGTCTCCTCTTTCCTTCTTGCGTTCTCCGTCACGATATCCTGCGTTCTTTTCCTGGATTATTCGGCTCCAATTTTGCTTGATCTTGTCCGCATCCGGTTCCCTGTCGACGGGGTAGCAGTTACTTTCTTTGCGCTTCTTGTTTTTACTCGATAATTTCCTATTTCCGCGTCTTTCTGCATAGAAAACATCGATTATTAGTGATTGAGCTGTGTTTGTCTATTTTCACCCAATTTACCAAAACCCTTATATTTTTAGGCTCATAATGCAGAAAAGATCAGAAATAGTATTGAAAAACCACTAGATTACTTATCAAAAAGCATACCTTCCAGGTGCTCCACAGTTTCCACCATAAGTTTTGGTGCAACTTGATGTGTGTTTCTTATGTGTGATGGTTTATTATGTTTTTACTGCACCGTTTAACAAGTTACTCATGCACTGATTAAATATCAACAGATGATAAATTGACTAAATCATAAGTTCTCTCAACATATCGTAGTTTCTCATATATATCGTAGTTTCTCTAATCACAGTAGCATATAAATGCAAGTTCACTTCACAAAAGTACCATATATATATATATTTGAAATGAAAAATTATTGAACTATAAATACTGATTCACCCCGCCTCTGAGTATTATTTCCAATGTGGTGGCACCATGCGAGTAAAATAAAAAATGAATAACTATTTTCCTTTTCTATTATTTTGACATTATAATTCATAGTATTTAGAAATAATAAAGACTATTCCCAACCTAGCACTTCACACTACTGCATTACTATTCTCAACACAATATATATACACACACAGTAAAATTCCTACCTTCAATGTAGCTAACTAGCTAAAATTAAAAGCACCACTATATATAATTTGTTTTATACTAACAAAGATAACAATTAATTCTCATCAAATCAAGTACTTAGATTTCTCACACGTGCTTTCCAGCCAAGCAATAATTGCTTCCTCTAGTTCATCCCCGAGCTAAGAAGCTATTTCCTATCCACAACATCCAAAACCCCCTTATTGATCCCTTTAGAAAGTATTCAATAAATTTCTTTCATGATAATGCTTCCTTTAATGGTGTCATGCTTTTATGGATTTTCTTATCCACTACCTAGGATTTTTCATAAAAGCCTGTGTTTTTCTCTGCTGGTTCTTTTACATTTTTTCAAGATTACAAACTTTCTCCAGCTAAGAAGCTTAATGGATATTTGTCTCCCATCCATTACTATTATCTAAAATTTAATTCTATAATTCTTATCATGAACGGTTATTCAATACCATTTTCCACTTAGATTTTATTCTTTGTTTTGGAAAGAATATCTGCTCTAGATGTCCCATTCCCAAGTACATACACCTCATTTATTTATTCTCTAACAATTATTTAATTACATCATCGCTCCTATACTTTCTGTGGCTTTTCCACCAACCTATCCAAACAAAATTTTGGTGATGGAGGATTATTACATTATGCTCCTATTTAATCAACACCATCCTCTATGTTTTTTTTGAGGTTTATATTTGTTTATGTATCTGTGAAACCATGCTGCATGAATATTCCTGTTTCCATATTCTAGCTTTCGTGCATCATTGCACCTTTATTCTTAGTAACTTGCTTATGATTACCTTTTTTTTGAGATAATTTTTTTATGTCATGTAAGAAAAAATCAATCAATTAGAATGAAAGTTGTCGTGTACTTTTTTACATGTAAACATTATGATTTTAAATATGACTAGAAAATACTAGGTAGCATGCTACAATGCCAACTCTACTAGTTTTGCACGAACTTTAGTATCGTGCAAATCCCTTTGCATTATCTAAGAACTTTCCTCTTCTCTTGACCAAAACGTATTTTCTTCATGTCTTTCCCTATTTATGACGTGTGTAGCTTTTTTTCTTCATTTTGTAGATGACCCAATTAAGTTGCACCTATATTTTTGCATTCCTTCCATACTCTCTCTAGCATATATTTTGAATATGTGTTGCATAACTTCCATCTCCACTAAACATATTGTTTACATGTATCCAACCAAATCAATATTATTAATACATACTACCTTTATAGACATGAGGCCGTGTACATTATCATAACTATGACTCATTTATAAACCTCAAGATACATTATGGTATCATTCTTTGCACATTGCTCATAGGAAAATATCAATGAACAATGAACTATTTATAGCATGTTATAATTTAGCTATAATTTTTTTTCCACTTACACATCTATGGTTTCTACTATATTGTTAGTCTATTATTATCATATCGTGCAGGTGGACCCTACAATGCTCATTCACCACAAATCTGGGTTTCCAATAGTAGTGGTTAATCAGTAACTCATTGTTTACCAAAAATCAACATCACGTGTTTCACACTTTATAATACCTTGTTTTCTTTATTTCTTCAACACAAGTTTCTAGTTTCAATTTTTTTTTAAGATTGTTCCATTCTTATCTCTTCCACTAATTTAAGTTGGTTATCTCTTATTAGTAGCTAATATCCCTTTTACTCATTAGTTTGATATTCTACTATCGCTTCACTTAGATTTTATATATTTAAAAGCAGAACATTCTACACATATATATCTTGTTGATTTCCATCCAAGGTTGGTTTGAGCCACTTCTAATATTATTGTCATTAATTCCTAGCCTAGACTTTGCTATTGTTTCCCTTATATGTCTCAAATGGTAATTATTTTTTACAACTTCTTAACTCAAGGAGTTTACTTATTCCAACTATTTGAGTTTTCTTTTCTATCTATGTTTATATATCACAATGACTTATCTTTAATAATCATATTGTATTCTCCTCTCTTGCTTAATAAATTTGTTCAACAATATACTAAGTCTTCCCTATTCCAATATTTACATTATTGCTTCTATTATTGTGAGAACCTATAGTAGATTCCATGTGTTGCCCACATGAGACAGCATTGACTTTGTAAGATTACTATTTCTCATTTCCACTTATTAATGACTCCTACGTCTAGTATATTTATTATGCATTTCCAACATATTTTATCCTTCGTTTCTCTTGTAGAAATGTGTCAACGTCATTATCTCTCTAAACTAACCATTTTTCACAACCCATTTCACGGATTTGAGGGATTCTCATCACTCTTTAACATTACATATCTTATATTTCTTGACCCTTTGGCCTTACTCAAGGCTGTAGATAAGGATGGTGCCTCGATATTTTTGTCCATTTAGATCCAAATGGCAACAATTTTGTTATAGTTACATATCTTTATATCAAACATTAACACACAATTCCTTAGTCATAGTATTCCGATATAATTCTCTAATCAAATTATTCTCATAGAAGGTAAATCATATCCTCAATCGGTCAAAAAGAATAATGATTCTCACCTTTAAGAATAAGAGATTATATTTTCGTAGTTTGGCATAGGTGGGAGTTAACCTCCTCTTAAATCTAGCAAGTATCTTCCTTGTGATTGAACTCAAGCTAATGTATTTACAAATTTTGATCTTTTTGATCTTATCAAACAAAAAAATCCCATCGATAGGTTTTTATTTCAAACCGTGATCTAAGTTAAATTTATTTCCTATAACATTTGCTAAATCCTAGCTGCCTTGTCCTTCTAACAATACAAGTCATTTGGTAGTGAAAATATTTCTACTTTGTGGAAAATACATTCATAATATTGTTTTTTAGTATTCCCTACCTATTCCCTCTCTAAGGATATAATAATTTTAAAGGTTTTCTTCCATGGTTTTGGAGTACCATTTACACTTATGTCTCAAAGGTTTATGATTTTGCTAGACTACTCTTGTGTTTTCCTATCAACATTCTTCCTTTATCCAGTGATATTGTTACAATTCACCATCTCATAATTCTTTTTAATTCATTTATCTTCCAATATTGTAAGTTTATAGTATGTTCACAGTAATAATTGTAATCATCATTTTATTACATATAATGTGAGGTGCCCTTTTTAAGGTAGTCATACTACTACAACTAGCACAGATTGGTACACATGCTAAATATGTGATGCCCAATTTTCACTTGAATTCACATGTTACTCACATGATTTCAATATGATCAACAAAATTAATATAAATAAATAATGTGCCACTATCATGGACTTTTCTTATTTAGAAACTATAGGACAATTAAACTTTTTTTTTCAATATAAATAATGTCACATGTCCCTTTTTTTTGTGAAGATTATCGGTAACTAAATCTTTTATAAAATACACAAATCTTCTTATTTTCCATTTTGGTGTGCGTTGTTGGGTTTGACACCCACATGTGTTTATATACCTTAAAACATCCATACAAGTTCTTATGAATTGTTTTCTTCTATTTTGAGTGATGAATCCTGGGTGCTGGCTCACTTATATAAAAGTAATATCCAGTCATTGGATTCTACATTTTATCTTGTAAATATACCTTCACGTTGACCAAGTTTGTTCCACACCTATGTTTTTGAAGGAGTTTGTTGAACTCCAACTCCAACACCCAATATGTAACTAACCCACTAAATATTTCAGCCATATCATCACCTTTTATTGTCCCTTTCCAATAAATTGAAATAATTTAATAATCATATTAACTGCATGGATAATCCATACCCCTCCACACACGCTCTCTTTCTTTTTCCATCAAGAGAATTGGATTTCATGAATAACCATTTTCAATCCTTACTCCATGATCTATCACTTTTACATAGGAATACTTGCACTATGCGAGTAAAATAAAAAATGAATAACTATTTTTATTTTACATTATTTTCACACTATAATTCATAGTATTTAGCAAGAATAAATACTATTCCCAACATAAAGCTTCACACTACTATATTACTATTCCCAACACTATATATATATATATATATATATATATATATATATTAAAATTCCTACCTTCATTGCAGCTACATGGCTAAAATTAAAAGCACCATTATATACATTTTTTTTATACTAACAAAGATAATAATTAATTCTCATCAAATCAAGTATTTGGAATTCTCACATGGGTTTTCGACCTAAGAAATAATTGCTTCCTCTAGTTCATCCCCAAGCTAAGAAGCTCTTTTCTATCCATGGCATTGAAAACCCCCTTGTTAATCCCTTTAACAAGTATTTAATAAATTTCCTTCATGATAATGTTTCCTTTAACAAAGTCGTGCTTTTATGGATTTTCTTATTCATTAACTAGGATTTTCCATAAAAGCCTCTCTTTTTCTCCAATGTTTCTTTCATGCTTTTCCAAGCTCACAATATTTCTTAGGTTAAGCAACTTAATGGATATTTGACTCCCATCCATTAATGTTATCCAAAATTTAATTCTATAATTCTTATCATGAACACTTATACATTCTCATTTTCGAATGAGATTTTATTCTTTTTTTTGGAAACAATATCGGCTCTACATGTCCCATTCCCAAGTACATACACCTCATTTATTTATTCTCTAACAATTATATAATTACATCATTGTTCCTATATTTTCTATGGATTTTCCACCAACATAACCAAACCAAATTTTGGTGATGAAGGGTTATCACATTATCCTCCCCTTTAATTAACACCGTCCTCAGTGTTTTTTGTCTAGGTTTATATTTTTTTATGTCTCCATGAAATCTTGCTGCATGACTTTTATTGTTTCCATATTTTAGCTTTTATGCATCATTCACGAGGACTTCACTCATGAACCTCTAACATATCCCGTGCATTCGTGGAATACTAAACAATGCCCCTAATTTGACTACATATTTCAAAATTCCTTTAAAAATCACATTATTTAACCCCCTATGAATATAAATCCAATACACCTTCTCAATTTAAAAAACCCATACCTTCAGTAGATACTTTAGGTATCCATTTTTTCATTAAATTTTTTTATACCGCTTCATATTTTTTCATTAATTTTGAGCTCCATTTTTTACACCTACCAATATAAAAAAACCGTTAACACCCTATATATCCCCCATTATATTATGTCATTTTTTCCTCAATATATATACCCCAATATGAATGCACGTGATATGATATTTCTCCCACAGTGAAGCCCGTGAAGCCCTTGTGGCATCATTGCACCTTTATTTTGAGCAACAACTTGCTTACGACTCCCTTTTTTTCTAGATACCTTTTTGATGTTATCTAAAAGAAAATTAAATCAACTAGAATGAGAGTTGTCATGTACTTTTTAACATGTAATAATCTTTTATGAAAACATTATAATTTTAAATATGACTAGAAAATACTAGTTAGCATGCTACAATGCCAATTCCACTAGTTCTATGCAGTTTTAGTATCCTACAAAACCCTTTGCATTATCTGAGAACATTCCTCTTCTCTTCATGAATAAATTTTATTTTCTTTCATTTGGGTGACAACCCAATTAAGTTGCACCAATATTTTTGCAATCCTTCCATGCCCTCTCTAGCATATATTTTGAATATGTGTTGCATAACTTCCATCTCCACTCAACATATTGTTTACATGTAGCGAATAAGGTCAACATTATTAATATATACTACCTTAATAGACCTGAGGCTGTGTACATTATCATAATTATGCCTCATTTATAAACCTCAAGATGCATTATGGTATTTTTCTTTGCACATTTCTCATAGGAAAATATCAATGAACATTGAAATATTAATAACAGGTTATAATTTAGCTATAATTTTTTCCACTTACACATTTATGGTTTCCGCTATATTTTTAGGTTATTATTATTATTATCATATCATGTAGGTGGACCCTACAATGCCCATTCAACAGTAATCTAGGTTTCAAATACTAGTGGTTAATCGGTAACTCATTGTTCACCCACAATCAACATCATGTGTTTCACACTTTATAATACCTTGTTTTCTTTATTCCCTTAACACAAAAAATTTCTAGTTTCAATTTTTTTTAGGTTGTTCCACTCTTATCTCTTCCACTAATTTAAGTTGGTTAGCTCTTATTAGTAGCTAATATCCCTTTTACTCATTAGTTTGATATTCCACTTTTGCTTCACTGCGATTTTATATATTTAAAAGTAGAACATTCTACACATAGATATCTTATTGATTTCCTTCCAAGGTTGGTTTGAGCCACTTCTGATATTATTGTCATGCATTTCCTCGCCTAGACTTTGCTATTGTTTCCCTTATATGTCTCAAATGATAATTATTTTTATAACTCCTTAACTCGACGAGCTTACTTATTCCAACTATCTCATTTTATTTTCTATATAGGTTTATATATGACAATGACTTATCTTTTATCATTGTGTTGTATTCTCCTCTCTTGCTTAATAAATTTTCCAACAAAATACTAAGTATTCCCTATTGCAATTTACATCGTTTGTTATATTATTGCGAGAACCTATAATATATTCTATGTGTTACCCACATGAGATAGCATTGATTTTATAAGGTTATGAATTCTCATTGCGACTTATTAATGGTTCCTACCTTTGGTAGATTTATTATGCATTTCTAGTGTATTTCAGCCTTCATTTCTCCTGCATAAATCTATCCAACACCCTTATCTCTTTAAAATAACATTTTTCACAGCCGATTTCATGGAGTTGAGGGATTCTCTTCACTCTTTAACATTAGGTGACTTATATTTCTTGACCCTTCACCCTTACTCAAGACTCTAGATACACATGGTGCCTCGATTTTTTTTTTCATTTAGATCCAAATGCCAACATTTTTTTTATAGTTAGATATATTTATATCAAACATTATCCCACACTTCCCTAGACATAGCATTCGGATATAATGCTCTAATAAACTTATTCTCGTATAAGGTAAATCATATACTCAATTAGTCAGAAAGAATAATGATTGTCACCTTTAATAATAAGAGATTATATTTCCATAATTTGTCATAGGTGGGAGTTAAGCTTCCCTTAAATCTAGCAAGTATCTTCCTTGTGATTGAATTCAAGCCCATGTATTTCCAAATTTTGATATTTGTGATATTCTCAAACAAAAAAATCCCATTTATAGGTTTTTATTTCAAACCTTGATCTAAGTTAAATTTATTTCCTGTAACATTTGTTAACTCCTAGATCCCTTGTCCTTCTACTAATACCGGTCAATTGGTAGTGGAAAGATTGATACTTTGTGCAAAATATGTTAATAATATTGTTTTTTATTATTCAGAGCCTATTACCTCTCTACGCATATAGTAAGTCTAAATATTTTCTTCCTTGGTTTTGGTTTACCATTTACACTTATCTCTCAAAGGTTTATTATTCCTCTAAACTAGTCCTATGTTTGCCTATCAGCATTCTTCCTTTATCGAGTGATATTGTTACAATTCACCATCGCATAATTATTTTTAATTCATTTATCTTCCAATATTGGAAGTTTATAGTAGGTTCACACTAATAATTGTAATCATCATTTTATTACATCTCGTGTGAGGTTCCCTTTTTAAAGCAGTCATACTATTGCAACTAGCACAAATTGGTACACATGTTAAATATGTGCTACTTAATTTTCACCTGCATTCACATCTTATCCACATGCTTTCAATATCTTCAATAAAATTAATATAAATAAAAAATGTGCCACCGTCATGGAATTTGCTTATTTAGGAACTGTACGACAATTAAACTTTTTTTTCTAATATAAATAATGTCGCATGTCCCTTTTTCATGGTCAAGATTATCAGTAGCTAAATATTGTATAAAATAGACAAATATTCTTCCTTTCCAATTCGATGTGCATTGTTGGGTTTCACACCCGGATGTGTTTATATACCTTAAAACATCCATACAAGTTGTTATGAATTGTTTTCTTCTATTTTGAATGATGAATCCTATGTGATGGCTCACTTATATAAAAGTAATATTGACTCACTCGATTCTACATTGTATCTTGCAAATCTCCCTTCAACTTCACCAACTTTGTTCCACACCTGGATTTCACCCTTCATAATTTCACACTTAACTCCTACGTCTTGACTAATTTATTTTTACAGTTTCTGGACTATGTAATGTCAATATTTCTGCATCCATATCACCCACTTTATAGATCCTTAACTCCTGTGATTATCCATTCCTTTCCATTCTTCTTCCTTTCCAATATATAGGTTGGAAAAATATGTTAGCAATGATATTCTATTCTGTATATGTTAATAGCTTAGGAAATATTTTGTTATGAACCATTGGACATGCTATAACCTTGATATAGATTTCCTTATGCTCAAGTTTTAATAATTTTATCTTCTATATGCTTTTACTTTCAAGTTTTAATCCTTTATATTCTCACCATGAAGCAATATTCCCAATGCCCAAGTTAAATTATCCTTCACTGTTTTCATGAACTCACAGATTTCTTAACACATCTCTAAAACTATATGGTTATATTAAATTTTGAAGTAATTATACTGAATCATACTTATATACTCCATTTAATTCTTATCAGGTTCTCTCACTCGATGTCTACTGCTTCACATTACTTCCCATTAGACCATACTTTATAGAGACATGATTTTAATGCCACTATATATATACATTGTTTTATTTTGATATGACAAAAAAATATATTATTTTGTATCTATCACTAGATGCATTATAATGCTCTATATTTTAAAGATAAACTGCACACTTCCTCCCTCCTAACCCCAAAACTTTTGTTAGTTTTTTATTTCAATACTTGGCACATTTCACCTTCTAATTTTAGTTCTTACCTTTTCACTGCCACTGACTTCCTACTAATATTGGACATCCTTAACTGCATAGATTACCTACCTATTCATTCTAACATGAATCACTTTGTACACAATGTAATTTACACATACATTACCTTTCTTGTAGATACATTTATGTACTATACTAGTACAGCATCTGTACCCTAAGCCCCTTAGGTCCAAGGGTTGATCCTATGCTTTAATACCACTTTTCATGTACCTCAATTATACAATTTTGTTTTTAAATCCACTATCTAATTCATTTGTGCTTATTGGGTTTATAGTAACAAGGAATTGCATTTGATTCACATCATTCTACTATGTTACCTTTATGCTTGTCCTACTATAAGCCTCATTAGAATTGATATTTTGATACCTCACCCTAAGGCTCATATGATAATTTTATTGGCTTTGGTACAACCTTAGTAATGTATAGCCATTACTCATTTATGATCACAATGCATAGTTTCTAGGCTTAAGAACCATAGTCCATAAAACTTATGTGAGTTCTGCTTGTTGTTTATTCTCACAAATGTGAAGTATTTAATGTTTCCTACCAATCCTAGAATGAAAATATCGCATACATTACTTCATACACTTATGTTACAAATTCTTTCGTTATCCACCTTGATTGAACATCCACAAAGACCCTATGGCTTACCTCTACTCTAAATGAAAGCTATAACACCAAGGATAATTATTGTAAGATTTACAATTGGAGATGGCTTGATCCATGAGATTAATACTGATGAAAACATTATGTTTTTTCGTATTTACTACCCTTACATTATAAGGTTGAACTAAACTTGATTTTTTTATTAACGTGACGTTTTCTTGGGTACTATAATTTATTGTAGCATACAACCATTGAGCGTGCATCTCCCAAGGTTCTCATGGAATAATCATTCTTCTCTTTATTACAAACATAGTTAATTCGAAACATGAATGTATAAACGTGTAATGTGCTTCCCTAAGATTAGTATTTCTCTGGTATGTATTACAAGCTCCACCACACAAAGTACCAAAAGGCATAAAACACTTTATACCTCGAAGGACTAACTGGCAATCCCTCTTGGAAAGCTCATTGAATGTCATGTGCACATCACATGGGTGTTGAGTCATGGATTTGTTGGTTTAGGTCGATGGCCACGATGCGTCGAATGGATATATTCCCCCACCTTTATCACTATATGTAGTTCTTTTTTATCCAAATAGATATTTTAGCTATGTTTACTCCTGTTACTTTTACAGGTAAACCCTTATTACTGTTACCTCATCGAATATGACCCTAAATAAGTTTTTTTTTCCAATGATACATCACTTCCAACTTAATTTTTACTCCTATGATTGATGTGATTACTCTAGGAATCATTCCATTTACAGATTTGGGGATTTGTGGTGGAGAGGTGGTTGGTACATGGAGGCGTACAGGTACTCTCTAATTCACAATTTATATTTCCATTAGACAATTTTTTTGGTCTAAAATAGGCCTCCTAAGAAAAATATACAAAAAAATAAAATTTATAAGAACCAATAGGATTCAAGATGGTGATTTCAACCATGGGGGATGATTCACCATTTTTGGGGTAAAAATGTAAAAAATTAGAAATAATAAAATAATAAAATTACTTTTTCAACTTATCTCACTAAGGTTTTACTCAATTTTTAAGAGGATTACTTGTTGGATGAAAATATAAATCCTCATCGAAGGAGTACCCATGTTGCACACTTTCAATGGACCCTACTATAGGAAAAGTGAGAAATACATGACAAAACGTTATTGCAATCACGTTTTTCATGTGTTTTTCATGTATTTCTCATTTTGTGTAGTAGGTCCATCAAAAGTATGCAACATCGGTACTCCTTCAATGAGGAATAAAATTATGCATCCAAAGAGTGTTCTGGCTCGAAATTTGAGTAAACCCATAGGGAGATAAGTTGAAAATATGAGTTGAAAAAGTAGTTTTTTTTATTTTTTCCCTCTAAAATTTGATGATCTAATATAATCTTATTTCATTATTTCCACTATTATTTTATAATTTCCTTAGGAGGCCCATTTCAAACCTCAAAACTACCCTAATGTCTTGAATGTATTTTAGCTATACCCTATCTTAAAGGACTAAATTCCATCATCACTAATGATTTGTTCCAATAATATAGGAGGGACAAAGATGTTAATCAAGAAACTCTTTTCACTAGGTAACCTGTATAGTTTCTCAAGTTTTATTTTCTCTCCAGTTATTCCTAATCCATTTCTCTCATGTGATTTCTCTTCTATCACATTCATGGTTGCAGCGAATTCCATTCATATGTCCACGTAGTCATCTTCATTCGAAGTCAATCCAAAAATCAACACTCCTTTTGGCATACTAACCTTCTTCTAGTCACTTTGGTAATTTATAGCCTCCTCTACTACTGACAAAAGTTATGCAGGCATATGTAGATAACTTCTTTTCGACTTTGTTTGCTTCACTGTTCAATTTCTATGTTGCCTCACATAGACGCAACACTAGGTATTGGGCTTCCTATGCTTATTAAATTTTTCATATTTTCACATATTAATAGGTTTACAATTGATACCAGCAATATGGGTTACCATGATGTGCGACATTCTTCTCAAAATTTCTGAGGTTTACAAATTCGGACGAGATTTCTATCACACTGTATGTATTTGGTGTAATGAATTTATAAAATTTGTCTCTCAGACAGAAATTTTACTTTGATATTGTAATTGCTCTTTATAATGGCTTACAATTGATATATTCTCATTTGTATTCTGAATTCACTCAATGTTTGGCATTCTACGAAAATACACGGTATCAATTTAGTTTGTTTTCCTTATACATTAGTTTCGTTACTGACACCGCCACTCTGTCATATGGCCGGGTTGTAGGAAATTTCATTCTGGTTATTTAAAGATACCTTGAGGAGTTTGTCACCCGCTTTGTAATGGATCTCATTCAATTCCCAACTCACACACTATAATTTTGAATTATGTTGGCATTCTAAAATTTAGTCATGTAACTCCCTCTCTACTTATCTCATTTTCTGTTTGGCCTCAAAACGTTTTTCCTTTTTGTATATTCCATAAATAAAGGAGTGGTTTTAGGTTTACCATTTCATATATCAGACACCCGGTTTAGGTGAACCATTATGGTTCCTCGGTAACAAAGCCACCCAATATTTTCTCCATATCATCTTATTTTATTGTCTTTTTCCAATAAATTGAAATAATTTAATAATCATATTAACTAAAGGGCTAATCTATACCCCTACACTGGTTATTTTCCATTAAGAGAATAAAATTTCATGAATAACCATTTTGAATCCTTACTCCCTGACCTATCACTTTTACATAGGAATACTCGCACTATACGAATAAAATTGGAACTTAATAACTATTTTTATTTTGTGTTATTTTCACACTACAATTCATAGCATTTAAAAATAATAAACACTATTCCCATCATACTTTCACTTCATCCTATTGCATTACTATTATCAACACAATATATATATACACACGGAGAGAGTAAAATTCTTATCTTCAGTGCGTCTATCTTGCTAAAATTAAAATAACAACTATATATATATATATATATATATATATATATATATATATATACAAAGATAACAATTAATTCTCATCAAATCAAGTACTTGGAATTATCACACCTGTTTTCCACCCAACCAAGAACTGCTTCCCCTAGTTCACCCCCCAACTGCAACAACCCCCTTGTTGATCCCTTTAACACATATTTAATACCTTTCTTTCATGATAAGGTTTCCTTTAGTGGTGTCCCGCTTTATGGATTTTCTTATCCATTGCCTAGTCATTTCCATCAAAGCCCACCTTTTTCTCACAAGGTGATTTTATACTTTTCCAAGATTACCATCTTTATCTAGCCAAGAAAATCTATCGATATTTCTCTCCCATCCATTAAGCTTATCTAGAATTTAATTCTAGAATCCTTATCATGAATTCTTACCCAATCTCATTTTCAAATGAGATTTTATTCTTTGTTTTGGCAATAATCTCGTCTATAGTTGTATGATTCCCACGTACACACATTTCATGTATTTATTCTCTAACAATTAGTTAATTACATTATTGTTCCTATATTATTCATGGATTTTCCACCAACCTAACCAAACAATATTTTTTTGATGGAGTGCTATTACAGTTTGACAATGGTTAACTATGTTAACCATGTTGAACGTAGGAGAGCATCATTTAACAATGTTTATCTTGGTTGACCACAACTTCTATGGTTTTTTTTTTGTTGATAATGGATGAAAATCTTGACCATGTTCAACCACATTAGTAAAGGTTGTTAACCATGATTGACCAACTAATGTATGTAAGGCCATGGTGAGCATGGTTGACTATATTTTAGCCGAATTGAGCTTATTGACTTACGTAGCCCTAGTAAACCTAGGTAAACTTAGTAGACCTTTTAAATAATAAAAAAATAGGTACACCTATGTCAACATAGAAAAACTTAGTCAACTTGGTAAACTAATAAAAGTAGGTTAACCTAGTAAACCTAATAAATCTTGTTCATCCAAGTAAACTTAAGTCAACTTAGTAAGCCTAGGTGAATAGAGTAAATATAATAAACTTAGGAAAATCAACCAAATCATGGTTAAGCTATAGAATTTAGTCAACCTAGTAAATTTAGGTAAAACTAATAAACATATATCAACCTATTAAACAGATGTAACCATAGGTTAACCTAGTAAGCCTAGGTTAACATAGTAGATATAGGTCAACTAAGTAAACCTTATAAAGAGAGGTCAATGTAGTAAACATAGCAAGCTAAGGTCAACCTACTTGACCATGGTTGGATATCAATTATTACTGTGTTTATGACATTACACCATTTTTTGTTCTTCATGTTGTTGTGATGTCATTTTTTTTTTGAAATCATAACCTTTTTTTCTTATTCGTCATATTATGACATTATTTTTTTCTATAATTGTGACATTGTTTGTCGTTTATCACTTTATAAATTTGTTTGTACTCATCATGTTAAGACGTTTATTCTTTTTTTCTTACATTGAGAACAATATTGATGTTAATTCCCATGGTTTTCTAAGGTAACCATGTTGATTATTGTTAACATTGATGGTCATGTTGAGTATGGTTGACCATGTTAACCATAAGCAATAAACCTTGTAAACCTTGGTTAACCTAGTAGACAATGGTTTATTAATGTGGTTACCACCATATAACATTTTTTGTCAATGATGACATTGCAATGTCATTTCTTTTTTGTCAAATCACAATATTGTTTCTTGTTCATCACATTGCAACATCATTGTTTTTCCCAATTGTGACATCATTTATCATTCGCCACATTAAAACTTTATTGTTTGTCACATTGGGGAATGCTTATTGTTCATATTGTGATTTTGTTTGTTATTTTTCATGTTGGGAACAATATTAAATTTAATGTCCATGGTGATTTATAGGAATTTACACGGTAAGTTCCTCAGATGGAACACCAAAGGACAACGCTCACAACTAGATCACAAATCAATACACGAGTATTCTTAATGTGGTTAAAACTCTCAAAGAGGGAAATATTCCATGGCTTGACCCAACACGACCAGTTTAGGAAATTTATTAATTTAAAAGAAAGAAAATTTACATGAGCTTCTCTCATGAATGGCCACCTTACAAATGACCCTCCATGCTCTTTAAATAGAGATCATGGAACAATCAAGTGTTAAGCGACCGATCAAGTTTTGGTAATGCCGAGGAGAGAAGGAACCTTCAGATCACTTCATGTCTAGAACATATCGTGACCATAATATTGTAAGTTACAAAAGCACATAGTAAAGAAACACACTTTTACCTAGCTCTACCCTAGACCAAGTTATACTTAACTATTTCCTATGTGTCGGAATATCCTAACATCCCTCCTTAAGAACAACTTGGGATGGGATTGAGGGATGTACACATATGACACAATAGGATAAGGAAGGAGGAATTAGATCATATGCCCCCCTAGTGACATCTTCTTGAACTACAACCATAAATCGAAGTTTAGTAAACTTCGCCTCTGTGAAAGCCTTTGTAAAGATGTCTGCTACTTGATCATCGGTGGAAAAATATTGCACTTCAAGAACATCGTCATGAATGAGATTTCAGATAAAGAGCATGTGTACTTCAATGTGTTTGATGCATTGATTATGGACTGGATCTTTGCATAGTTGAGTGACACTTTGATTATCACATGGAAGTGTAGTAAGATGCTACTATTGAAAGCCAAACTCTCACAGGATCTTATGAAGCCACAGGGCTTCCTTACTAGCTTCTACGACACCATGATACTCTACTTCTACCGAAGAAAGAGAAATGGCACTTTTTTTCTTAAAAGCCCATGGAATAGGTCCAGAACTAAGAGTGAACACATAACCTATAGTAGACATTCGATCATCATGGTCACTAGCCCAATCAGAATCAACAAAACCAACCAATAGAGAAGATGCTTCTGCATTATAATGAATTCCAAACCGAATTGTACCTCAAACATAATGAAGCATTCTTTTAGCTTATTTCCGATTAATTTCATGTGGGTTTTGCATAAACCAACAAATAAGGCCAACAACAAAGGAAAGGTTAGGGTGAGTATGGGTTAGATACATAATTTTTCCTACAATTTGACTATATAAGGTAGCATCATCTTCAATGGAATTACAAGTGACTGAATGTTTGACTCCAGATTGAAAGGGAGAAGAGGATGGATTACAGTCTTCCATGTGAAAGTGGCGTAGAAGATCGCATGCATACTTAGAATGGGAAAGGGAAATACCTTCCTTGGATTGCAAGACTTGAAGGCCAAGCAAATAATGCAAGTGTCCTAAGTCTATCATTTGAAACTTAATTTTAAGGGTATAATTTACATGGTTTATAAGGTTAGGATCACTACGAGTAAGGATAAGATCATCAAAAGAAAGAACAAAAATGATAAGAGACTTACCCACTTTCTTGGTGTAGACAACATTATTAGAATGAAACCTAGAAAAGTCGGTATCTAAAAGAAAGCTATCTTTTTTGGCATACCAAGCCCGAGGGGCTTGCTTGAGACCGTAAAGGGATTTCTTAAGCTGACATGCAAGGTTGGAGTCTGTTTGTATCAAGCCAAGAGGTTCTTCCATATAGAGTTCTTCATGCAAGTCCCCATGTAAGATGGCATATTTAACATCCATCTGATGGACTTCCCATTCGAAAGAGGAAGCAAGGGAAAGAACAAGGTTGGTAGAGTTCATTTTTGCAACATGGGAGAAGGTTTTAGTATAGTCAATGCCTTCAACTTGTGAAAAACCCTTAGCAACAAAATGAGCTTTATTTTTATCAACTTTTTCATCTGGTCCAAACTTGGTTCTATAAACCCATTTTCATGTAACAAGTTTTCATCCCTTTGGAGGTGGAACAAGATCCCATGTATCATTTTCCAGTAATGAATTATATTATTCATTCATAGGTGCATCCCAATGTGGATGGCCTGAAGCTTCTGCAAAGGTATGAAGATCACAATTCACTAAAGCTTGAGCTAGTAAATAAGAGGCTGTATGAAATTAAGAATGTGTATGTCGCTGATCTATAAGATCACCTGGAAGAGCACTTGTTGCATCGAGAGTACCATGGAACCATTTTGGAAATTAAGGAGATGAAGCAGGATCTTCAGAAAGTTCATCCTCACTGTCATCATCTAAAGAAGAAATATTTTTAAAGTAGAAGGGATAGAGAGAGGTGACACATCCACCGCAGTAGGCTCGTAGGCTGATATATTTTCAACAAACATTACATCTCTTCTAATGATAACAATTTTGGACTTAGGTGAAATAAGTCTATATCCTTTGACATCTTCAGAATATCCAACAAAAATACATTTTTCACTCTTAGGTTCTAAAGCTTTATGTTTCTCATCTGGAATATGGTCCCATACTTCACTTCTAAAAACACGAAAGTGACTTGCATCTCATTTAACTAAGCTCTATGCTTCTTCTGGAGTGATATACTTTAAAACCTTAGTAGGAGTGCGATTTACTATGTAATTTTCACAATTAGTTTCTTCTGCCCAAAAAATTAAGAGTAAGTCCTTTAGATTGAAGCGTACAATTACCCATTTCCTTTAAGTTGTGATTCTTCCTTTCAGCTACACCATTTTTTTGTGGAGTATATGGAAAAATATTTTTATTTGAATTACATGCTTAGTGAAAAAGTTGATGAAATTGTTGTTAACATATTCTTCTCCATTATCAGATCTTAGCTTAAGAATTTGGTGTCCAAATTTTTTCTCAACAAAGGCCTTAAAGGCCAAGAACATGTTAAATACTTCACTCTTGAGTTTTAAGTAGTATACCTAATTGTATCTCGAGAAATCATCAATGAAAGTTAAGATATACGTGTAACCAAAGAATTGAACAACTCGAAGGGGACCACATAAATCACTATGGGCAAGGCGTAAAGGGGTTGAGGCATGCCAAGAGGCACACTTTTTAAAACTATCCCAGTGATTTTTTCAGAGTACACATCTAGAAAAAGCACCACCTCTGCAAGATACCATAGGAATACCTATCATCATATTTTCTTTACATATATTTTGAAGGGAGTGATAGTTTAAGTGACCCAATCGCTCATACCAATGTTTGCTCACTTCATCATTATGAGCAACAAATACCGATGGAAGAGTTGATGACCCAATGTTGTTATACTTATATAACCTTGTAGAATCATTAGTAATGTCAGTAGATAAAATAAGTCTAGGATCTCTTAAGTCCTTAATTACAACATCGCACGGTTAAAATTCAAATATTTTACCTTCACTTGAATGAGCTATCTGATATACAGAGAGAAGGCTGCAGGATAAGGATGGAACACATAATACATCATTAAATTGACCATTTTATAGATGAAACATTCCATTCCCTACAACACTAAGAGATCTATCATCACCAACATATATATTTTTGGTGTTACAATCATTTAAAGAAAAAAACATGGCTTTGTTTCTGGTCATGTGAGAAGAAGCTCCATAATCAATGAGCCACTCATGAGAATGAGAAGAAGATGATACATTTAGTGCATAGACAAACCAAGATGCTTGACAACCACATGCATAAAAGTGTTATTCCTGAAGATGAAGTTGAAGTTGAAGAGTGCTCCAAATGGATGTTATGCTTCTTCATTGTTGCTTCCAAGGCTTCCATCTTCTTAAATCATTTGGATTCTAAGTGGCCATCTCATTTACAAAAGTTGGGATGTCTATCAATCTTATTTCCTTTGTTTTTATTTTCCTTATCATTTTGTTGAATTGATTTTTCATTTTGAGACTAAAATTGCTTAGGACCCTTGCTTGGTTTAGGAACATTGTTTTTAGGATACTGCTTCTTAGGTTCTTTGAGTTTGGTTGTTGTTGGGTGGCTAAGGCTTTCTTAGAAGAGTTTACAAGATTAAGAAAACTAAGATGTAAGAGTTTTTCTTGTTCTCTTATTAAAGAGTCATAAGAGGTATCTAAATATGGGGACTTTTAGTGTGTCCCTTGAGAAATGAAGACTTCTCTAGTAGAATGGAAGGTGGAAACAAACACATAGTATGTTTTTCCCAACTAAGTAAGAATGGAATAGATAAGGCTGCGATCTTCTTTATTAACCTTAACACCTTCCACGAGAAGTCTAAGCGCCTTGAACTTGGACAAAAAATCTTCAATGGAAGAAAAATTATCGGTGTCCAACGTAACCAACTCATTTTCAAATTGATGGGCTCTAATTTCGTTTTTAATTCCAAAAACTTTATTGAGTTGTTTCACTGCTTCATTAGGGGTATCAAGTTTTGCAATATGGAATTTAAGGTCTGGGGAAATAGACATCTATCAACCCACATTCTTGATCTTGCCTATTTCTCCATTTGACTGCCTTATCTTCATATTTAAGTTTAGTTTCTTGGCCCGAGGCTATTCTGTAAAGACCTTTACTTACAAGTAAATCCACAATGTAGGACAACCATTGGAAGTAGGTTGTGCTGTCAAGAATAACTTTGTATGCACTTTCAATTTTAAAAGAAACTGAAGCTGTAGATGTTGAAACTAAGTGTTCCAATGGAATTATTTAGAAAAATTATGCCAATTAAAGAAAAACGGCCCTGAAAACAGCTTCTGTATGAAGAAGTTATGGCTTTTTAAAGAAACGTTGTTGAAGATTCCTATGAAGTGCGTGAATGTGCGAAAGTGAATGATAATGTTATATTTTAGAAAAAAATCCGCCCCACCCATCATTTCCAAACATAATCTCATTACCTCACTTTAGAAAAAAAATTATGTGACCCACTTTTATAAATAAGTGAAAGTCATTCTTACAATGGTACTTTATGAGCTACCCACTAAATTGTAACTTAAATAAAATATAAAGAGACTTTAGAATTATAAGTGACTTACTTTTTATAATGGGTAAGAACACGTTTACATAAAGTAAGTTTAAAACAAATGTTACATGTGCTTTTTGAAAAATTAAATCAATAAAAAAAGGCTTCAACTCGATACCTCTATTATCATAAAGTAACTTTGGACCAAGTGAGCAAGTTTAAAAGGTTAGTAATTTTTGGAAACGAGGAGGGTTTTTTTTTTTGTCAGTGAATCTTTGGGGTGCTTTCTTACTTGAAAATTATATTTTTTCCTACAAAACAAAAACACACACAACCCAACATGGACATACAAGAAAACTAAACCTTATGTCTTGAAGTTAGCTTTCACAAGAAACTAAGTTTTTCCTTCAATGTTTCTAACTTTCCGAGATCACACTAATGCACAGCAAAAAAGAGAATATGCAAGCGAAAAATCTTTCCTTTATATTTCTGATTTGTCCAGACCATATAGAGTCACGGGGAAAAGACCATATATAGAAATGAAAGGTATAAATCCGGTAATAAAAAACAAAGAGATAAATAAATCAAAACAGATAGAGAGATAAATAACGAAAACTGCAAATAAAGATTGTATACCTCCAGATCTTAAAAATGATGTGGCTAGGGCTACTGGAAACCTTTTTGTGTGAAACAAAAGGGGTTCCTCTTTGGAATAGATGCTCGTAACAAAATAGAGTAGTACTCTCAGCCCAAAAGTGGTCAAAAACAATAGATCTAGGAAATGACAGTCAGATGTAGTTGTATCGGCTTCCGATTTGGATCACCAATGGATGCATACCTCAAATAGATCTAATACCATGTAGGAATTTACAGGATAAGTTCCTCAGATCGAACACCAAAGGACACTGCTCAGTCCACGGCCTCAGCCAACGAGGCCACTTTAAGAAATTTATTAATGTAAAAGAAAGAAAATTTACATAAGCTTCTCTCATGAATGTTCTCCTTACAAATGAACCTCCATGCTATTTAAATAGAGATCATGGACCAATTGGGTGCTAAGCCATGAATCAAGTGTTAGTAAAATCGAGGAGAGAATGAACCATTAGATCACTTAATGTCTAGAACATATCGTGACCTTTAGATTGTAAAATACAAAATTACAGAGTAAAGAAACACACTTTACCTAACTCTACACTAGACCAAGTTATATTAACTATTTCATATGTGTGGGAAGATCCTAACATGGTTATCATTTTCCATGGCACCCATGTTGATTATGGTTGAGTTTAGTGCTCTTGTTGAATATGGTAGACCTTTTTAACCATAAGAAACCAAAGTTAACCATAGTTGAAATGTTTTAATGTTGACCATGTTAACCATAAGAAACCATAGTTAAACATAGGTGACATGTCTTAATGTATTGATTAATGTATAGTCATATCTTTCTCACCAACCGGGACCAGCAGGATTTGGCGGCATCATAAGAAATCACGAAGGCTCACTCATACAGGCCTACTTCGGAAACATGGGGTGGGACACCAACAATTCGGCGGAGTTGGAAGGCATGTGGCAGGGGATCCTGGTAGCAAAACGACTCAATCTTCAACCGCTAATCGTAGAGGGAGATTCTCAAATCCTCATAAACATGGCTACTCGCATTCAGAATGGCTCTCAAGCCAGGAAGGTAGCAGACAGTTGGAGATTAGAGGCCAGGTTGAGCAATATTGCCCATGAATTGCGCAGTCACAATGCCCTCTCCTTCAATCACACCAAAAGAGAAGGTAACAAGATCGCGGATCTCATGGCAAACATTGGCGTAGATTGCAACCAGGCCTTCCAAGAAGGTAAACTGGACATCATCTTAAACAACCAACAGAAACAGGAATGTGAAAACATACTCCACAAGGATGTTGAATCCCCGGATGCGGGTGATGACGTGTTGAGGAAGGACGAGCCACATGCCCAGCATGTGCCGCCTCGTGGTGATCTTTATGGAGCTGGTTCGACCGTCAATGTTTAACAGTTCAGCATACATGCGATGGAATTCATTGCAGTTAATGCGCCGGGGCAGAATGCAGTTAATGCTCTGGGGAAGAGGAAGCTCAGAACTCGATTTCAGCAAACAATGCGGGAGCCTTGGCAAGTTAAATTCAGACGGATGTGGGAGCAGAGGAATTGTGAGCCGAGGGAGGCCAGGAACTCAGCTGCAGTGCAAGTTCTGGTTTGCCGCTGCAACTTGGGGTGTGGCAAAAAGCAGGGGGGGCAATTCGAAGGATTTCTGGTTCAGTGGGAGGCACGAAGGGTCAATTCGAACGCAGAAGGAGGGTGCTCGGAAATTGAATTGGTCTGGGCATACGAGGGTGGCAACGAAGAAAACATGGTTAAACTACGGGAGCGACAGCCGAGTAGACGAGGACCAGGGAGAGGGTCCTCCTCTAGAACTCCTGCAGCAGACGAACACCATCATTGCTATTGTTGCTACTGTCACAGGAGAGCCAGAGCCACACAGCTCCCATGTGGGCAATTTCTGGAGGTTGGCAGTTCGAGCGAGGGAGGGCCATTGCTGCCCGCGTTTGGCTCTGTGGTATTCACTTTGGGTGGCTCACGGGATACCACAGGAGTCAATGCCCATATCTCTGTTTTATTTACAAAAATTCCTGAAGGATTCGAGGCAGGCGCACCGGAGGGCATGGTGGAGAAACCTTCAGAAGGTTCGGGCACAAAAGCAATGGAGAAGCCACCAGAAAGTTCGGGCAAAGAGGACGCTGGCAAGGGTAGCACGGAGGAGCTGCCGTCGGTTAAGCCAGGAGATTTGGGGAAGGAAACGGACAAAGACACCGGACCATACTTGGGGCCGGCACCTCCGGGCGTGGACGAGGACAAATGGAAAGCCATGTGGGCAGGTGTCCCGGAGGGAAGGGGATGGTGCTATGTGATGGAAGACCCAAGCCTCTGCGAGGATCCGGACAGCGAGCCCCAAATCCACTCAGTTCCTCCTCTCTCCACCAGAAACGAGGACCAAGGCCCCTGCGGGTAAGTCGGTTACGGATTCAACTGTGCGTCGGTCCAGTTGGAATTTTCTGAGTCTGTCTATTTGGCCCATGTATGTCGGGTTTAGCTTTAATTTTCTTTACTGTTGTGTTCAGTCAGTCACGGTTGATAGCCCCTGCGTGGGCAGACATGATTTTGTTCAAAGCAATGAAGCTCCATAGCTTGTTGATTCTCTCTTCTTCTGGGCCTCCAGAAGCAAATAGTTTTTTGGAAAAACTCTGTTAGTTTGGTTAGTCGTCTAAGGGATAATTTTGGAAGTTTAGTCGGTGCTGCCCCTGCGAGGGAGCTTCTTGTTTCAAAGTCTAACCTTTCCAGGGTGCATCTGTTGGCCCTGGAATGCCTGCATTACTGTCTGTAATATGTTTTTGTAAATATAATAGAAAATCTTAGATAGTCTTTTAACGACAAATTTTTTTTTATCTTTCTCACCAAATTAGAACAATGTTTGTTGTTTATCACATTGAGACGTTGTTGTTTTCATGTCACATTGCAACTTCGTTGTTTGTCACATTGCAATGTTGTGTATTATTTGTTACATTGTGATGTTTGTTGTTTGTAACTTTCAAATCAATATTAAAGTTAATGCTGAGGGTGACTATGGTTCGCTATGGCACTGATGTTGGTTATGGTTGACTTTGATGGCCATGTAAACTATGGTTGACCATGTGCACCATAACTAACCATAGTCAACCACAAGCTAATGTCTTAATATGTTATCAACGAATTAATGTATAAATTTATATGATATTCATGTCTTGCAATTGTGTTAATGTGTAGATTAATATCTAGGGCAGTGTATAGATTAATGTTTATTAATATCCATGATTATTGGTTTCTAGATTAATATCCTTAATCTCTTTCATGACGTTTTGGAAAAATATATTTACAAAATGATTAACAATCATTTTTCGATACATTGTGACAATGATATTTATTTGTGATATTGGAATGTCAATTTCTGAACATTTTTATGTATGGCCAACACCAGTTGACAATGAGTGAACATTGCTAACCATGGTTGTCAATGCTTATTTATAAATGGATATGGTGGACAATATTAATCATAAATGAACATAGTGACCATGGTTTCCCATCACTTAGTTAGTTTGACCATGTATAAAATGGTTATACTATTAAAAAAATGTTATAAAAGTATTATTATTAGTAAACCTTATTAAACTATCTTATTTAAATATTAGTATTAATAATATTATTATTATTAAAAAATCAATATTTAATTATAATTATTAAAGTGTGTTAATAAATTTTATAATATTAACATTATTAGTAAATTTTGTTAACCTCAAATAATAATAATAATAATAATAATAATAATAATAATAATTATTATTATTATTATTATTATTATTATTATTATTAAAGATACATATATTTAATTATAATCAGTAGAATTTATTAATAAATCCTACATTTTATTATTAAAATTATTAATAAATGTTATTAAAATTTTCAATTTCACAACATTACTCTAATATATCGATTACCATTTCCCGCATAGTTGAAAATGTAATGTGTATTAAATTTTAAATAGATCCATAAAAATAGAGTATAAGGAAACTTCAAAACGTAATGTGTATTATATTTAAAATAAATCCGAAACGATAATATAATGGGTAAATCTAACATCGAGAGTGGACAGTGATTGGAAGGCAACATCTCATGTCCTAGGATGTGGAGGGAAGGTGACATCTCATGGTTTGGGATGTGGAGAATTTTTTGGTAGGCTACTTTGCATCTAGTAGAAGACTATCACTATGGAGGTGTCCAAGAAGATCTTGGGAGCTTAGAGCATGAAATAAAGAGGTGGTGACAACCCATAGGGTTTGGGTGGTGTATTGGGTCTGAGCAACATGTTACATTAGCAGGGTTGTACTCCTTGTAGACAGGGTCCATGGGACCAACGAGCCATTCACTATGAAGCTAATAGTGACGTAGTGGAAGAGGTTGAAAAATTAGAGGTATTTTCTCTTGGTCGAGTCTAGATGCATTCTCCTTGTGATACATCACATGAGTTCCTTAAGCCAATTACAATTATTTTGGAGGAGCTGGCTCTGAATAAGGACAAGGATATGAATGAAGCTACAAGATTCATGAACGATCTCCAACAAAACCAATGGTGGATTTTGTTTATGATGGCATCCACTGAGAGATAAAAAATGAATCCATAACATATTCATGAACCTTGAAGGTATAATGAGCATAAAAAAGGTCATGTCCATGAGGATTTCCTCTAGTTAATCAGCAGCATGGGCCAATTCCTACTCTTCATCTTCAAGAATGATGAAAATGGATTATTTTGAGATACTCAAGATTTTTTTATTATATTTGCCTATCATAATATGGCTTGATCTTGTCATTAGCTTGTTTGTAATGTTCTTTTGTTTCCATATTTTTGCCATCAAGTATAATAATAATAAGCCCTTTAGGTTTGTTTTATGGAGCCTATCATGATGTAACGTGAATGTGAATTAATAGAGAATTTTGATTTACAAAAAATAAGGGTTAGGGAAAGTAAGTCCAACATACTTGTCAATGTATTTCATTTGTTCCTAAGAATAATGTTCCCTTCCTATATCAAACATTATACTACTATATTAATCTCCTAGCCACACAAGTTTCATGGAAAACTTCAACAAAGGTGCAGGTGCTTAGGAGCTTGAACAAACCTTAAAGGGTGAGAGCTCTAGGATGACTAGGGTTAATCGTGTTCATGTCCATTGAAATTGCACTCAGCCCTCAATTAAGGGTTAATTGGTGGAACAATGCCTGGAACATGGCCTCTTAAAACACTAGGATCCTAGACATAAAATCTATATTGTTGTTATAGAATGTAAGTCTTCAGTAAAGCACATTTTATATTGAATAATTTTCTTGGTTACATAATTGTTAGGATTACAAAATGATAGAAGTGATGGTGTTTAAAGAAAGAGTTGTCTAGGATATCAATGGTCACTAAACAAATTTATTTGGAGTTTTTGTCCCAATCATTCATCAACCATCTCATTTTTTCGTGAGCTTTGATACTAGTTATTAGGGACCATAAAACACTAAGAGAAGTACTGGTTTCTAAAGACACCCATGATTGGTATCCCAATGGAGGATAAATATATTCATAGTTTTTTTGCCTTTAAATAGTGATTTCAACATGAATACCATGGGAAAATCCATACATTCTCACAAACCTGAAGTCCAAAAACCAAAATTTTGTTCACTACCATGATAAAAGAAGCCCTTTATGTATAATGCAAAGTGGCAACATCAAGGACTAAAAACTTGTGAAGTACATGAGTTTGAAAAAAATGTTAATAGATAGGTCAATAATGTATTAGTAGTGATAGTGCTAATATGGTAAATGTTTGAAGTTATAAAGTTTTTTAAATATTCTCAGAACATCCTTATTAATACTTATGAATAGCATTTAATGGAAAATTATTTCAAGAAAGAAATAAAATTCCTAAAAGTTATAAGATAACTCACCAAAAGAAATACCATAAATTCTCACAAACCTATACTCCAAAACCCAAAATTTTATTTACCACAATGGTTAAAAAGGCCTTTCATGCATAATGCAAAGTGGAAACTCCAAGGGCTAAAATAATATGAAGTACATCTGTTGATTTTTTTTTAATAGATAGGTAGTTTACCACGCATGTAATGGAGGTGATAGTGCTAATATGAGAAATGTTTGAAGTTATTAAAAAAGAGTTATACATTCTGAGAATATCCTTTTTAATAGTCCTACATAGAATTTAAAGCAAAATTATTTCCAACAATAAATAAAAGTCCTAAAGATTATAAGAGCACTCACCAAAAAGAAAATTCTTAAACATTAGTAGCATTGGTAAATCCCAGAAATGAGACAAATCATGTCAATTTCAACTTTTCCTAATCACACTACTCAATTGAAACACATAGTGAAAATGAATGATGATGATGTATCTATATAGAGTCGAGATACCTTTTCTCTCTTATACATAGGATGAGAGCCTTCACCAAATTGCATTTTTTTAGAGAAATTGGCTATGGACAAGCAAAGGCATAGGAATGAAGCTACAATGTTTATGAACAATCTCCAATAGAACCAGTGGTGGATTTTGTGAATAATGGCATCCACTGAGAGGATAAAAATAAATCCATGACAAATTAGTGAACGTTGAAGGTAGCTTGGATCATATAGAAGGTCATGTCCATGAGGCTTTCCATCATCCTTTGCCTTGAGTTAATGAGCAAGGTGGGTCAATTTTTGCTCTCCATCTTGAACATTGATCAATATTGATTGTTTTGAGCTACTTTTGATTTTTTGGCTATAATGAGTTATTAGAGTATGGCTTTATAGTGTCATTAGATTTTCGTAATGTGGTTATGTTTCCATCATTGGGACATCAAGTATAATTAGAATGAGGCCTTTAGGATTTTTTATGGATCCCATCCAACATACTTGTCAATGTATTTGAGTTGTTCCTAAGAATAATATTCCCTTCTTATATCAGATGTTATAGTTAGATATTAATCTCCTAGCCACACAAGTTTCATGGGAAATCGAATGAAGGTGTAGATGCTTAGGATCTTGAAAAAACCTTAAAGAGTGAGAGCTCTATGATGAGTAGGGTTAAGCATGTATGTGTCCATCGAAATTTCACTTAGCCCTGAATTAAGGATTAATTGGTGGAACAATTCCTCGTGCTTGACCTCTAATAGAAATAGGCTCCTAAACATAAAATCCATATTGTTGTTAGAGAATGTAAGGGTCTTCACTAAAGCAAGTTTTATAATCAATAATTTTCTTGGTTACCTAATTGTTAGGATTGAAAAATGATAGATGTGATGGTGTTTAAAGACATAGTTGTCTGGGATCTCAATGGTCACTAAACAAATTTATTTGGAGTTTTGGTTGCAATCATTCATAAACCATCTCATAATTTCTAAGCTTTTATACCACTTATTAGGGACAACAAAACACTAAGAGTAGTGGTTGTGTCTAAGGACACCCATGATTGGGATCCCAATGGAGGATACATTTATCCATAGTTTTTATTCCTTTAAATAGTGATTTTCAACATGAATACCATGATAAAAAATTAACATTCTCACAAACAAGAAGTCCAAAAACAAAAAATTTGTACACTACCATGATTAAAGAATCCCTTGATGTATAATTCAAAGTGGAAAGATCGGATACTAAAAACTTGTGAATTACATGAGTTTGAAAAAATGGTTAATAGTTAGGTCAATCATGTATTACTAGGTATAGTGCTAAAATGGTAAATGTTTGAAGTTATTAAAATATTTAAATATTGTGACAATATCCTTATTAATATTTATGAATAGAATTTAATGGAAAACAATTTCAGGAAAGAAATAAAATTCCTAGAAAATTTATAGCATCACTAACCAAAAGAAAAACCATAAATACAATGAAATCTACAATTCAAAACCCAAAACTTTATTCACCACCATGGTTAAAAATTCCTTTCACGCATAATGAAAAGTGGGAATATCAAGGGCTTAAAACTTCTAAAGTACAATACTTGAAAAACTGTTAATAAAAGACACGCATTTTATCACTCATGTATTAGAGGTGATAGTGCTAATATGTGAAATGTTTTAAGTTATTAAAAAATATTTAAACATTCTCATAATATCGTTATTAATAATATTGTTATTAATATTCCTACATTGCATTTAATACAAAATTATTTCAACCAATAAACAGAGTTCCTAAAGATTATAAGAGGACTCTGCAAAAAAAAATACTTGAATATTAATAACACTCGTAAAGCCCATAAATGAGACAAAGTGTGTCTATTTCAAACTTTCTTAATCACACTATGGAATTGACACAGCTAGTGAAAATGAATGATGATGATGTATCCAGGTAGAGTCATGATTCCTTTTCCCTTTCATGCATAGGATGATAGCTTTCATCAAATTAAATTTTTTTTCGAGCAACATTCTCGAGACAAGCACAAGGATAGGAACTAACTATAAGGTTCATGAATGGTCTCCAGCAGAACCAATGGTGGATTTTGTGCATGATGGAATCCATTAAGAGGTAAGAGATGAATCTGTGACAGATTAGTGAACCTTGAAGGTAGAAGGAGCATATATAAGGTCATGTCCATGAGGCTTTCCATCATCTTCTTCCTCGAGTTAATGAGAAAGGTACACCATTTCTGTGTCTCCATCTAGAACAATGATGAAAATGGATTTTTTGAACTACCTTGGACTTGTTGGTTATTAGGTTATCAAAATATGTCTTCCAAGTGTTATTAGCTTATTTTTAATGTGGTTTTGTTTCCATCTTTGGGCCATCAAGTATAAAAAAAATTATGTTCCCATAGGTTCATTTTATGGAGAGAGTAATGATGTAACAAGAATGTGAATTAATCGAACAATTTTATTTACAGAAAATAATGGTGAGGGAAAGTAAATCCAACATACTAGTCAATGTATTTTAGTTTCCCATATTAATAATGTTCCCTTCTTACATAAAATATTATAGTTCTATATTAATCTCCTAGCCACACAAGTTTCCTATCAAACATGAATGAATGTGGAGATTCTTAAGTGCTTGAGCAATCCCTAAAGAGTGAGAGATCTAGGATGAGTAGGGTTAAGCATGCTTGTGTCCATAGAAATTGCACTCCTCCCAAAATTGAGGGTTGATTTGTGAAACAATATCTAGCGCTTGGCCTCCAATAGCAATAGGCTCCTGAAAATAAAATCTATATTGTTGTTAGAGAATGTAAGAGTCTTCACTAAAGCAAGTTTTCTATTGAAGAATTTTCTTGGTTAAATAATTGTTGGAATTACAAAATGATAGGAGTTATGGTGTTTAAAGACATAGTTGTTTGGGATCTTAAAGGTCACTAAACATATTAATTTGGAGTTTTTGTCCCAATCATTCGTCAACCATCTCAATTTTTCATGAGCTTTGATATGAGAACATAAAACTTTAAGAGAAGTGGTGGTGTCTAAAGACACCCATTATTGGGATCCCCATGGAGGATAAATTTGTCCATAGCTTTTATTATTTTAAATAATGATTTTCCACATGAATGTCATTGGAAAACCCATAAATTCTCACAAACCTAAAGTCCGAAAACAAAAATTTTATTTAGTTTTATCATTAAAGAATCCCTTGATGTATAATGCAAAGTACCAACATCAAGGACTAAAACCTTGTGAAATACATGATCTTCAAAAAACTATTGAGAGATAGGTCAATCATGCATTAATAGCCATAATGCTAATGTGGTAAATTTTTTAAGATATTAAAATATTTAAATATTCTTAGAATATCCTTATTAATACTTATGAATATGATTTAATGGAAAATTATTTCGAGAAACAAATAAAATTCTTGAAAATTATAAGATAAAACCATAAATTCTCACCAACCTATAGTACAAAACCCAAAATTTTATTCACCGCCATGGTTGAAAAGGCCTTTCATGCATAATTCAAAGTGGCAACATCAAGGGCTAAAAACTTTTGAATTACATGACTTGAAATTTTTTTAATATACACACATTTTATCACTCATGTATGAGAGGTGATAGTGCTAATATGAGAAATGTTTGAAGTAAAAAAGAGTTAAACATTCTCAAAATATCCTTAGTGACAGTCCTACATAGCCTAATAGAAAATTATTTCAAGAAATAAATAAAATTCCTAAATATTATAAAATCACTTAGAAAAAGTAAAATAAAATTCTTAAATATTAGTAGCATTGATAAAGCCATGAAATGAGGCAAAGCATGTCTATCTCAACTTTTCTTAATCTCACTACTTCATTGACACACTCAGTGAAAATAACTGATGATAATTTATTGAGATAGAGTTGAGACAACTTTTCCCCTTGATACATAGGATGAGAGGCTTTAGAAAATTACAATTTTTTTAGAGCAACTGACTGGAAACAATCACAAGGATACGAATGAAGCTATAAGGTTCATGAACGATCTCCAATAGAACCAATGGTTTGGTTTTGTGCATGATGGCATCTAGTGAAAGGTCAAAATTGAATCCATGATACATTAGTGAACCTTGAAGGTCGAATGAAGCATATAGAAGGTCATTCCATGAGGCTTTCCATCATCCGTACCTCAAGTTAATGAGAAAGGTGGGCCAATTCTGGCTCTCCATCTCGAGCAATGATGAAAATGGATTTCTTTTAGCTACTTGGGATTTTTTTGGTTATTCTGGGTTATCAAAATATGGATTTCTAGTTTCATTAATTTATTTGTAATGTGGGATTTTTCCCATATTTGGGGCATCAACTCTTATAAGAATGAGGCCTTTAGTTTTGTTTTATGGAGCCTATCACGAGGTAACCTGAATGGGAATTGATAGAAAATTTTGATTTACAGAAAATAAGGGTGAGGGAATTAAATCCAACATAATTTTTAAGGTATTTTAGTTGCTCCTAAATATTTATCCCCTATTATATAAAACATTACATTTCTATATTAATCTCCTAGCCAAACTCGTTTCTGTTGATCAATGGTTGTCATTGAAGTCAATCCAAGCAGCACGAGGGGTTACCCTAATATTTCATCGAAATTTTGACTTGTAAACTTACTATATTTTGAGTCAAGGATCTTCTATATGGATTCTACTTGTCGATATGTTTCCATTGATATATGGTTTTCCACGTAATTTCTGACGGTTTGAGATATATTCGTGTTTGAAGTTAGTAACCTTAGTTAGTGGGCTAAAACTCTATGGGGTTGTGGCATGGCACTCATAATTGGTTGTTTTCATTGCATAGTTAATAATTAATATTTTTTTTTCTCCTAAAATCCCTCTAATGTTCACCTGTTGAGGATCCTCTCAACTCAACACATTCATATAAATAGTGACCCTCATATCCTCCTCTAGTTGAGATTTTGTGGCTTCAAACAAGTCATCATGGAATTTCCACTATAACTTATTTTCTGTGCAGGTTTAGAAGCTTAACTTAAAAGTCATTTGAGCTGAAATCATTGTGAACCATGTGACCAAATTTCAGATCTTGTTTCGCTATATTTTCAAAGATATGATCAGAGGAGGTTATGGTTTTTGCAGGCTCCTGAATTCCATCTCAAACAGGTGATGTTGAGAAAATATTCATACGTTCTCTCTGAGCATTGGATTCAAATTTCGTAAATATTCATAGACATAGGATGGATTGTAGTTTGTTGAGTAGTATTTTTAGGGCCATAGGTCACAACTATGATACGTGGAACTTCGTACACATTCACTCTACTGAACTAGTTTATAATCCCGTCATCGTTAGAGATTGGGCACAACTCTTTCACGAAAAATCCAATATTGATCGGACCTATGGGGTTAGAAAGAGGATGCAAAGGGATGCCATAGGACAAAATTTGAGATGGTGGAGGTCTAAAATGACATAGATACAACACATTAAATATCGAGCTCCTAGAAGGCAAGAAAAAGCACACATTCAAGGATCACTACAATAAGGACCATAATCAACAGTCAAGGTTAAGTCTCTGATAGGAAGCTATGTATGATTAGTGTTTACATTTGAAATATGTGTATCATATTTGACATATGTTTTTCCAAGAAAACGTAAGTATATACAGGGTATCGATTATATCTCTATGTCTCTATATGTCACAGTTAGTTTTGATACCACATTTTAGATGTCCTAATCTTGATACTACACATTTGGTGCTACATATTCTTGATGCTACACCGAGTATGATAAATATATATGACGTTGTAAGTTCATCTTACTTGTCTTTTCATAGTTTATAGAATGGTCTATGTAGTCGTACTTAGAACTTGGTCCATCACAAGTCTAGGGTCTATCATCATTTTTTATTATATATATTTTTATGTTAGTTTTGGCTATATTCTTTCTTGCATAGAACTGAGGCCTATATCAAAAGTTCGAGTACTTTTCTACTGTTGCAAAGTAAACCAAAAATGTGGCAAGCACACTTCAGGTACACATTGTAATTTTAATTTGTATTTGCTCATTATTATGAACTTACATGTGTTTTGTATGCAGAGGTAAATTGAAGGGTATTTTGTTTTCTTGGGATTGGTTTCACTGGGAAAATTTTGCATGTAGGTAGAAGAAGATTCAAGTACAACTTCAAGCAAGAATTCAAGAGCATAAGTATCAAATGAAAGGAAGCATTGTAATAGGACATCCTTTGAAGACATGACAGCCATCCGTATACTGTGAAGAAGTTTCAAGGCCAAGAGTCATCATTGTAAAGTTGTAAAAGAGTCATTTGTAAAAGTATCATCATTGGAAGAGTCATTATTATAGAAGATTCAATCTACCTAGACTTGAAAAAGAATTATTGGGAGATATAGGAGTCTCTGTTGGGATGATGTCATGGTTGGGTTGTACATCATAATGGGATTTGGTGTTGAGTAAAAATCATTGTAAATCATATTGTATCATGCATCATTGTCCCTTATATGGGAATCCACACTATTGTCTCATTTCAATCATTACAGGGTGGCAGGGAGGTGCTAGGCTAGTGCATCAAGTTGCCTACAGGTTGGAGCTTGTGAAAACTTCAGGGTGATAAGTTTATCTAGGATGATAAGGCATCCATTCAGTTGACTACTAAAGAAACCAAGGCATTGGGGCATCCTTCCAGTGGGAGCTGGAGAAGAATACCTTTCTAGAATTCTAGGAAGTTATTTCTTTCATTTGAGTTGGAGCTGAAGATTAAATAATTTATTAGAAAAGCGTTCGGTGGTTTTTGACGAGGAGGGGTTTTCCACCTAAAATTCTTGTGTCTACTGTGTTCTTTTATTTACCACATTAACATTAATAATAATTGAAGATTAACTAATTCTGTGAAAATACTTAAAAGTGTTAATTGCTAGAGAATCTTAATTTCGCCCCCCAGAGTATTTCCAACAGTTTCATAACAAACTTGAATGAATGTGGGGATTCTTAGTAGCTTGAACAAACCTTAAAGGGTGAGAGCTCTAGCATGAGTAGGGTTAGGCATGTCTTGTTTCCATCGAAATTGCACTCAGCCTTGAATTAAGGGTTAATTGGTGGAACAAAGTTTGGTCATCGGCCTCTAATAGAAATATGCTCCTAAACATAAAATCTATATTGTTGTTAGATAGTGTAAGAGTCTTCACTAAAGCAACTTTTCTATTGAACAATTTTCTTGGATACATAATTGTTACAATTACAAAATGATAGAAGCGATGATGTTTAAAGACAAAGTTTTCTGGGATCTCAATGGTCACTAACCAAATTTATTTGGAGTTTTCGTCCCAATCATTCATCAACCATCTCATTTTCTCCTGAGCCTTGATACCAATTATTAGGGACCATAAAACACTAAGCGAAGTGGTGGTATCTAAAGACACCCATGATGAGGATCCCAATAGAAAATATATTCATCCATAGTTTTTCTTCCTTTAAATAGTGATCTTCAACATGAATATGGTTGGTGGCGAGATTTTCATTTTTTCACTCACCTTTTTACCGTATTCCTTTTATCCATTTCACTCCAATAGTGGTTAATCGAAATCTTAAAATGCACAGGTATACCTCTTGTCACGTCTTTATGGATTATTGGTCAATTAAGCATATTTATAAGGAATTATTACCTAAGTGGATTGCTAATTTAGTTATTTCTGCATATTTGAAGGGAGAATGACCAGGACCATGATTCAGTGGATGATATCGTCAAAGATGGGAGCGATATACTTGGATACTCGCTGCAATAGTGAATCAAACTTTTGATGGACACACTGCTATATTTTACATTCTCTTTCATTCTGAAAACCAACATGTAAGTAATGGAAGACAATGTCATGATTCTAGGAGCTGTATTAATGACAAATTGTATAAATTAGAGTCACGGGTTGTGAAATCTATCGTTGTTAAGAGTCGTTAGTGTTACAGGAGAAATTCTCTAACTTAGAGTCTATAATAGTACACATTTAATATTTATTTGATTAATGACAATTTGATGTTGTGAGCATATTTTGATTTGTTGATCTAGCCACAACCCTGATCAGGGAGTTGGGCCCACTCTCCTGACCAGGTGCTACTAGATTAGATGTGTGTTTAGGTTTATTTATGTGAGTTTATTATTTTCTATGAATGCTTATGAGTGTGTTGTTGTGAGTCCTAATTGTTGTTACTCTTAGTTGTTGTTACAATTGTTATTTTTGTTACTCATACTTGTGGTTACAATATTGCTTGTTGTTACACATTGATGAATTTATAGCTAATGTCCAATGTTGGGTAGGGAAAATGTGGCTCGCACATACAGTGCACGATCACCTCGAAATATCTAGTAGAACCCTCGGTTGAAAATTAAATGTGGATTGGGTGAACAGCATGATTCATACTTGGACACCAACATTTTGGCACCATTTTTGGGGAGGCTATCAAAGGCATGAATGTACGACCAGTATTGACCATAGGAATGATCTCTCATCCTGGGAAAGGGAGCTTACACCTTGCGTTAGGTCTTGAGTACTAGGTCTTTTGGTTCTTTGGTTTCTTTTTTCATGTCTTCTTAGGATTGTTCTCTCGTCCTAGGGAAGGAAATTTTTACCACCTTGCTCCAAGTCTGGAGGTTTAGATTTCTTTGTTATTCTTTCTGAAGTATTTTTCTTTCATCCTTGAAAGGGAAGTTTTATTCTTCACCCTGTTTCAGGTCATGAGCTTGACTTTGGTGATTTGTTTATTTTCTTTCCTTTGTTTTCTTTAGTGGCCACTCTCTCATCATATTGAGGGAAGTTCTTATCCTACTCCAAGTATTGAGCTTTTAATTTTCTTGAATTTTTTCCTTCTATTCCTTGATTGTATGAACAGAGACACCGATAAAAGGGAAAGAGGGAGACCCTTGAAAAGAAAAGGGGTTGACTTGGGCAGAAAAACATACAGCCAAGAGATTATCTCAAGGGATGGGTCTGGAGCATCGTTATGCATTGCTGCTAGGGTAATATCTCATACGAGATCTGGGGGACAATACATTTCACCACCAAAATCTCCCTCAATATCAGAAGAGAAACCCAAGGAAGAAGAAGCAAGTAGAGGATCTGAGGAGCTTCATATTTCAAGTTCAAAGGAAGAATATTTGAGGGAATTCATGGAACATTTGATCAAGGGAGTGTTGTTAAACAACTTGAAACACCTGTTACACAACAGCTAGAGCTAGAGCCTGTTGAGGTTCAAAATGGGTATTGGCATATATACATGGCGCCCAAAACTTCTTCGATTGAATTTCCAATTGGAGATATGAGAGGTGATCTGCCTATGAAGCCTATTCCTGTGACAACACTACCTAATTTCCATGGTCTTTCTTCTAAGGATCCAGACACATTCCTTTCTTAATTCGACATTGTCTATTGGGGGTATGATTATAATTCTAATGCTTATAAATTCAAGGTATTGCCTGCTACCTTGAAGGGCACAACTTTGAGATGTTTTATGGGATTAGAAGGAGAATATATTACTACATGGGATGATATGAAGATGATTTTCATTGAAAAATATTAGGACTACTGCAATTCCTAATATGTGAAGGAAGATATTTTTAAGATTATGCATAAAGAGGATGAAAATATGGAAGATTTTATGGAACATTCTCAATGTAGTCTGCAAAGATTAGGCCACAGTGACTTGGATAAGAATATCTTGAAGATTATCTTTCTCAAAGCACTGGGGGAGGAATCTCTGGAGCTATTGAGCGTAGTAGGAAAAGGAGATATATGAAAGGAGGAACTTGATACCATCTTTGAATTATGTATCAAGTTCTCACGAGGGGCTACGAGACATAGGTAGGGATTGTAAGCTCTAAAAACATATATCGCAGTGGAGTTACAAAGGTTGAACTTTGAAATCTATTACACAACCTGAGAACCAATATTCTGAGTACATTATCATCACAACTAGAATTGTTGCAGGAGAAACAGAAATAGATGGAAGCATAGAAGGCTATTTCTATTTTGTACCCTCAATGTAGGAAGAAGCATCTGTTGAAGGAATGTTCATTAAATTCTGTGGAGACTTATGCGATATGTGAACAAAGTCATTCCACTAGTACTTGTCCGTCTCTTTTTGGATTGAAAGCAATCCCAAGAAGCATATCAGATTTATTTTGTGGGATCATGGAAACCATGGAAACCACGACCGTCAACCATGAATCAAGTTATGCCTCAATACTTGTCTCAGTATTTTAAAATATGAATTCTTGTAAGCAGTCTATACCTTTCTCACCTTCTTGGCTCTAGTCATACCAATATCCAATGCCGTGGAAACCCTCATACCCTCAATCTAGTCCAAATTCTTCATGGTCCCAGAATTTGCATGGAATTCCTCGTCTTCCCTTAAGAAAATTCTCCCAACACATACCACAACTGTAGCTACAACTTCCTCCCAATGCACCCACTGGTATTCCTCCTCTTCATGCTCAACTCCCTATCTAACCCAATCCAAATCAAATAATAGAGGGGATCAACAAGTTGAGACACTTAACCTCTATGTATATAGTATTTCCACCATGGAATGTAATGAATTAAATCTTCGATTTGGTCGGGTGGTCAATACTTAGAATTCCCCAGTAAATGTTGAACATACTAATGATAAAGTCTCAGAACGAGAACATAGAAAATATAGGATGAGCCAGCATAGATTCCTATAGAAAAACAAACCCCTTCAAAAACTATTGTCACTAGAGGATGTTATATTGGTCCACCCTATCCAGGAAGATAATCTTTGAGTAGAAAAAATCATCATCGTGAATTCAACTTTTTAGGGGACCTGTAGAATTTAATTTTCAAAGTTTTGTTACTTTAGGCTATGAAGGACATATTAATTTATGCCAAGACAATTAAAGAATATTGTTCTAAGAAATATAGTTAAAAACTGTTATGAAACCAGCTCACACAAAGATAGAAAAGATAGTTGAACACCTTAGAATTCAGCCTCTTTGAGGGGGCAACCTCCTTTAAATTACACAAAAGAACAATTCTTCTATGATTCAAATGAAAAAACCTCCTTTCTATATATAGGAGTCCAACGGGTCACAATATAACCAAGCCGACCTAACAATAATAATATAAAGGCACAAAAATAACAATACACGGATTCTATGGGGCACAATAATAACAATATGGGTGTTAACACCCAGGTTGTTCCCTTTGACTCCCAAGGGAATACGGCCGGGGTAACCACTAACCAAGCTTTGGATTATAGGTCCTAGCCTACCTATAATCAGAGAGGGCTCTCTCTTTAAGTTTTAGCTCTGTTTGTGAAGAATTTAGGCTAGTTGTGAGTTTCAGTTTTTGTTCAAGGTTTTGGTTGAATGATGTCTTTCAGTACCCAGGGTGGAAATATTCAGATAGAATTAGTTCATTGGGCAATGGAGTCTGTGGCTACATTTTGTTTTAAATATTGAGTGGGGATGTTGAAACTGCAGGGCCATTTAAATATTTCATGAAACAAACTTGAAATTGTGATGGTGAAACATGTTTAACCAGTGAAAAGCAATTAAGAATTTTCCACTAAGCTCGGGAGTGAGAAAGAGATCTATTGCACAGGAGAAGATTTGAATTCTTGAAGAACAGACCATGTGAAACATCTAGTTTGAAGATCCAGCAATTAAGAATTACACCTTTATAACTATAACTGAAGAAAACATTTATAACAGCGTAGATTGAGTTCAGGGTATTCTATGAATAAATCCTAGAACTATTCTTTTTCTCTGCCATTAAATGTGAAACATAGCACATGATTGGGTTATGAAGAAGTAATAAGAACACATAACGAAGAGTTTAGAGGAAACTTATTGAGCCATGAAATACGTAGGAATCCTGTAGCATTCAGCAAACACACTACAACGCCTGAGACAACACAGAAATTCAGAAATTCCATCAGCCTTTGTATTAATCCACTGAAAATTTACAGCATAAGATCTCTAGAAGAGAAAATCCACAACCCCTGCAAGCTTATGCGAGGGGGAATATATACAATCGGTTACACAAAATATCTGAACCGTTGAGTCACTTGAGAAGTAAATATGTTTACCAACTTTACAGAATAGCAGATAAGGAAGTTATTGCTGCTCTAAATACAAAATCAATGCTTTTTAATTCTGTCAGAAGACCTTTTGACCTTTGGAGGCCACTGAGTCGGTTGAGAGTTCTGCATAAATGCTGAATGATGTGTCTTTATGCTCTGTCATGCTGTAGTTGTCTGGGCCCTGTCATTTGTAACTGTCAGTGCTGCTCTGGTGGCCGAATTGGTTTGCTGAGTTGGCTCAGTCCATTCTTCTCCATACCTACTGAATGCATCAAATTTTCCTGTACATGATAACTTATGTTTTTTGATGAAAAAACTTGATGAGAGGCTCTTGTTCACAGTATCAACTGTATCATTTTGGTCCACCATTCCTTTGTGGGCAATTGATGTCTCAAAATTGCATCTAAGGTCTCATCTACCTCTGTATATTTGTAGAAGTTTGGAGGCACTTCAAACAAATGTTTGATCTCATTCGTAATGAAAAATAAGTTCTCTACTATGTTATAGAGACTTTGCCCAGATGCTGGCCCTGTTTCTTCTGAAGTACTTGGCCTTTCATTGATCTGATTGGTAGCAAATGTATTGACCCTTTTAGCATAGTTCTCATGTGAAAGTAGTTTCCCTCCACTGTTCAGTAAGCCAGGGAGACCTCTCCTTTGTAATGCTGCAAACTTGTCCATAAATCTGTTTACTTCTATCTGCATGTCCTAGCTTCTCCTTTCCAGTGTTTGTACTAGGCTTCTCAATCTAAGGACCCTCTTTATCAGTAGAATAGTTTCGGTTCTGTTAGGGATTCCTATTGCTGCCAGCTGAGGACCTGTACGGTTATTTAGCACGTTAATCATTCTATTGGCTATCTCAGGCATATTTCCTAGAGATGCCCTTGCTCTCTGGACTTCCCTGTGTGCTTTGCCTATGAGCTCCATTTGCTCATGAATGGTCTCTATATACTGCCACTGATCTGTGATTGATTGGCCAATGTTGGCCCATAAGACTGTTTTGAGCTGAGCCACCACTTTGTCAAGGGTGAGCTCTTTCTCCAGCTCTTTTATCTTCTCTTTGAGAGCCTTCACTTCTCTTCCCTTTTCAGCTATGCTTTGCTTTGACTTGTCATATTTTTCATTGAGCTTAGCCAAATTCTCCCTGGCTTCATTTAGCTCTGCCATTTGGGCTTCTAAGGCCTGAATTTCATTCTTCAGCTTCTGCATATCAAGGCTTGGAGCCTGCTCTGTTGTTGGTGCTAGTGCTGATGTAGAGGGCGCTGTTTGAGTTGTCTGCTCTGTAGGAGGGGCAGTAGTTTGAGGAGATTCCTCAAGGTTGATTATTTGTGGAGGGGGCTGTGATGTTTGGCCTCCTTCCTTCTGTTGTAGGGCTGCTTGCAGCGCAGCCTCTGACTCTCCCAATTTCTCCTGTGTCTGGATCAGTTGTTTGTATAATGATACCAGCATAGCTGTTGCATCTTGGTCATGCCTTAGTTGGGAAACCTCTTCTATCTGAGGATGAAGAGTTGCTGGGATCTTGATCATTTTTCTCAGTGCTGCCATGTCTGCATCTCTTAATTTCAATAGCGCTTGTATAGCCTTGGTGTCCTTGGGATCATGCCCAAGCTCTATGATGATATCCTCCAATGCTTTGATTCGGTTGTCCTTTGCCTAGGAGGGTGCTTTCTCCAACTCAAGTTGGGCAGCTGTGTTGTTTAGGCTATTTTCCAGCCTATAATTTACCAATGTTTTGTCTGCTAGAGTGGCATATACCATCTCACCCGTTTGCTTGTGTAATTCAATCTGATCCATGGGGTGGATGTCTTTTGCAAGGACCTCAAGGTTGGTTCTTATGTAGTCTGCTGCTGACTGTGGCTGCAGCATGGTTAGCATGAAATGACTCATTATCATTTTTCCCTCATGTACATCATATGCAGACATCAATCTCTGCTTATTTGTAGGAGCCATCTTTAATAAGTGGTTATAGAGCTGCACCTTGAGTGGCTCATTCCTCTTTTTGATATCAATAAATTGTTGTTTGATGCCTGTTTCAGCTCCCCTTTGGTGGCTTGAGGAGCTGACTTCTCCTCCAACTGTTCTTTCTTGTTCCTGCTGAAAGGAACTTGCAGATGCTTCCATGCTTGGTGGGCCCATGCACAAAGATTGCCCAATAGGCATTTCTTCTTCTGAGAGGGGATTCATTCTGTGCCTTTTCTCCCCTTGATTTGTGGATGTGGTGAGGGGAGTCTCCTGCTCTCTATCCCTCTTCTTTCCCTTTTCTTCTTTTTGTGGAGTTTGTAGCACTGAGGCCTCCACTGTCTTTTCTTGCATAGGAGGCACATTCTCTTGAGCCTGTTGCTCAGTGGATATTGGGGGTTCAGCTGTTTGTTCTTGCTGTTGTATTGGCTGCCCCTCTTTTTGTTGTTCTTTTTGCTGCTGTACTTCTTCATGAGGTGGCTGTTCTGGCTCCATCTCTTTCTCTTTGCCTTTGCTGGAAGCCTGATCAGTAGCTTTGGCTGCTTGCTGATGTGCTGTAGAAGATGAGGCAGCTGCTCCAAGTTGCCTTTGATATGAAGAGGAAACCTATCCACAAGTTTCCAAGTCAGCCTCCTTTTCAATATTCTTTGCATTTCTTTGTATCATTTTCTCTCTAGTAATTGCCTCTTCTAGGGTGCCCTCTTTCCAACTGAATAAGTTGGCATACTTCTCAATGTGAGGAAATCTGACATGAGCATAGCCACCCAATTTATGTTTTACCCTCCTGAGAGAAATGAAATGATTAGGGTCATAAGGTACCCAGTGAAAGTTGGTTTCCAATCGGAGGCATTCTAACATGCCACCTCCTTCCTTCCATCCCTCCTCCCTTATGTTGTAAATAAAAGGGCCTAGCTGGTTCCTGACTTTTAGTTGCACTTTATTGTTTTTACTATGGAAATTGACCATGTCTGCATTTCCAAACTGCCTGAAATACTCCAAGGCAAATAGTCTTATAGGGACATATCTTGGCAGCCTATAAGGGTCCAACTCACAGCCATATATTCTGATTACTGTATGGTGTTGGTAAAAGTAATAATCACCAATGCTGTAGGACTTATAGAGATGGAGAATTCTTTGCATTTCATCAGTCAATCTTGGAGGAGGAACACCATATAACAAGGTCAAAGCTGGATGAATGAAAAGGTCTATGAATTCACAGTATGTGTATGGTGAGCAAGAGGTGTGATGAAAAACTGAATTCCAAAACACAACCGACCTTGGATTTCCCTGGGCATCAAGTTTCTTGAGAGGAATAGGGAAACTGTCAGGTTGATAGAATAAGAACAGATGATATATGTATGAGTTGTATCTAAACACCTTTTCCCTTTCTAGATTCATCAGTTGCTCATGAATCTTGTTTGCAATGTATTCAGCATAGTCATAGTGCACAGCAGGAGGCTTCCCAGGAGAAAATATGGACAGCATGGCCATAATGGTGTCATCAACATCCTCAACTCCCTTGTAGCCCAGGACATAGCTAATCAAGTCTACAAGCATTTTGCCCAAGTCATTGAGATATGGGTTTCCAATAGGAGGCATTCTTACAGCTTCAGAGCTTGGCTTAATGAATAACTGATTAATTTTGTTGATTTGGGCACTAGACAGGCTGCCCCCCTTCTTTAATAAGTCCAACATGGAGAGAGGAGTCAATGGTCTTGCAGTGTGAAAGTGCAACATCTCCTTTATGGCCTCAGGGGTAATATGGAACAAGACTGAGCCTATGGGATTGAGAACAACTCTCTGACATGGATCATAGCATTCACAGCATCTATGGATCAAGTCTGGAAGGGAATTGACTTGAGGAAGGTTAAAAATGGACAAATTTGAGTCCCAAATCCCCAAGATATCAGCTCCACTGAGGTGTTGGGCCTTTAACTCATTCAGGAGATGGATGTTAAATTTGGAATTCATTGGAAATGAGTCTATCATCTGATAATCTTTATCCCCCAGGGCCTTCCATTCTAACTCTCTCTGTGGGGCATTGAGGGGTGCTATATTTAGTGCTATTGGTGTTTCCATGGCTAATAAGGCCTCTGATTTGTATGTGAACCGGTGTTACTGAACAGAGCAACAAAGGGGTATTTCTGGAACAAAGAGGTGAATTGCAAAGGAACAGAGGGTAACTGGTAGTGACAGCAATTGAAATACTGCACAGAGGACTGATAGAACAAATCCCAGGACTGGTAAACTCCCTCCAAGGTGAATTAGTGGAGATCGGGTCTTTTAAGTTCACGAATGCGCGAACTAACTGTGAATTTAGGTAAGTTTGACTAAATGCAGGTTCTGTAGATGAATTTTGACCCAACTACTGAAAATAGGCCTGGTTACTGGGATTTGCTGGTAGGTACAGTGTTCTTCACTGGTTTTAAGCTATCTTTGGAGAATTATGGACAAAACCAGGCACGAAGGGAATGATTCGGATAAATACCTTGTGAACTGCCGGCAATGGTCATAAATGCAGGTAGATTGGATGCGCCCACTGTCTTTGTAGCGATTTCTGCAGGTTGGCGACGGATTGGTCGTAAAATGCATGCAGAGCAAAGCAATAGTCTTTTTGGCAAAAGTGACAAAAACATGGTTTTTTGGTGAAAATATGGAATTTTTGGGATATTGGCACTTTTTTGGGTGACGTCAGCATGACGTCATCAGGTGGGGTCAGGGTCGGGTGATGTCGGCATGATGTCATCGGGTGACGTGGTGGCTTGTGAGTGGTCCACGGGGACTGGTGAGGTGGCGGACAGGTCGGAGCATTGTCGGACGGGGGCGCTAATGCGGCGGCGATGTGGCATGACATGTGCAAGACATGGCGGTGATGAGGACATGACGTGGGCACGACTGGTCAGCGGTAAACGGTAGGCGGTAAATGGTTTTCTCGGACCGCTCCGGATACGGAAGCAGTATTGTCAGAGGGCGGCCCGAGAGAATGTGGGGGTTACGCGTGGCAGAGGCCTGACGTCACCCTCTGACAGTTTCTCGGGCAATAAAGGTAGTACATCGGGACCACCCGATATGGATAAGGGTTGTCGGATGGGAGGGCCCAGATCCGACGGTCGACGGGTCATCAACCTGTCAGGGCGATACAACAGCGGGGGGAGAATATAATAATTTTTTTTGTGAAATGTGCGCCCGGCGGAAACTTTAGAAAAGTGGGTTTTCAAGCTGTGTTACGGGCAAAATGCATTATGTGCGGGTTTATTAACAAAGCCGGATTAAGGTTATTAATCCAAGCGGATCTTGGATTAATCCCAGGATTAATGTATGAGCGCTCTTTGGGTCGCGCTCTAATTTTTTAGCGCTTAAATCATTTAAAACCCAACTTAGAGCTATAATGCTCGGGGAAGGGGATACATAGGTATTTTTGGGATTTTTTGCATAATTTACATAATAATAGGGGAATAGGGGGTATAGGGAGTTAAATAGTAGAAGTTAGGGGTTAATATGAGTGGAAGAGGTGGATGAGGAGTGGAAACACTAAGTTTTATATGGAATCAACTTAGTTTAGGGAGTAGATCAAAATGAAAAGAATTTTACACAAGAAATGTGGCTTTTAAAGAAACAAGAACCACCATAAGACCTCAACTTTCTTCCATGAACACAACTGGTAATGGGATGTTAGCAATGAATGTGAGGGGGGAAAACAGGAAGTTAGACATGCTCCTTTGTATTGCTGCAAGATGATGGAGAAGAGGAACTTCTCTATCCACTGATGTTTCCTTTATGTCAGACCATCAAAATTCCATTGAAAGGAATGACATTTCTGCAACCCCCTCTACCTACCCATTAGCTTGCCTAGCATTTTTTGTTTCTTCATGGAGGGTGCACTTAGACTTGCAGACCCTCATGTGCCTTTTCTTTTCTTTTGGCTTTTTCCTTTTGATTTGCTATCTAGAACTACCCTTATTGCTTCCAAGGTCCCAGATTAAGCAGTTGGGAACCTTAATTCTCTACCTAACTACTGGTCTGCCAAGATTGAACAGTTTGGACAGACTTCTTTCTCTATTCTACAACAATAAATTGAAAAATGGCATGATCCAGATTAAGCTGTTGGATCACCCATCCAAAATTGAGTCAATATCAAGCTATGTACACATATTACCTTCTCTTGAAAATATGGGATGCTTGCATCACCAAAGCAGAGCATATATGGAACTTCCTTTGACAATCATGAAATATGAAACCTATTGGTATAGGTATCTAACAGTGGCTCCACATGGGGATGGTTTTTCCATTTGAAAGACCAAGAACAGCAGGTCAGAAAGCCTTGGCCCTAGATTTCTTTTACCAAAACTTGGAGTTGTCCTCCTTGAAATCTCAAAATTGTGCTCAGTCATACTTGTGCGACTTGCTGAACTAAAAGCCTTTTCTTGGTTCTGCAGGACCTTTCAAACTGGGCTATTCACATGTTGAAAGAAAACATTATATACAACAGATTATATACAGGGGAACAACCATGCTATGTTCATGGAAAGTAGTCAAAATAGTGCTTCAACATCCTGCCATTCACAGGACCTTCATCCAAGTCAGTTTCATCCAGATTTTTTAGGAAGTAAGTGTTATTTCCTTGCACTGCCTGGATGACAAATGGTCCTCTCCAAAGGGAATCAATTTTTCCATGTTTTCCTTTATCTTCCCTTCTTGAATCCCACTTAAGGACTTTGTCACCCATGTTGAAATCTTCGGCCTTAGTTCTTCTATCAAAAGCTTTCTTTAACTTTTCTTGTAAAACTTGAACTCTGCTATAAACTTGGTCTCTAGTTTGCTGCAAACATATTATTTGATTGATCCTTCTTTGCATATCATTTGGTTCAGCCTGGCTTTCTTGAAGAAGTTTCATGACAAGGATCCCTAGTGATGAAGGAAATTCGGCTTCTAATTCATAGACTAACTCATATGGGCTGACCCCAATGGATCTCTTGGTTGTTAGTCTATCTGCCCATAAGGCATTCACAAGCTTCTTATGCCAATTCTTCTTATTTTCTTCCAACACCTTCTTTATGATGTTTACAAGGCTTTTATTTGAGGATTCAGCAAGGCCATTTCCTTGGGGATAGTATGCAGTAGAATAGCCCAAGGTCATGTGGTATTTGTGGCAGAAGTTCACCATCTTCTTGGATCTAAAGGCAACAACATTGTCTGTTATGATCTTATCAGGACAACCAAATCTAGACAATATGTTATTCTCCAAAAACTGAATGATTGTTGAATCATTTGCCTGTCTACATGGGATGGCCTCAATCCATTTGGTGAAGTAGTTTGTGGCTGTGAGGATCCATCTATGTTGGCCTGAAGATGAGGGATGAATTTCCCCAATGAAATCCAAGCCCCATTGTTGAAAAGGTCTCTCTGTTGCAATAGGCCTCAAAGGAAGTGGCAGTAACTTTCTCTTTCCCTCAAAGACTTGGCATTTATGACATGAAGTGGTAAATTTTTTGACATCAAAGAAAACAGTGGGCCAATAGTAACCATCCCTCAGTATTTTGTCCACAGTGGACTTCCAATAGAGGTGTCCACCACAGTCACCTGCATGGAATTCTTTCATGACATTGTTAGTCTCATTCTCAATTAAGCAGTTTAACAATATACCCTCATGGTTTTTCCAAAGCAAATTGCCATCCATGACATAAAATCTTGAAGCTTTCATTTTTAGGAACCTACATTTAGTTCTGGACAATCCTGGGGGAGCACACAGGTTTTGCAATATATAACAGATGTCAGAATACCACAAAGATTGTTCAAAGGCTACATTGATCTTTGGAGTCGCCAGCTCCGGTTCACTGTCCAGTTGGTTGATGTCCAAGGCTTGGAAATTTGTTTCAGACATTAATTTGGCCAAACCTTGCCCTTTTATCAGTTTTGTAGGTTTTATTTCAATGTCAAATTCTAAAATGTTGGCAATCCATTTTCCTCTTCTGCCCTCTAAGTTCTCTTGAGTAAGTATGTCTTTCACAATGGGACTTCGTACATAAGCTATAACATGGGAGTATAGGATATAAATCCTAAAGTCTTTGATGGCTTTGACCAAAGCATATGCTTGCTTTTCCATGATCTGATATTTCAGGGGTGCATCTCTGAGAGCTCTACTAAAGAAAGCAATAGGTCTCTCATTTCCTTGGTCATCTTTCTGTAATAAGAAAGCAGCAATGGTATGCTGGGAGGCAAAAGAGAAAACGATAAATTCTTTGTCAAATTGTGGATTTGTTAAGACTCGAGTTTGGGTAAGGGCCAATTTTATTCCTTCAAAAGCTTGATTTTCTTCTACTGTCCATTTTACTTTTGAATCCTTTTTAAGCATGTTATTGAGTAATCTGCTCAATTCTGCCAAATTTGGGATAAATCTCCTTAGGAAGTTGATCTTCCCCAAGAATGCTTGTAATTCTTTGATGTTTCTTGGGTGGGGCATTTGCAAGATGGCTTGTATTTTATCTGGGTCAATCCTAATGCCATCCTTTGAAATAATATGACCCAATAACTTGCCTTCTACCAAACCAAACATGGATTTCTTGGGATTTAAAGAAATTCCATACTTCCTACAAGTTATGAATATTTGCCTTAGATGTTTCAAATGTTCTTGGTTAGATTTTGAGAAAGGTGTGAGGTCATCTAAGTAGATGACAAGGAAATCATGAATCTCTTTGGCAAAAGCAATATCCATTGCTCTTTGAAAGGTAGCTCCTGCATTTTTTAACCCAAAACGCATTTTGACATATTTGAAGGTTCCCCATGGGGTTGTGAATGTTGTTTTGTCCTGATCATCAGGGTGAACTAAGATCTGGTTGAAACCTGAGAATCCATCAAGTAGAGAAATTCTTGAGGCCCCCACTACTTTTTGCAAGATGTGATCCATCTTGGGTAAGGGGTAATTATATTTTAGGGACACTTGATTTAAGTTCCTTAGATCAACACAAAGCCTTATTTCACCAGTTTTCTTTCTTGTAGGGACCAAATTTGAAATCCAATCAGAAAACCTGATTGGTGCTATGATGCCAGCTTTAAACATCTTTTGCACTTCTTTTTCAATTGAAGGGAGAAGCATAAGATTGATTCTCCTAAATTTCTGTTTAAAGGGTTTTTGATTGGGCTTAAGAGGGATTGTGTGTTGGATCACAGAGGTGTCATAGGCTTTTAAATCCTCATAACTCCATGCAAAGACATCTTGAAACTCTTTGAAGAGGTCAATGTATTTAGGCTTCTGATCAGGAGGTAATGATGCAGACAATTTTATTATCTTGGGCTTCTCAATAGTTCCAATGTTGCACTCTTCAATGGCAGCATTAAGAGGCTGCAATTTTGGTTTTCTAGGGACATCATTTGAGTCAAATATGTCCTCTAATGGAGCTAGGCCTGTTGGAAGAAAATTGTCTTTCAATTGTATAACTTCTTCTTCAGCATCAGCTATTTCCACAGAATGTAATTGTTCAAGTTCTTGTATTTTCTCCTGGTCAAAGTTTGTTGGACAAAGCATTTGATTTGCTGTTTCGAGTGAGATTTTTGTTTGGTGTTGTTCACCTAGTATTTGTGAATCACTTGCAGCCTCAGTATCAATATTTAGTCCTGAAAATTCTTGCTGCAAAGTCAAGGAATTTTTTATTTGGGTATCATCCTCAAACACTTGCCAATCCTTGACATTGTTTGGGACATAAGGTATGTGTTTTATCTCAGCTGTAATGTTGGGTTGTGTTATATTATTTCCACGACTAACCTACGTAGTTAAACGGGGGGTTAGAGGGGGGTGGTAGCCCCCCTTCGTTGCGCCGATTGCGCAGCGGGGGGGTCACAAGGGGGGCGGCAGCCCCCCCTGTCCGGGGGGTTTGAGGGGGCCGGGTAGCCCCCCTCTACGGGGTCCAGGGCAGCACCCCGGGAATTTTTTTTTTGGACCCTATAATAGGTTGGGCGAACCTACCTATGGTTTTGTGCATGATTTTCGCACATGGTATTGGACGCGATGGTTTTTCGGTCCATGGTATTGGATGCTTCGGCATGTATAAATATGTATTGTAACATTGAAAGGAACATAATGAAAAATGAAGCTGGTAGTCCCAGTTTTGGGATCGAGGGAAAAATCTCTGTGCATATGTGTTTTATGGGTTATGCTCTCGCATTGTTTATTTTCTTTGTTTAAGAATTCGTATGCAGGTAATTTTTGTACAGGGTTAAAACCTACATTTGGCATCAGAGCTGTTTTGGCTTCAAGGGGACGCCTTTGTTGCTGAGGGGTTTCGCTCGGGCCTGTGGTAGACCCTGTTCAGTGGGAGATTTGCGAGATCGATTTTGGTGGTGAAAGAAGATGGCGAGCAGTGGAAAGATCAAGATTGAGAAGTTCAATGGTTAGAGTTTTGAGTTGTAGAAACTCAAGATGGAGGATCTGTTGGTTGATAAAGATCAGTGGATTGTGGTAGATCCGGGTAATAAACCATCGGGAGTGACCGATGAAGAATGGAAGAAATTGGATCGGAAGGCGAAGAGCACAATACGATTGTGTGTCTCAGATTCAGTATTGCTGAATGTATGAGGGGAAGCTACGGCAAAGGCTTTGTGGGTCAAGTTAGGGACTTTGTACCAATCTAAGTCTCTGGTGAATAAACTGTTCCTGCAAAAAAAGCTGTATAACTTGAGGATGAAAGATGGAGACTCGGTGACAGAGCATCAGAATGCGTTTAATATTGTGGTAAGTCAATTATTATCTGTTGATATTAAAATTTCAGATGAAGATAAGTGCATCAGTCTATTGTGTTCTCTACCAGATTCGTGGGATAGTCTGGTTATTGCAATAGGTAGCAATGCAACTACGTTGTAGTTTGATGAAATAGTCTCAGCCTTGCTGACGGAGGAGATGAGACGAAAGAATATGGACAACCAGAATGGTGATGCCTTGTCTGTACGAGGACGTTCCCAAAATAGAAACAAAAATAAGTCATCGAGTGGGAGATCTAAATCTCCAGGAAAACCTACAAAGGTGGTGTGCTGGAAATGCGGAAAGGAAGGGCACTTCAGAAGGGATTGTAAATCTAAAGCTCCTGATAAAGGAAAGGGATCTGATGATGCTCCTTCTACAGAGGCGAAAACCACCTCAGATGAAGGTGGGGATGTGTACTTGGCTTCTTCAAGTACACATGTAGATCATGAGGCATGGTTGATTGACTTGGGTGCCTCCTTTCACTTCACTCCCCATAGAGAGTGGTTCTGCGAGTATGAGAAATACGATGGTGGTGATGTCTTCTTAGGAGATGATAGGAAGGCTAGAATCATTGGTCGGGGAAAAGTAAAGTTGAAGTTGCAAGGTGGAAGGGTTAGAACACTTCCGGGTGTTCTACATATTCCTGCATTGGCCAGAAATCTGATTTCTGTAAGCAAGTTGGATGATGCAGGTGTAAAGACGGTGTTCGAGAAAGATACCTACAAGATGGTTCGAGGAGCACTGATATTGATGTGGGGAGTTCGGATTGGAACTCTGTACGAGCTACAAGGTAGCACTGTTGTTGATGGGTGCAATAGTTCTATGGTTCCTGAAAATGGACTAGAAAATCTAGTGGTCTCTGGAGAGAAGACCATGTTGTGGCATCAAAGGCTTGGACATATTGGAGAGAAGGGCCTTCGAATACTTCATGGTAAAGGTATGGTAGAAGGTATGAATGATAGCTGTCTGGATTTTGATTTCTGTGAAAATTGTGTGTATGGGAAGCAGAATCGAGTGAGTTTCCCCTCTAGTGGTAAGAGGACGAAACAGATATTAGAGCTTGTGCACAGTGATGTGTTTGGACCTGTGAAGGTTCCATCACTGGGTAAGTCTGTGTACTATGTATCATTCATAGATGACTTCTCAAGGAATACATGGATATATTTCCTTAAGAAGAAATCTGAAGTCTTTGACATGTTTAAAGAATTTAAGGCTCTGGTGGAAAATCAGACAGAGAAGAAGATAAAGGTGCTGAGGACAGATAATGTTGGAGAATTTTGCAGCAAGGAATTTGAAGAATTTTGTAAGAAGTGTGGTATAGCACGGGAGAAGACTACTCCATATACACCTCAGCAAAATGGAGTCGCAGAAAGAATGAACAAGACGTTGATGGAAAGGGAAAGAAGCATGCTCAGTGGTGCCGGGTTAGGACAGGAATTCTAGGCAGAGGCGGTGGATACTGCACGTTACCTAATCAACAGATCACCCTCATCAGCGTTGGACAATAAGACTCCACAAGAAGTATGGGCTGGTAAGAAACCTTCTCTTTCACATCTGAGGGTATTTGGATGTGATGCATATGTACATGTTCCAAAGGAGAAACGAACCAAGTTGGATAGTAAATCTGAAAAAGTGCATCTTTATTGGGTATAAGGATGGTTTAAAGGGTTATAAGCTTTGGAACCCAGTCACACGGAAGGTTGTGTACATCCGAGATGTGGTGTTCAAAGAGGTAAAAGATGTTATTCAATCTAAAGTCCAACCAAAGGAACCTGAGAAGATAGAGTTTGAGCCAAAGGAGGAAGAATCAGACTCTGCAACAGAGGAGGAATCAGAAGATGAAGAGCCACAAACTCCAGCTGTGAGAAGATCAGGTCGAGAAAGAAGGCAGCCAGAAAGGTACCATATGCTTTCAGTTCAAATTTTTCTTTGTCTGTTACTGATGATGATCCCAGAACTGTGAAGGAAGCAGTGGATTCAGAGGATGGAAAACTCTGGAAAGAGGCCATGGTTGATGAAATGGCATCTTTGCACAAAAATGAGGCTTGGGATTTGGTAGATTTGCCGGCTGGAAGGAAACCCATTGGCAGCAAATGGGTGTTCAAGAAGAAGACTAATGCAGAAGGAAAGGTGGAGAAATACAAAGCTCAGTTGGTAGAAAAAGGTTATTCCCAGGTGCCGGGAATTGATTTTGGTGATATTTTTTCTCCTGTTGCCAAGGTAGCTTCTATTAGATTACTTTTATCTGTTGCTGCTGCTTTTGATTTTGAGGTAGAACAGATGGATGTGAAGACAGCATTTCTTCATGGGGGTTTGGAAGAGGAAATCTACATGAGGCAACCTGAAGGCTTTGCGGTGAAGAGTAAGAAAGAACTTGTATGCAAGTTAAAGAAGTCTCTGTATGGGTTAAAACAGTCACCAAGGATGTGGTATCAGAAATTTGATACATTTATACGGGGACTTGGTTTCACCAGAAGCAAAGCAGATCATTGTGTGTATTTTAAATTAATTGGTGACCGTGTTATTTATCTGGTCTTGTATGTGGATGATATGTTGCTGGTTGGAAATGACAAAGAAATTATCCAGGATTTGAAGACCCAATTGTCCTCCAAATTTGACATGAAAGATCTTGGTGCTGCAAACTATATTTTGGGCATGGAAATTAAAAGAGATCGGGCAAAGAGGAAGCTCTGGTTAAACCAGAGGAAGTATGTCGAGACAATACTGCAGAGGTTTAATATGCAGGATAGTAAACCGGTGAAAGTTCCTATTCCTGTAGGTGTGAGGTTATCTGCTGAACAGTGTCCCAAGACACAAGAAGAGGAAGAGGACATGTCCCGTGTTCCATATGCAAGTGCAGTCGGTAGCCTGATGTATGCAATGGTCTGTACTAGACCAGACATTGCACATGCAGTGGGAGTATTTAGCAGGTTTATGTCAAAACCTGGGAAGGAGCACTGGACAGCAGTGAAGCGGGTTTTCAGGTATTTGCGTGGCACTAGTGATTATGGTTTGTGCTACCAAGGAAGACCAAGATTGGACAGAGTGTTGGATATTCATGGTTTTGTTGATGCAGACTGGGCTGGAGATCTGGATCAAAGAAGATCTACAAGTGGGTATGTGTTTAACCTATTTGGAGGTGCAGTCAGTTGGATGAGTAAGAAACAATCTGTAGTGGCACTATCAACTATAGAGGCAGAATACATGGCAGCCACTCATGCAAGCAAGGAAGCAGTTTGGTTGTAGAGATTGTGTTCAAGTATGGGGTTAGTACAGGGAGCTATAAGAATAGACTGTGACAGCCAAAGTGCAATTTTCTTGGAAAAGAACCCTGCTTATCATTCAAAGATAAAGCACATTGATGTTCAGTATCACTTTGTGAGGGATATGATAGAAGACAAAAAGGTGTTGCTGGTAAAGGTGGACACTTTGAAGAATACTGCAGATGCATTGACAAAATCTGTGAGCTCTGAGAAGTTCTCTTGGTGTAGAGAAACAATGGGTGTTTCAGGGCTGGAAAAATGACTAAGCTCTCCTGTGGCCCCCTGTGGAAAGAAAACAACAAGTGGGAGATTGTTGGGTTGTGTTATATTCTTTCCACGACTAACCTACGTAAAAAAAATTTGGACCCTATATTAGGTTGGGGGAACCTACCTATGGTTTTGTGCATGATTTTCGCACATGGTATTGGACACGATGGTTTTTCGGTCCATGGTATTGGATGCTTCGGCATGTATAAATATGTATTGTAACATTGAAAGGAACATAATGAAAAATCAAGCTGGTAGTCCCAGTTTTGGGATCCAGGGAAAAATCTCTGTGCATATGTGTTTTATGGGTTATGCTCTCGCATTGTTTATTTTCTTTGTTTAAGAATTCGTATGCAGGTAATTTCTGTACAGGGTTAAAACCTACATGTAAAGCAATGGTGGGGTTCAAAAGGTAGTTTACAAGTGCTTGCAAATGTAGCCAAACTATGAGCATGAAGATTATGGGTTCTAGGAATCTTGGTAATTTGAAATTCAGTGAAGGAATTTGGTATTTCAGCAGCAGCAGACCTATAAGATCTCAGTATTTTGTCATTAGTGACAAAATGTCCCTTTACTTGTTGGATAATTAGGTCTGAGTCTCCCATGATTGAAACTTTTATGGCTTGTAAGGATTTTACTAGCTTGAGGCCTAGTAAGAGAGCTTCATATTCCGCCATATTGTTGGTGCACCTGAAGTTTAACCTGTAGGCTCGGCCCTCTGCATGACTGTTTTGTTTGTTATGTATCCAAATCCCCGCTCTTGCCCCTAATTTGTTGACTGATCCATCAAACTCAAGGAACCATAATATCTCCTGTTTTAAGGGGTTTTCAACATTCTTACTATAATTTGGGATTATAAGTTGGAGTTCTTGTTTTTCATCTGGTTTATCTTTTAGGAGAGACTCATCAATTGGTTTCTCAATTTGGATCTCTTGGGGACTTGGTTGCTTACTCTCATGCATGTTTTGTTCAAGTGTGACTGATTTATTATCACTCTCAGGGCTTGTATCATCATTGAATAGAATAAAGGAATCCATATCTGAATGGACTGCATAAATGGGGAAGTTCTGAGGCTTTTCTTCACTGCTCACCATGTATTTCATAAGTGACTCTCTGTATAGCCTCTTGGGTTGACCAAATACTGAGATGGTTGCATATGACATGTCTAATTGTAGGGAACCTTGGAGTTTAGCCCCCCATGATCTTGATAACAACATTCCATATTTGGGTGGGATATCGGCAACTACAACATCCATTAAGATTGTTTTGTTTGGATATTGGACCAGGGATACACAGATCTTTTATCAATCCTAAACACTTAACTTGGCTGGAGTCAAATGAAAATAGGTCCTTATAGGGTCTTGTAATGTCTAAGTTGAGTCTCTCCATCACTGATTTAGGCATAAGGTTATGAGATGCACCTGAATCAAACATTGCATTGTGTAATATCTTATCATGAACATGCAAGCTGACATAAAAAGTTAAGATCCCTGTAACTGTTGTCTTTCCATCAACCTCTGGGCCGAAAAGTAGTTCTGGGGTATCATCCAACACGTTGAAATCATCTTTATTATGGGTAAGTTCAAGGGACTTTTTGATTTGTTGTTTGTAAATGTCATGCTTGGCTAGCTCTGAAAGAGGAATGACTATCTTCAATTTTCCTATTTCAGCTTCTAAGTCAAAGGGTTTTTCAGCTTGGACCTTGGTGTTGTGGTTGACAACCCTTTCTTTGTTGTTCAAGTTTTCTTCTTGGTTTTCACTCTGATCTTGAGGCTTGTCCTTCTTACTCATCTTCTGCAAAGTAATGCTTGGATTAGGTTACAAGGGTGATGTAGCCATTACTTGTTGTTTTGGGGAAGATATTTAAGTTATTTCTTCAACTGTTACTTCCTTTGTAATGGAATCAGTTTTGTCAATTGGCTCTGTGACCATGGTTTTTTTAGGGAAAGGAGTGTCCTTTGTTTTCTCAGGCTGTGTCACATTTATGGTTCTTCTCCTTAGCTTGTATTGTTTATGAACTTCATAAACAACTGTGTCATAGCCTTGTTTAAAGTCAAATGACTCACTTGACTTGGTTTGAAACTGTTTAATATCATCATCCTTATGATCTTCTTGACTTAGGAAAACTTGTTGATCATCATTCAGGCCCATTAGGTTAATGTGGGTGTCATCTATTTGTTCGTTAGAAGTGGATGCTTCTGTATAATTTTCTTGGAACGGAGGCCTGATCTCTGGTTCAGAATTAGCTTTACCAACATTAAGATTTTGGTTTCTTCTGAAATTAGGATTCCTAATAGGATTATTCTGTGGTGCTTCCCATGATGACTTCCTCTCAACTGATTCTACTCTGTCACCTAATCTCTGCATACCAGTGATTATTGCATCCAGTTTTTGATCCCAGCCTGAAGGCTCTTCTTTGAAAGTGGTCTTTCTCTTAGTTCTTGTCCTATTTCTCTTGGCTATCAGATTAGCTTCCACACTTACTGCTATATCTTGCATTTCAGCTAAAGTTATGGGAGCCCTTTCCCTTAATTGATATGCCATATCTGAATCAAATCAATCAGGGAAGTTATATAAAGCTAGATCCGGTGGGGGTCTAAGATTTTGGGGAATAACATTGTAGACATTATTAAACTGAGCACAGTAGTCCAGGACAGTTTCTTGGGGACCTCTTTTGATAGTGTTGTATTCAGATAATATATGGAGTAGGTCCTTCTTATTCTCCCATCTGTTGATAAATGTTTGATAGAGGGCTTCAGGGTCAGCTATGGAATTTGGTGTAAGTGACCTAAACCATGTTCTTACATCCCCCGTTAAGCTTTGCACAAAAATTTTCATCCTAACCCCATCATCATCTATTTCGTAGTTTTCAAAGTAGTCCTGCATTTTCTTAGTATGTTGAAGGGTTGGATATGAGCCAGTACCATCAAAGTATGAGATCTTGCTTTGGTACTCTTGAGGCAGAGGAGCTAGATTGGTCGGTAACTGCAGTGGGGCATATCTATTAGCCATGTTTGGTGGGAAAACATGGATAACAGGGATGAATGGGACAAGTGGAGGAAATGGGATGAAAGGGGTGTGTGTATTTGATGGAGTGGTTGAAAGGATACCTGGTAAAGTGGATGAACAACTAGGAGACTGTGGGCCAGTTGTATGAGGATGTAGAGAAGCCTTAGTAGGGGTTGGAATGTCAGTTTGGAGACCTGCTTCCGAACTTGAATCTGATAAGGTTCCTTCTCATTTGTGTCTCTTGAGGATTCTTGCAATCAAGTTTGGATTTTGAAACTCAAGTGCTGGATCAGGATCTGGGTTTGATCTTGTGTAACGAGTTTTCTTCTTAGAAGGCCAGCTTCTATAAATTTCTTTCTGAGAATTTTTAAGGAAGTAGTGATCTTTTGATAAGGACTGGTTAGTTATAGCACAACTATATGAGAATTAATACTGAATAAAGATTGACTGAGGCAGCTTTTATATATTCCTGCAAATGCAAAGCAGAGGCAGTTTCTAAGGCTAACTGGCTGTCACTCAGGCTTTATCTACAGCATTAAGAATCAGGTAAGAGGTTTCGAAGTTCATCCAGGTCCCCAGCGGAGTCGCCATTTATGTTAACACCCAAGTTGTTCCCTTTGACTCCCAAGGGAATACGGTCGGGGTAACCACTAACCAAGCTTTGGATTATAGGTCCTAGCCTACCTATAATCAGATAGGGCTCTCTCTTTAAGTTTTAGCTCTGTTTGTGAAGAATTTAGGCTAGTTGTGAGTTTCAGTTTTTGTTCAAGGTTTTGGTTGAATGATGTCTTTCAGTACCCAGGGTGGAAATCTTCAGATAGTATTAGTTCATTGGGCGATGGAGTCTGTGGCTACAGGTTGTTTGAAATATTGAGTGGGGATGTTGAAACTGCATGGCCATTTAAATATTTCATGAAACAAACTTGAAATTGTGATGGTGAAACATGTTTAACCAGTGAAAAGCAATTAAGAATTTTCCACTATGCTGTGGAGTGAGAAAGAGATCTATTGCACAGGAGCAGATTTGAATTCTTGAAGAATAGACCATGTGAAAGATATAGTTTGAAGATGCAGAAATTAAGAATTACACCTTTATAACTATAACTGAAGAAAACATTTATAACAACATAGATTGAGTTCAGGGTATTCTATGAATAAATCCTAGAACTATTCTTTTTCTCTGCCATTAAATGTGAAACATAGCACATGATTGGGTTATGAAGAAGTAATAAGAACACATAATGAAGAGTTTAAAGGAAACCTATTGAGCCATGAAATACGTAGGAATCCTGTAGCATTCAGCAAACACACTACAACGCCTCAGACAACACAAAAATTTGGAAATTCCATCAGCCTTTGTATTAATCCACTGAAAATTTACAGCATAAGATCTCTAGAAGAGAAAATCCACAACCCCTGCAAGCTTATGCGAGGGGGAATATATACAATCAGTTACACAAAATATCTGAACCGCTGAGTCACTTGAGAATTAAATATGTTTACCAACTTTACAGAGTAGCAGATAAGGAAGTTATTGCTGCTCTAAATACAAAATGAATGCTTTTTAATTCTGTCAGAAGACTTTTTGACCTTTGGAGGCCACTGAGTCGGTTGAGCATTCTGCATAAATGTTGAATGATGTGTCTTTATGCTCTGTCATGCTGTAGCTGTCTCGGCCCTGTCATCTGTAACTGTCAGTGCTGCTCTGGTGGCCGAATTGGTTTGCTGAGTTGGCTCAGTCCATTCTTCTCCATACGTACTGAATGCATCAAATTTTCCTGTACATGATAACTTATGTTTTTTTATGAAAAAACTTGATGAGAGGCTCTTTTTCATAGTATCAACTGTATCATTTTGGTCCACCATTCCTGTGTGGGCAATTGATGTCTCAAAATTGCATCTAAGGTCTCATCTGCCTCTGTATATTTGTAGAAGTTTGGAGGCACTTCAAACAAATGTTTGATCTCATTCATAATGAAAAATAAGTTCTCTACTCTGTTATAGAGACTTTGGCCAGATTCTGGCCCTGTTTCTTCTGAAGTACTTGGCCTTTCAGTGATCTGATTGGTAGCAAATGTATTGACCCTTTTAGCATAGTTCTCATGTGAAAGTAGTTTCCCTGCACTGTTGAGTAAGCCAGGGAGACCTCTGCTTTGTAATGCTGCAAACTTGTCCATAAATCTGTTTACTTCTGTCTGCATGTCCTTGCTTCTCCTTTCCAGTGTTTGTACTAGGCTTCTCAATGTAAGGACCCTCTTTATCAGCATAATAGTTTCGGTTCTGTTAGGGATTCCTATTGCTGCCAGCTGAGGACCTGTACGGTTATTTAGCATGTTAATCATTCTATTGGCTATCTCAGGCATATTGCCTAGAGATGCCCTTGCTCTCTGGACTTCCCTGTGTGCTTTGCCTATGAGCTCCATTTGCTCATGAATGGTCTCTATATACTGCCATTGATATGTGATTGATTGGCCAATGTTGGCCCATAAGACTGTTTTGAGCTGAGCCACCACTTTGTCAAGGGTGAGCTCTTTCTCCAGCTCTTTTATCTTCTCTTTGAGAGCCTTCACTTCTCTTCCCTTTTCAGCTATGCTTTGCTTTGACTTGTCATATTTTTCATTGAGCTTAGCCAAATTCTCCCTGGCTTCATTTAACTCTGCCATTTGGGCTTCTAAGGCCTGAATTTCATTCTTCAGCTTCTGCATATCAAGGCTTGGAGCCTGCTCTGTTGTTGGTGCTGGTGCTGATGTAGAGGGCGTTGTTTGAGCTGTCTGCTCTGTAGGAGGGGCAGTAGTTTGACGAGATTCCTCAAGGTTGATTACTTGTGGAGGGGGCTGTGATGTTTGGCCTCCTTCGTTCTGTTGTAGGGCTGCTTGCAGCACAGCCTCTGACTCTCCCAATTTCTCCTGTGTCTAGATCAGTTGTTTGTATAATGATACCAGCATAGCTGCTGCATCTTGGTCATGCCTTAGCTGGGCAACCTCTTCTGTCTGAGGATGAAGAGTTGCTGGGATCTTGATCATTTTTCTCAGTGCCGCCATGTCTGCATCTCTTAATTTCAACAGCGCTTGTATAGCCTTGGTGTCCTTGGGATCATGCCCAATCTCTATGATGATATCCTCCAATGCTTTGATTCGGTTGTCCTTTGCCTGGGAGGATGCTTTCTCCAACTCAAGTTGGGCAGCTGTGTTGTTTAGGCTATTTTCCAGCCTATAATTTACCAATGTTTTGTCTGCCAGAGTGGCATATACCATCTCACCCGTTTGCTTGTGTAATTCAATCTGATCCATGGGGTGGATGTCTTTTGCAAGGACCTCAAGGTTGGTCCTTATGTAGTCTGCCGCTGACTGTGGCTGCAGCATGGTTGGCATGAAATGACTCATTATCATTTTTCCCTCATGTACATCATATGCATACATCAATCTCTGTTGATTTGTAGGAGCCATCTTTAATAAGTGGTTATATAGCTGCACCTTGAGTGGCTCATTCCTCTTTTTGATATCAATAAATTGTTGTTTGATGCCTGTTTCAGCTCCCCTTTGGTGGTTTGAGGAGCTGACTTCTCCTCCAACTGTCCTTTCTTGTTCTTGCTGAGAGGAACTTGCAGATGCTTCCATGCTTGGTGGGCCCATGCCCAAAGATTGCCCAAAAGGCATTTCTTCTTCTGATAGGGGATTCATTCTGTGCCTTTTCTCCCCTTGATTTGTGGATGTGGTGAGGGGAGTCTCCTGCTCTCTATCCCTCTTCTTTCCCTTTTCTTCTTTTTGTGGAGTTTGTAGCACTGAGGCCTCCACTGTCTTTTCTTGCATAGGAGGCACATTCTCTTGAGCCTGTTGCTTAGTGGATATTGGGGGTTCAGCTATTTGTTCTTGCTGCTGTATTGCCTGCCCCTCTTTTTGTTGTTCTTTTTGCTGCTGTACTTCTTCATGAGTTGGCTGTTCTGGCTCCATCTCTTTCTCTTTGCCTTTGCTGGAAGCCTGATCAGTAGCTTTGGCTGCTTGCTGATGTGCTGTAGAAGATGAGGCAGCTGCTCCAAGTTGCCTTTGATATGAAGAGGAAACCTGTCCACAAGTTTCCAAGTCAGCCTCCTTTTCAGTATTCTTTGCATTTCTTTGTATCATTTTCTCTCTAGTAACTGCCTCTTCTAGGGTGCCCTCTTTCCAACTGAATAAGTTGGCATACTTCTCAATGTGAGGCAATCTGACATGAGCATAGCCACCCAATTTATGTTTTACCCTCCTGAGAGAAATGAAATGATTAGGGTCATAAGGTACCCAGCGAAAGCTGGTTTCCAATCGGAGGCATTCTAGCATGCCATCTGCTTCCTTCCATCCCTCCTCCCTTATGTTGTAAAGAAAAGGGCCTAGTTGGTTCCTGACTTTTAGTTGCACTTTCTTGTTTTTACTATGGAAATGGACCATGTCTGCATTTCCAAACTGCCTGAAATACTCCAAGTCAAATAGTCTCATAGGGACATATCTTGGCAGCCTATAAGGGTCCAACTCACAGCCATATGTTTTGATTACTATATGGTGTAGGTAAAAGTACCAATCACCAATGCTGTAGGACTTAGAGAGATGGAGAATTCTTTGCATTTCATCAGTCAATCTTGGAGGAGGAACACCATATAACAAGGTCAAAGCTGGATGAATGAAAAGGTATATGAATTCACAGTATGTGTATGGTGAGCAAGAGGTGTGATGAAAAACTGAAGTCCAAAACACAACCGACCTTGGATTTCCCTGGGCATCAAGTTTCTTGAGAGGAATAGGGAAACTGTCAGGTTGATAGAATAAGAACAGATGATATATGTATGAGGTGTATCTAAACACCTTTTCCCTTTCTAGATTCATCAGTTGCTCATGAATCTTGTTTGCAATGTATTCAACATAGTCATAGTGCACAGCAGGAGGCTTCCCAGGAGAAAATATGGACAGCATGGCCATAATGGTGTCATCAACATCCTCAACTCCCTTGTAGCCCAGGACATAGCTAATCAAGTCTACAAGCATTTTGCCCAAGTCATTGAGATATGGGTTTCCAATAGGAGGCATTCTTACAGCTTCAGAGCTTGGCTTAATGAATAACTGATTAATTTTGTTGATTTGGGCACTAGACAGGCTGCCCCCCTTCTTTAATAAGTCCAACATGGAGAGAGGAGTCAATGGTCTTGCAGTGTGAAAGTGCAGCATCTCCTTTATGGCCTCAGGGGTAATATGGAACAAGACTGAGCCTATGGGATTGAGAACAACTCTCTGACATGGATCATAGCATTCACAGCATCTATGGATCAAGTCTGGAAGGGAATTGACTTGAGGAAGGTTAAAAATGGGCAAATTTGAGTCCCAAATCCCCAAGATATCAGCTCCACTGAGGTGTTGGGCCTTTAACTCATTCAGCAGATGGATGTTAAATTTGGAATTCATTGGAAATGAGTCTATCATCTGATAATCTTTATCCCCCAGGGCCTTCCATTCTAACTCTCTCTGTGGGGCATTGAGGGGTGCTATATTTAGTGCTATTGGTGTTTCCATGGCTAATAAGGCCTCTGATTTGTATGTGAACCGGTGTTACTGAACAAAGCAATAGAGGGGTATTTCTGGAACAGAGAGGTGAATTGCAAAGGAACAGAGGGTAACTGGTAGTGACAGCAATTGAAATACTGCACAGAGGACTGATAGAACAAATCCCAGGACTTGTAAACTCCCTCCAAGGTGAATTAGTGGAGATCAGGTCTTTTAAGTTCACGAATGCGCGAACTAACTGTGAATTTAGGTAAGTTTGACTAAATGCAGGTTCTGTAGATGAATTTTGACCCAACTACTGAAAATAGGCCTGGTTACTGGGATTTGCTGGTAGGTACAGTGTTCTTCACTGGTTTTAAGCTATCTTTGGAGAATTATGGACAAAACCAGGCACGAAGGGAATGATTTGGATAAATACCTTGTGAACTGCCGGCAATGGTCATAAATGCAGGTAGATTGGATGCGCCAACTGTCTTTGTAGCGATTTCTGCAGGTTGGCGACGGATTGGTCGTAAAATGCATGCAGAGCAAAGCAATAGTCTTTTTGGCAAAAGTGACAAAAACATGGTTATTTGGTGAAAATATGGACTTTTTGGGATATTGGCACTCTTTTTCGATGACGTCAGGATGATGTCATTAGGTGGGGTCAGGGTTGGGTGACATCGGCATGATGTCATCGGGTGACGTGGTGGCCTGTGAGTGGTCCACGGGGACTGGTGAGGTGGCGGATAGGTCGGAGCATTGTCGGACGGGTGCGCTGATGCGGCGGCGATGTGGCATGGCGTGTGCAAGACGTGGCGGTGACGAGGACATGACGTGGGCACGACTGGTCAGTGGTAAACGGTAGGCGGTAAATGGTTTTCTCGGACCGCTCCGGATACGGAAGCAGTATTGTCAGAGGGCGGCCCGAGAGAATGTGGGGGTTACGCGTGGCAGAGGCCTGACGTCACCCTCTGACAGTTTCTCAGGCAATAAAGGTAGTACATCAGGACCACCCGATATGGATAAGGGTTGTCGGATGGGAGGGCCCAGATACGACGGTCGACGGGTCATCAACCTGTCAGGGCGATACCGCAGCGGGGGGAGAATACAATAATATTTTTTGTGAAATGTGCGCCCGGCGGAAACTTTAGAAAAGTGGGTTTTCAAGCTGTGTTACGGGCAAAATGAATTATGCGCGGGTTTATTAACAAAGCCGGATTAAGGTTATTAATCCAAGCGGATCTTGGATTAATCCCAGGATTAATGTATGAGCGCTCTTTGGGTCGCGCTCTAATTTTTTAGCGCTTAAATCATTTAAAACCCAACCTAGAGCTATAATGCTCGGGGAAGGGGATACATAGGTATTTTTGGGATTTTTTGCATAATTTACATAATAATAGGGGAATAGGGGGTATAGGGAGTTAAATAGTAGAAGTTAGGGGTTAATATGAGTGGAAGAGGTGGATGAGGAGTGGAAACACTAAGTTTTATATGGAGTCAACTTAGTTTAGGGAGTATATCAAAATGAAAAGAATTTTACACAAGAAATGTGGCTTTTAAAGAAACAAGAACCACCATAAGACCTCAACTTTCTTCCATGAACACAACTGGTAATGGGATGTTAGCAATGAATGTGAGGGGGGAAAACAGGAAGTTAGACATGCTCCTTTGTATTGCTGCAAGATGATGGAGAAGAGGAACTTCTCTATCCACTGATGTTTCCTTTATGTCAGACCATCAAAATTCCATTGAAAGGAATGACATTTCTGCAACCCCCTCTACCTACCCATTAGCTTGCCTAGCATTTTTTGTTTCTTCATGGAGGGTGCACTTAGACTTGCAGACCCTCATGTGCCTTTTCTTTTCTTTTGGCTTTTTCCTTTTGATTTGCTATCTAGAACTACCCTTATTGCTTCCAAGGTCCCAGATTAAGCAGTTGGGAACCTTAATTCTCTACCTAACTACTGGTCTGCCAAGATTGAATAGTTTGGACAGACTTCTTTCTCTATTCTACAACAATAAATTGAAAAATGGCATGATCCAGATTAAGCTGTTAGATCACCCATCCAAAATTGAGTCAATATCAAGCTATGTACACATATTACCTTCTCTTGAAAATATGGGATGCTTGCATCACCAAAGCAGAGCATATTTGGAACTTCCTTTGCCAATCATGAAATATGAAACCTATTGGTATAGGTATCTAACAATGGGGACAATAGGGGCACAACAATATTAATAATGGATACAACTACAAAATTATTGGGGCCATCACTAGTATTATAGGGACCTAACATGCCCATCTCCTTCAAAAAGGGGTTCTCCTCAACGCTTGAGTAGTTCTGGATGCTTCTGTATAGAATTCCCATCCTCCCATGTGCAATCTTCAGCAGATAAGTTCTTCCACTTGATGAGATATTCTAAAATGGATCGATTTCATAGTTGTCGAGTTCTTTTTTCTATGACTGCTTCCGGTTCCAATATAATTTTTCCTTCCTCGTCAAGTTCTGGAAATATTGTTTGAACTAGGAACTTGTCGCCTATAACCTTCTTTAAACATCAAACATGGAAAACTGAGTGCACTCAAGAAGCTACAGGAAGCTCCAATTTGTATGCCATACTACCAATCTTCTGTAACACCTTGTATGGACCAGAATACTTTGGTGACAATTTTTTATCCTTCTTAGCTTGCTTGCGGGACATTTGTTTATATGGTTGTAGCCACAGGAATACCCAATCACCTACATCAAAACTTGTTTCACTATGATGTTGATCTACCTGTTGTTTCATTCTATTGTGTGCCAACATGAGGTTATCCTTTAAGAGTTGGAGAACTTGTTGTTGATGCTCGATGTGATATTCCACTGATTCAACCTTAGAATTTTCTCTTAAATATGTTGTGATGGATGATGGCTGATATCCATAAAGTTCCATAAATGGGGTCATTTGTTTTTCATTATGGAAGGAAGTTTTATACCAACATTCAGCCAGAGGCAACCATTTGACCCACTGTGTTTGTTTATCATATACAAAGCAACAAAGATATCCTTTCAAACATTTGTTTACTATCTTCATTTTCCCATCAGATTGAGGATGATAAGATGAGCTATGAGCTAGCTGAGTACCAAGACAAGAAAATAATTATGTCCAAAAATTTTCCGTAAAAATGGGATCTCTATCACTTACAATAATCTTTGGGTTTCCATTTAGCTTTTGAATTGTTTCCATAAATGCCATAGAAACTGTACTGGCTTTAAATGGATCTGATAATGCACAAAAGTGTGCATACTTTGTAAGTTTGTCAACTACCACCATGATGACACTCTTTGCCTCAGACTTGGGTAAACCTGTGATAAAATCCATTGAAACCTCCTCCCAACGTTGGCTTGGAATGGATAACGGTTGTAATAGACCTGGTGTCTTAATTGATTTAGCTTTATTTTGTTGGCATACCAACATTCCACCACAAACTTTTGAATATCCAACTTAAGGCCATCCCAAAAAAAATTCCTTCTTAACCTTGTGGTAAGATTTTAAAAATCCTTAGTGCCCTCCTAAGGGAGAAGCGTGCAATTCCAGAAGAATCTTTTGTTTGAGTTTGGAATTCTTACATAGGTATAAGTGATATTTGTACCATAACAAATCATTTTTCTAGCTAAATGTATCAGATGTACTGGAATCTTGTTGTAACTTTCGAATAAGTTCCCACACTTCTTCGTCATTCTTCCATTCCTACCTTGCTTCGTTTTTCCAATCTAGTTGGATAATAGAAATGGCGGACAATAATGCTTCCACACCCTCATCCTTTCTTGATAGTGCATCTGCCACAACATTCTGCTTCCCCTTTTTGTATATGATTTCAAAGTCATAAACCAACATCATTGTGAACCATTTTTGTTGTTCTTTAGAGGATACTTTTTTTCTAAAAAGTATTTAAGGTTATCATGATCTGTTTTTACCTTGAAGTGTCTTCCCATTAGGTATGGTCACCATTTCTTAAGTGCATGTAGTATTGCCAACATTTCCTTCTCATAAATAGCTTAGTGTAAATACTTTCCCTTTATTGGAAGACTTTCGAAAGCAATGGGTATTTCATCTTGCATTAAAACAACACCAATTCCATTTCTGGAATCATCACATTCCATAATAAAGGCTTTTGCGAAGTTTGGTGTAGCTAAGACCAGTGCTTGGCACATTTCCACTTTAAGATATTCGAAGGCCTTTGTTGATTCTGGAGTCCATGAAAATTCATCTTTCTTCAACAATGTTGTTAGATGTGCTGCTATTTTCCCATAATTATTAACAAACTTGTAATAATACCCTGTCAACTCGAGAAATCCTCGCAAATTCCTTATGGATGTGGGGATTTCCCATTCCTTAATGGCTTTAATTTTGCTAGGGTTTACCTTAAATCCTTCATGAGATACAATATGACCCGGATATTCCACCTCTTGTACTCCAAAGAAACATTTGGATCCTTTTGCATATAATTGTTTCTCCTCCAATATTTTTAGCACCCTATCAACGTGTTCAACATGATCCTTCCAAGACTTGCTATAGATAGGTATATCATCAAAAAATACTAACACAAATTTTCTAAGGAAGGGTTTGAAAATGGAATTCATCAAACCTTGAAATGTAGAAGGTGCATTGGTAAGGCCAAAAGGCATGACCAAAAACTCATAGTGACCCTCATGAGTTCTAAATGTTGTTTTTGGAATGTCTTGAGTCTTCATTCTAATTTTATGATATCCTGAACGAAGATCTAACTCGGTGAAGTAAATTGATCCATGCAATTCATCCAATAATTCATCAATGATAGGAATGGGAAACTTATCTTTAATAGTGAGCTTGTTGAGCTCCCTATAATCCAGAAACATGCGTCATGATCCATCCTTATTGTGCACCAATACTACTGGAGCAGAGAAAGAACTTTGGCTAGGTTGAATTATACCAACCTCAAGAATGTCTGCAACCATACATTCAATTTCACTCTTTTGGGCATAGGGATATCTGTACGGCCTAATGTTTGGAGGAACACATCGTGGAATCAGATGAATAGCATGATCAGGATTAAGAATAGGTGGGAGGCCTTTGGGAGTCTCAAATACCTTGGAATGATTGTCCAAGACATTTTGGAGATCTGGATAAATAGACTATTTCGATGTGGAAACATCTAGCGAACATAATTGTGCAATTACACCTCATTGTTCCTTTTTTAGAAGCTTTATCATATGGTTAGGGCTTATTATCTTTCCAATTTTTCCTGCAATACCCCTTAATTCAAATTTCTTTCCTTCCACATAAAATTTCATGAGAAGTTCTTGAAAGTTAAATTCTATTGTACCCAAGGATTGTAGCCATTGGACTCCTAGTGCAACATGAGCACCTCCCATTGGAATGGAAAGCATTAGGCTTTTCAATACATATTCTCCCATGCATAGCTTGATATTATGGAACATTCCATTGAAATTTATCGTTCCTCCATTTGAAACCATCACTTGACATTCTGGTGCTGGATATAGGAAGCAATTCAATTCTTTTTCTATCTTACAATGAATAAAATTACGGGTACTTCCTGAATCAATCAACACTATTACCATTTTCTTCTTGATTTGTCCTTCTATATTGATGGTTTGAGGAGTGGTAATTCCAGCCAATGCATTACAAGATATGGTTGGATTCATTTCTTCTTTAACTAGGCTTTGTTCCTTGTGTATATTCTCTTCTTTTGACCTTACTTGCTCCTTTTCTTCTTCCTCTTCACAATCTATGTAGAATAATTTCTTCTCAGCACACTTATGACCTTTAGTTTATTTGCTATCACAACTGTAAAAAAGTCCTTTTGCTCTTTTTTCTTCCAATTGTTGTGGTGTCAACCTTATAGGTTGTGGAAGACTAGGGGCAACAACACTTCCATATTTATAGTTGTGAGTGGTATGCTTCCTGGTTGCCATAATTTTGCTTTCCTTTTTTCTTGCTAGCTTGAATGCCTTCTCTAATGAATCAGGTTCCCAAAAGGTAAACATCATGTTGGATATTATCCTTTAAAGTCCCTATGTGCACACCAATCCTATGCTCCTGTGGAATATTTTGTTACCCTTATGTTGAATTTTTGGAACTCCTCAATGTGCTCCAATATTTAACCCTTTTGTTTGAGACTTATCAATTGGCTAAAAAAAGTGTTGCTTTTTGTATCCTCATAATGTGCTGTCAATTCTTCCATAGGAATTGCCAAAGTGATAATTTGTTTACGAGAGCAAAGCCATTCATACCATAAAAACTGATTTGGTTCCAAATATAAAGTTGCAATACGTGCCTTTTGTGTGTTTTCTACATTATTGAGATCGAAAAATTGCTCCATCTATAATATGTTGGAAATAATACTGAGAGGGGGGGGGGTGAATCAGTATTATCAGATCAATAAAACTTTGTCATTTCTATACTTAGATACATATACGCTACTTCATTCAAGGGAACCCGCGTGTATACGTAGCTGTGTCTAAAGCAACTAGCGTGTATCCAAAATACTTATGATTCAGTTAATCCATTAAATGTTGATCTTTAGTTAGTGCATCAGAACTTCATAAACCATATGAATAGTAAGCAGGTGTAGTAAAAACAGAATAAATCATCACACACAAGAAGCACACATGAACACCATGATATAAGGTGGAAACCCAATGTGGGTGAAAACCACCTGCTGCAATTCGTTTCTATCTTCCTTTATTAAGAAACTTCTTTTACAATGTACTAGTGTAGTCCTTTACCAGCACGCAGGCTACAACCTGCAGAAGGCTACAACCTTCTCTCATTCTCCAGACTCTCCTGGAAGGGAGCTCCAACCCCCTTTGCTCTTGTACTAGCTAAGATACTAGTACGTAGGTGCCGACCTACAATCTTCTCTCCTCCAGGTACCATGTTTCATACATTTTCAGACTGGATACTCTTGAAGCACAACACATAATCTGAAGGCCATGTTTCATTAAATTTTCATACTGGACCCATAAATATCACTGAAGCACAAAACAGTCAATACTAGCATCATCAATTTCTGAATCACTGAACACTGAACCCCTGTCAATAACACAGTCACCAGAACACAGAGCAGATAACAGAACTCTGCCATAACCATCAAATCCATCTACATCTTCAAATATTATCCTTCATAATGTATATGCTACTATAACAAATCAAACCCGCGTACATACGTGCTTTTGCCAAAGACAACCCGTGTACAGATCTAAAAATAATTTCTCATAACTTGCAGCTATACCAGACATCAGTCATACTCATAACACTTATAGAACAATACATGCGTCAATATGTAGATCTAGAATAAGCATCATAAAGATAGTTCATTTCAAACCATTTGATCCCGATCTCTCCTTAGATCTTGTTCTCCATCAACCGGTGAGATCCCTCCTTAGCTCATATCAAGCAATGCATCATCAACCCATAACGTGCATCCTGGATCTCATACTTCTTCAGATATTCAAGACTTTTCGGATACTCTTGCCTAATGATCTTCTTCTCCTTTTATAGTCTTAGGCCTTGCTCAATACCACGGTCCAAAACCATAATAAATCAATACCAAGAGCCCAATACTTGGGATCAACACACTTGTCGAGATACCATGGTCCGAAACCATAGGTTCAAATACCGAGGACTAACTACCACGGACCAAAAGTAATCTTTCTAACATGTACGCGCTTTTCCGTGCATGAAACTGCGTGTATACCCTACTTGGTATATAGCGAACCTGCGTATACACGACTTGGTATATAGTGAACCTGCTTGTATACCCTACTTGGTATATAGCGAACCTGCGTATACGCGACTTGGTATATAGTGAACCTGCGTGTATACCCTACTTGGTATATAGTGAACCTGCGTATATATATTTTCTCTTCATACTTGTAGTCTGATCATCAATTCCTTGTTTCTATCCTTCTGCACTATGGTTTGTCATCAGTGTGGTTTGCCATCAAGGAAAACACTTGTCTCATAATGCCAACAGTCTCCCCCTTTGGACTTGATGGCAATGCTAACTTGTCACACATAGAACTTGATCTTCTTATTCCTTTGAGCTGTCCTGCATCCCATGCATTTAGTCACATATGTAGATTGATCTAGTTATATGTAAGTGAGTTGTTCCTCTATGAGAGGGTTTCCATCAAGTACAACACATGCATCATAATGCCAACATAATATCCATGTTACGGGATCCTTGCCATCAAACTTCCTCAAATCAATTTTTTGAATATGGTGGGTCTTCAATCCAACATTAAAGTCTATGGAATCATGATTAACATTTATTTTGTTCTCATCATGAGTTTCCTTTACTAACCTTTCATCATTAGTGACCATTTCTTGTAGCAACTTATTCAAATTTATCTTCAATTCTTTCATCTTATCATCCATGCCATCCAGTTTAGCGTCCATTCCATTCATCTTAGTCTCAATGCCATTAATATTAGTTTTTGTTCCATCCATCTTAGCTTCTACGCCTTTCTTTAAACAATACATCTTAGCTTCTACACCTTTCTATAAAGCATCCATCTTAGCTTCTACATCTTTCTTTAGACCATCGATCTTAGATTCTGTTACTTTCTGTGCAAGTTACACTTGTTGTTAATCCTCTATTCTACTACTGTAACCCCTTATTGTTATTAGTACAACCCACTTTTTATATTGATGTACCCATGTAGTGCTAATATTGTTACTATTGTGCCACATAGAAGCCCACTATTGTTATATTTGTGCCCTTACATTGTTATTGTTATGTCGGCTCTGATTATGTTATGACCCCTTAGACTGCTATATATAGAAAGGAGATCTTTTCATTTGTATCATCCAAGAATTGTTCATTTATGTAATGAAAGTAGGTTGCCACCTCGAAGAGGCTGAATTCTAAGGCGTTGATCTATCTTTTCTATATTTTCTTGAATTGGTTTCATAAAATTTGGTATCAGAGCTTTGGATTTTAGGGTTTCACTGCTCCAAACAGGTCATCGTGTCATTTTCTCTATAAAAATTTTTCTGCGACGTTTCGAAAGCTAAAAAGAAACCCATTTGAGAAGAAATAGTTCTCAATCTTGGGTCCGAATTTCAAAGTTGTTCATGCTATATTTGTGGAGATATGATCTGAGGAATTTGGTCTTCTTGTAGACTCCTGAATTTCATTCCAAACAAGTGACCTGGGGAAAATCATCATAACTTTCTCTCTGGGCATCTGATTGAAATTTAATAAGAAGGTACAAAAAGAGGATGGACCCTAGTTTCTTGTATGTATTTTTTAAAGCCAAAGGTCAAAACAATGACTTGTGGCACGTCGTACAATTTCGCTCTACTGAACTAGTCTATAATCAAGTCACTGTGGACGATTTTGCATAACTCTTCCTTGGAGAATCCAATTTGGATTAGATTGGTGTCATTAGAAAGAGGACATAGAGGGCTACTGCATATCATAATTTTAGAACTAGATGATTTGAAACTACAGAGACACATCATAGGCAATATCGAGCTCATACAAAGTGAAAAAGGGTGTGTAGATTCTTTTAAATTTTTTCTTAAGATTGGTTTGAAAATTTATTTTGAAGGAATTCAAAGGGCATAGTAGATCATTATTATCGCTAAAAAATTCCCTGAGGAAAGAGAATGCAAACACCTATTAAGCAACCTGAAAGCCATAGCATGACTCATGAAGAAGAGTAAGAAATGCTACATGATATATCAAAACTACAAGAACAAGTGCAACAAATGTCACGCTCACAAAAGCTAACATAAGCTAATATAAATGGAGTGGAATCTAAGATAAAGGGCATGGAAGCTAAGATGGATGATTTGAAGATAGATTTGAAGACATATTTGAAGAGAGACATCGCAGTTTTGAAGACAGATTTGAAGACAGACATGGCAGATTTGAAGATAGATTTGACAAATTTTCTACAAGAAATACTTACTAATGGTGAAAAGCTTGTAAAGGAAACTCATGATGAAAACAAAAGACATGTTAATCATGATTTCATAGAATCCAATGTGGGATCAAAGACCCACCATATTCCAAAAATCGATATGAGGAAGTTTGATGGCAAGGATCCCACAACATGGATATTACATATGGAGCAATTTTTTGATCTCAATAATGTGCAAAACACACAAAAGTTACGTATTGAAACTTTATATTTGGAACCAAATAAGTTTGTATGGTATCAATGGCTTTGCTCTTGTAAAGAAATTATCACTTGGGAAATTTTTACGGAAGAATTGACAGCACATTATGAGTATACAAAAAGCAACACTTTTTTTAGCCAATTGATAAGTCTCAAACAAAAGGGTTCAATAATGGAGCACATTGAGGAGTTCCAAAAATTGAACACAAGGGTAAAAAATATTCCAAAGGAGCATAGGATTGATTTGTTCATAGGGTCTTTAAAGGATAATATCCAACATGATGTTCACCTTTTGGAACCTGATTCATTAAAGAAGGCATTCAGGTTAGCAAGAAAAATAGAAAGCAAAGTTATGGCAACCAGGAAGTCTTCCACAACCTATAAGGTTGACACCGCAACAATTGGAAGAAAAAAGAGCAAAAGGGATTTGTTGCAGTTGTGATAACAAATACACTAAAGGTCATAAGTGTGCTGAGAAGAAATTATTCTACATAGATTGCGAAGAGGAAGAATAAAAGGAGCAATAAAGGTCAAAAGAAGAGGATATACTCCAGGAACAAATCCTAGATAAAGAAGACATGAATCCGACCATATATTGTAATGCATTGGCTAGAATTACCACTCCTCAAACCATCAAGATAGGATGAAAAATCAAGAAGAAAAAGGTAATTGTGTTGATTGATTCAGGAATCTTACAATTTTATTGATTATAAGGTAGCAAAAGAATTGAATTTCTTCTTATATCCAGCATTTTTTGGAGTTTCAAAGGATGGTTGCAAATGGAGGAATAATAAATTTCTCTGGAAAGTGCCATAATATCAAGTTATCGATGGGAGAATATGTACTGACTAGCCCAATGCTTTCCATTCCAATTCGAGGTGTTGATGTTGTACTAGGAGTCCAATGGCTACAATCCTTGGGTACAATATCTTTTAATTTTCAAGAAATTTTCATAAAATTTTATGTGGAAGGAAAGGAAGTTGAATTAAGGGATATTGTAGGGAAACCAGGAAAGATAATCAACTCTAACAATATGACAAAGATTCTAAGAAAGGAACAAAGGGGTGTAATTGCACAATTATGCTCGCTAGATGTTTCTGTAGTGGCCAATCTAGGGTGCTAGATTAGACTAGATTTATTATCAACCAGGGTCAGTAAACTTCGAGCCATGCGTCTACAGTCTATAAACATAAAGGATTCCTAACAAAGTGTTTATTGTGATGGGTCACAATACTTCTTTACAGAAGGTTAAGATATGTTTCCTCTCACCTTAACACTCAGATCATCTAACTTGTCTAACTGTCCTAAGGATACAGTGTATCACTAGACTCAGGTTTTGATCCCCTTACAAGGATGCCATGCACAGAAATTGTGTCTAGTTAACACTTGAGAATTCATGACAAATTAAAAGCACACTGAAATCAAAAGCACACTAGAATTTAAATGCATGGAAAACAGAGTCTATGGAGATGCTTCAAAATACAACGATTGATCAAATCTCTTACAAGATATGGTTCAATGATCTCAATGATGAAATATTCAAGCTATCACCATAAATACCATTTGTGAGAATTTCAAATCAAATCGACAAAATCATAAGCATGAAAATAACATCAAACAATATGCGTTCTACTCAAATTCACAAACTACTAAGGAAATTAAATTGACAATATACCAGCTCCACGCAGGGGCCGTCCACGTTTCAATGGTACACTGAGGTAAAATCAAGCAACGAGAGATCTAACGCATAAACAATTCTGGAGTAAAGCCATGACTATATTCAAGTGCTGTAGATTGCAATTACATGCCAAAGTTCTCAAACGATATACAGAGATAGTAATCATAATTGTAATGTTAACAAAATAATACACAGTCTTATCTGCCTGTCCCTATCGGGATCGAATGTACATTCATTGAGCAGTTGTTTCTACTTTTACAAAGGAATGATTTTTGATCATTTGTAATCTAAACCGATTTCCAAAAAGAAAAAAAACAAAAGCGGTTTTGGGAAACTGTGGCTTTTACTGCCTTTGTAACCAAAACGCTGAGGTTTGACCAGCATGGACCGCGCAACTAGGAGCTTTTGATTTGCTGTAGAATCAATTTTTCACCATGCTCGTACATTCCAGTTTTCGTTCCTATCCATTGCTTTGGCTTGCCTGTCATGCCATGTGTCAGATGCTAAACCATTTATAGGATGTTGTGACTTCCTGTAACCTTTTTATTGAAAATTCCTAATTTCTAACATAAAAACTCATAAATTAACTTTAATGCAAACCAACAACTATAATGCTATTAATTAATCAATTTCAACGAATATAAGGGATCTATGGAGGAAAAAGGTAGACAAATGATGATGTTTTTAGAAGAAAAAGATGGTAATGGAATGGTACCAACATCTCCCCTAAGCTTAATGAATTATCATGTCCTCATGCTAATCCTGATGTGCTGCCTCTAAACTCTGTCCCTGCCTGCACCTCTGCTTCTTTCAACAATGCATCGATGTTCTTCTTAGCATGGGCATCTTTCTGAATGTGGAGCTCACGCTTTAGACTCTTGTATTTCTCCTTGAGGGCTTTCTTTTGGGTATACCATTTGGTTTCCCACTTTTAAATGTCAGTTTGTTCAGCCTCGAGTTCCTTGATTTGCTCCCTCAACTTCTCATTTTTCTGTTGAGTCTCTTTACTCTGTGCTCTTAGCATTTCATTCCCTTTCTTGATGACCTTCTCCAACATGTTGGCCTCCATCAGTTCTTCTTTTAACTTTTCAATTTGCTTTTCCTGCCTCCTTGTTTTCTTAATTGCGGATGGTGACTCTTTTTCTTGCCTATTGTTGCTCTCAACCTCCATTTCGGCTTCTGGTCTAGGTTCTGAGTGAGCACTGCTCTCAATGTCCATTGGTGTAGGTGTATTTGATTCTGGTTGGTCTTCTTGTGGCCAGGTCTTTTGTGCTCTCCAGGATCTTCTTGTATAAGTAGTAAAAAATTTATCTTGCTCCATTTTCTGGGCATCCTCTTGTCTCATTTTTCTCGTCCTCACACTACTAATAGGTGGAGGGACATTGCTTGATTTGCGCACAAGAATCTCTTCATCAATGTCATGCATAAATCCTGAGTACTCTTGTTGTTCTTGTTCATCCTCTTCATCTTTGATTTGGTTGGCAGCCAAAAATTCTTTCCACATTTTTCCCTTTCTCTGTAATTCAAATTCGATGAGGATTTTAATTAGCCCAAAATGACATAAGCTTTTGTCTTCATTACCCTTTCTCTTCTAAATAGTCTTTGACATCTTGGTCAAGCTCTGCAAGAGAAAATATGGTAAACTAATGGTGCACTGTCCTTTTAGATGTAATAGGAGTTTGATATGGTATAAAAAGACTATGATGTAGCGACCCTCACACGTAACAAATTTTTGGATGATATACACCATTTCGTCGCATGGATGCATCAGCCAGCTCCTAAGGACACCCTTCTTCCAGTTAACAGATGAAACCCTCGACCTGGACATGAATTGGGTCCATGATTTTTCTTTGAATTGTTTTGTTTTGGAGTATTTTTCTCCTTCCGGGCTGATCCCCAAGGATTGTGCTATGGTGTCTTCTGAGATTCTGAATGAAAAATTCCCTATCAATGCTTTCTCCCGATTAAATGTAAAGGCAAACTGTTTGGTCACTTCCTCATTGTTCCCATTAAACTTCTCCAAGAAGGGTAGCCATTGTTTTTCTTTTAAAATTGCAATGCAGTCACCGTGGTACTGAGAACTATCAAATGTGCTTGGCTCTACCCTATTAGTCATTTTGACAAGGAAACCCCTACTCTAACCCTCTTCATTTATGCTTACTAATTTAACAAGGGTATTTTGGTGTGTTACCTCTACTTTTCGCCCTACACAACTGACTTGGTGGTGCCCTCTGTTCTTCTATATCAGCTCCTTCAATGGCTTAAGCAATGACCGTGTGACTGTATTTGAATTATGGCGGAGGTCGAAACTTGCGAGGCCGGTTACTATGCTTTCCTTTCATAGCACTTTCTGTTCTTGGCCTTTGTTTTTAAAATCACACTATTTGAATTTCTTCATATGGAACACCCTTTTTACAACTGAAAATGAAATATAGTTTTAACAACCGACTTGACCGATTTCATTATAATGATAACAGAGCGTACTCATATTTTTATGATAGAGGAGTGACTGTACTGGGTTGTATGAATATTATCATGAGAATGTCGCGAGCATGTATGGAGTACTCCAGTATAACAACAGATAGTCGTTTGCATGAGTCGACTTGGTCGAACAATCATGTTATAACTAAGCCAATTCAAAACACAATGAATGAAACCGTGTAACATTTGGCTTTGTAATAGTTCACCACCTGTCCCTTGCTCATTAGTATTTGGCTGAATAAGGAGATGTTGGACCGATGGTAAAGTTTGATGGCTGATAAGGAGTTAATAACAAGCATGGGAGGGTGGTATAATAGAGGATTTGAAAATCATAGGAGGAGGAGTATGGGGATAGGCTAGAGTGTTGGGAAATGATAGGAATTAGGAATATGACTAGGGTGATGGATATGTGGGTGGTTTCGAAATTGATATCATAAGCAGTCATAGTCATCACATTTAACACTAAAGTAATATAAGAATTTAAATGTTAAAAATAAAAATTACAATAATACATTACACTTTTATTGGCTGAACAAGAATTGAGTTGGCATGCATAGATATGACTAGTCTTTCTTGTTCAGATATGACTAATCTTTGATGTGCATAACAGGTCCCTCTGAGATTTGGAGAATATGTGTGCAGCTTCTTTGAAATTTGGAAAAGAACTATATATGTGCAGGTTCCTTGATCTTTGGTGTTTGATGGAGCTTCGGTGACAAGCAACCTTTGAATCTTTGTTGAAGCTTTGTTGAAGCTTTGTTGAAGCTTTGCTGAAGTAGATTGAGATATCAGTCTCTAACAGGTCCCTTTTATTTTTGCTGAACAGGTCCCTCTAATGTTGATGCTGGTAGCATGGTCTTCCGAACAGAACAGGTCCCAGTGCATAGTGCTTTTAAACGGGTCCCTCTGATTAGAACAAAGACAAAAACAACTTCTTTATTGAAATCTGAAGTGTTGAAACAAACTCTTTAAGAATTTACAATGAGGAGATGAGATAAGAAAAAAATGTTGATGCTTCTCCCCCAGTAAAGCTTTGACTTGTCCTCAAGTGATTATTCAATCGATGAATCATACATGAAACAAAAAGAAAAGGAATTCTTACCAGCCAAAGAATTGGTTTTCAAGTAAGAATTCTGGGTTAGAGTGTGCCAGCGTCTGGTTTTCACATTTATAATTTTTTTTTTTTTTTTTTTAATTTTGTTTTTTTATTTTTTATTTCTTTTGAATTTCTAAATTGAAATGAAATGAACTAAGGCAAAGATACTATAGATGAATGCTGCAATATCTCAACCTCTGTTTGTTGAGATACAATTTGAAGAAAATTTTGCTTGCTGATGGGCCTATTGTAAATTTTCAAGCGATGACCATTGACAGTAAAGGAGTGGCCTTCTCCATCAACAGTAATGAGCTTGACTGATCCATTTTCATAAACTTGAATGATTTCGTATGGGCCCATCCAATGTGTGGTAAAATTGGCTTTATGATCTCTGAGTTTAGAATCAAAGAGTAAAGCCGAGTCTCCTTCTTTGAACTGCTTCTTCTTGATATGTGCATCATGCCACTACTTCCTTTGTTTTTGCATGAGGAGTGTTGTCTCCTCTGCTTGCTGCCTCATTTCATCCAGCTGGTTCAATTGCTGAATTCTTTCTTGTTGTGCTTCATTAAGATCAATTCCCAAATCTACAACCATCTTAAAAGTATGTATTTGAAACTCAATAGGAATCATTACCTCTTTGCCATACACCAACTGATATGGTGTAAATCCTGTAGTATTCTTCAATGTGATTCTATAAGCCCAGAGTGCATCTTTGAGCTTCTCTTCCCAATTCTTTATGTTCATTGCCACAGTCTTAGTGATAATTCCTTCCAAAGTTTTATTTGTGGATTCCACCTGGCCATTGGCCTGTGGATGGTAAGGTGTACTTATTTTGTGCTTGATTTGATATTTTTCTGTGATTTCCTTAACTCTTTGAAGTAAACTGAGCACCTTTGTCAGTCACTATCTTCCTTGGTACTCGATACCTTACAAAAATCTCTTCAAAAAGGAAGTTTACCACTGTTTGTTCAGTTGCTCGAACTAGTGCTTTTGCTTCAACCCATTTTGTTACGTAATCAGTACATACTAAGATGTGCTTTTTACCTTTGGAAGTTGGATTAATGGGTCCTATGAAATCTAGAGCCCATTTTTCAAATGGCTCTAGGTGTACTTGGGGCTGAAGTGGCATCTCATCTATAGCTGTTGGCCTACCCATTCGTTGACAACTATCACAACTCTTCATGTACTTCTTGGAATCCTTAAAAATAGATGGCCAATAGTATCCAAGATTAAGAATCTTGAATGTTTTTCGTTTAGCTACAAAATTCCCACCACACGGTTCATCATGGCAAGATTTTAAAATATCAATTATCTCATCATTTCTTACACATCATCTAATAATCATATCATAACCAGTGTAAAATAAATTGCCATTAATCCATGAGTATTGAGCACTTTGTTTGACTAGCCTCTTCTTTTCCTTTGGAGTAAAGTATGGAGGTGTTCTTCCTGTAGACAAATAATTGGCCAAGTCAGCATACCAAGGATTGACTATTGAAATTGCAAATAGATTTTCATCCAAAAAAGAATCTTCAACCGGAACAACCCCACCTTGATTTTGCAGTCTAGAAAGAAAATCTGCCACCTGATTCTCCTTACCTGGTCTATCTAACATTGTGATGTTAAATTCCTGTAACAATAATAACCATCTGGTAACTCTGCCACTATTTACTGGTATATTCATTAAATGCTTAATGGTAGAATGATCAATATTTACAAAAACCTCATAACCAGTTATCTAATGTTGAAATTTATTCACAGCATGTATGATGGCAAGCATTTCTTTTTCTGTGACTGTGTAATTTAATTATGTAGGTGTTAGATTTTTGCTAATGAAATAGATGGCATAATGACAAGACTCCTCTTCCTCCCCTAATGAGGCACCTGCTGCAGTATCAGATGCATCTGTAAAGATGTGAAATGGTAGGTTCCAGTTAGATCCTTGTAAGACTGGTGTGGTTGACATCTTGTTTTTGAGTGTTTCAAATGCTTAATGACAATGCTCATTCCAGTTTAAAGGTGTATCTTTTGATAGAAGTCTAAACAGAGGTGAAGCTATTTTACTAAAATTTTCAATAGACCTTCTGTAATAGCTCGCATACCCAAGGAAACTTCTTACCTCTTTTTGAGACTTCGGAATTGGAAAATTGACAATGATCTGGATTTTCGATGGATCAACTTTACTGCCTTGAAAAGAAATATAGCGGCCTAATACTATCCCCTCATTTAACATCATAAAACACTTTTCATTGCTCAGGGACAGATTAGCTTCAATACATCTCTTCAAAACTTTTTCAGGATTCTCTAATGCATGCTCAAATGAATCACCATACACTGAAAAATCATCCATGTAAACTTCAACATAATCATGAACTAAATCAGCAAAAATAGCTAATATAGCTCTTTGAAATGTAGCTGGAGCATTAAAAATGTCCAAATGGAAAAAAATTATAATCATAAGTGCCCTAGGGACAAGTAAAAGTGGTTTTGTCCTGGTCCTCTAAGGCTATCCTGATCTGATTGTAGCCACTTAAACCATCAAGAAAAGAGAATGATGATTTTCGAGCTAGTGTGTCTAGCACTTGGTCAACAAATGGTAGTGGGAAATAATCTTTGAGCGATGCTTTGTTCAATTTTCGGTAATCAACACAAATCCGCCACTTATCATTTTTCTTGGGCACTACTACCAATGGGATACCCACTGACTGCCAGAGATAGGATAGATAAAATTGACCTTCAACCGTTTTTGTAATTCCTCCATAACAATATCCTGGAGCATGGGGTTCATTCGTCTTTGCAGTTGCCTCACTGGTTTGATACTACTATCGATATAAATATGGTGAGTCCATGTTTCAGGGTGAATCCCGTGCATATCGGTGTAGTCCCAAGCAAATGTTTTCTGGTATTTTCTCAATAATTGAGTCAATTTCTCTTCCTGAGATGAGTCTAGGTGAGTGCCAATATTCAAAGTTTTTCCTGGACTAATCTCTATGGTCTTACTCTGTGTGTTTGTGATAGATTGAATGGGAAAAATGTTGTGAAATGTTGTTTGCAAAGATTGAATGGTGCATGTTTCCTGAAAATTTTGTGCTAAAAGTTCATCTGCAGCATGATATTGTTCATTTCTCAAATTTTCGGAAACATCAGGCTCAGAAAGGAACAATTCTACGAAATCATCATTATTATGTTCTTGAAAATCATAGATTTGGTTGATGCTGAAAACATATTGAAATTCTTCTTTGTCATTGTAATTATCGGCAAGCCGTAAATTGTGTGCTACTGCTGGTGATTGTGCTGATGGGTAAAGAGTGAGTTATTTTCTTTCAATTCCTCGTGAAATGATCATATTACCCGATCGACATCCTATGAATGCATCAACAGTTTCTAACCATGGTCTACCAAGAATGATAGGGTGTCCTCCTAAATTGGATTTTGGTTGAAGAACTAAAAAGTCCATTGGATACTCCCAAGAGTCCAGTGAAACAATTATGTCCTCCAAAATCCCTTCAGGAATCACATTAGACCTATCAGCGAGTTCTAGAACAATTGTTGTGTGTTGCAAATTTGTGAGCTAGAGTGTTTTTATGGTTTCAAGAGTCATGAAATTTATTGCGGCCCCAAGATCAATTAAGGTGTTTGGAATATGTATGTTGTTAATGATTGTGGTGACTATGGGAATACCAGGATCAACATAATTTTCCATTGAGATGGTGTTTGTCATAAGGCCAGCTAAGTGTCCAATAACATGAATGGTTTGTGGATCAACTCTTTTCCTAGTGGGCTTCTTAAGGCACAGTTCTTTGATGGCTTTAGTATATATGGGAATGTCTTTTATGGCTTGTAGTAGTGGAATTTTTATATAGACATTCTTTAGCTCATCTAACACATCAAACTGTGGTATAGACATTGGAAGTTTTGTTTGGACCAATTGGTCTGGAAAAGGTGGTGGATGCAATGGTTGCATTTGTTTAATTTTGGTGTCATCGTTTTGTTTTCTTTGAATTGAAGTTTCATTTTCATTTTCTTCGTTTTCTTCTTGTTTATTCGTTGTTGGAGATTCTTTGTGAAGTACCTTACCAGACCTCAAATTGATATTTTGCAAGGGTAATGTGGGATATGAGGTTCCCTCATCTACATTATAGGCTGGTCTCTCTACTCTGTTATTTGGATTTGGTACAGGTTGAGCAGGGATTTGAGTAGGTCCGAGAGGTTCTGAGTTATATGCAAGTTGTAGTTGTGGTGGATTTATTGGTGGAGGAGCAGGCAATGCTTTTTGGGTGGGTTGAGGTTGATGTGGGTAAACAACTTTCTGTTGAGGATATTGTTGATATAATTGAGGATATGGCGAGTATGGCTGATGATATTGTTGATATGGTTGTGAATATGGTTGGTATGGTTGAGGATATGAATGATATTTTTGAGAGTATTGCTGAGATGGTCTCCATTGTTGTTGTGGGTAATTGTGGTGCTGCCATGGCATGGGTACATTCCATGAATTCTGAGCATACATCTAATCATGTACAGGAAATTGCAAATTCTGGTTTGGGAACATACCTTGAGGTGTTGGTTTTGGCTGCCATGGTCTCTTTGCGCCCATGTAATACACATTTTCCATATCTGCATTAACTGCCACATTACAATTCTTCAAAACCTTGACTTTAGAGAAATGAAATATATCATGATTTTCAGTACAAAAAGGACAAACTTGAATGTTTTCTAATGGGTAGTCTTTTAAGGCATGTTTCTTCCGACATTTTGGGCAAAAGATAGACATCATCTGACCTTCCTCTTCTTGTCTCTTCTTAGCTTTTAGAGTGTCTATTTGGGTTCCTGAGGTACTTAACAGATTTTTTTTGAATTCCTCTAACAGGTTCCCTATTTCAGCCCTTGTGACACTTGCTGAAGCAGATTTTGTGGCTTTGGAAGATATGGTTATTATTCCAATTTTGGCTTTGCTCCTAGAATACTTTTCACATAACTCAGCAGTTTCTTCAAAAGGTAAAGTAGAAATATCACCTTTGCCCATCAAATTAAGATCATCTAAGTATTCCTCTCGAATGGCTTTCAAGAATATTGTTTGAATCAAATCAAGGGGTATGGTTCGGTGTTTTGATTTTTGTAAATTGTAAACAAATCGCTCTAAGTAATACTCTAAATTTTCATCCTCTTGTTGGTTCATCCTAAATATATCATCTTTGGAATATTTCGATCTACAATAAGGTTGGTATTTCTTTAGTAATATTCTTCTCATGCCATCCCAATCAGTTATCACATGTTCACCAAGCCCCATGAACCATCTTAATGCTGATGCTTTTAATGTTGCTAGGAAGAGTCTAAGCCTATGGGCATCATCCGTGTAACCATATGTTCGACATACAATTTCAAACTCAAACAAGAATGAATCTATGTCTTCTGAGGCCATGCCATAAAAATTTGGTAGCACAGATGGAGGTATGTTTTTCATTTTTATTTCATCATCTTCTTGTGGTTCTTGAATAGGAAATTGAAAGGTTGACTCTTCCTTGTCTCTTCGACCTTGATTTGGTACTGATCCATCTCCTTCCTCAGCCATTTTGATAGGTTCCTCTGTTGATTTAATTTCTTGTTCAGTGTCACTTGTTTCAAAGAGAAGATTAAAGAAAGATTGTTGAGTTACTGTGGTGCTTTCTCCTTTTATATAGGATTCAGGGAAATGTTTCTTCTCTGATTCGTGTGCTAATAGAATTTGCCTCTCAATGAGTGTGATTCTTTTCCCTGATTTCTGTTTATCCTATAATTTTTGTATGGTGACTTCCTCAGCTGGTGTTGTGTGTTCAATGTTTCCTAAAGCGTCTGCTCCTGATGGTGGGTTAGTTTTTGGATGGGGGGTTCTTATGAATCTACCTTTATTATCTCCAGATCTAGGCATAAGTAAACATGACTTCTAAATCTATGTTTTTGCTTGTTTTTGTTTATTTTTTTTTTATATTTTAATTTTTTTCAAAATCCTCTAACTACGCCTCCCCAACAACGGCGCCAAAATGTAGTGGCCAATCTAGGGTGCTAGATTAGACTCGATTTATTATCAACCAAGGTCAGTAAACTTCGAGGCATGCGTCTACAGTCTATAGACATAAAGGATTCCTAATGAAGTGTTTATTGTGATGGGTCACAATAATTCTTTATAGAAGGCTAACATATGTTTCCTCTCACCTTAACACTCAGATCATCTAGCTTGTCTAACTGTCCTAAGGATACAATGTATCACTAGATAGAGGTTTTGATCCCCTTACAACGATGCTATGCACAAAAACTCTGTCTAGTTAACACTTGAGCATTCATGACAAATTAAAAGCACACTGAAATCAAAAGCACACTAAAATTTAAATGCATGGAAAACAGAGTCTATGGAGATGCTTCAAAATACATCAACAGATCAAATCTCTCATAAGATATGGTTCAATGATCTTAACGATGAAATCTTCAAGCTATCACCATAAATACCATTTGTGAGAATTTCAAATCAAATCGACAAAATCATAAGCATGAAAATAACATCAAACACTGTGCGTTCTATTCAAATTCACAAACTACTAAGGAAATGAAAATGACAGTATACAAGCTCCATGCAGGGCCCGTCCGCATTTCAATGGTACACTGAAGTAAACTCAAGCAACAAGAGATCTAACACATAAACAATTTTGGAGTAAAGTCATGACTATATTCAAGTGTTGTAGATTGCAATTACATGCCAATGTTCTCAAACAATATACAGAGATAGTAATCGTAATTGTAATGTTAATAGAATAATACACAGTCTTATCCGCCTGTCCCTATCGGGATCGAATGTACATTCATTGAGTAGTTGTTTCCACTTTTACAAAGGAATGATTTTTGATCATTTCTAATCTAAACCGATTTCCAAAACGAAACAAAACGAAACCAGTTTTGGGAAACTATGGCTTTTACTGCCTTTGTAACCAAAACGCCGAGGTTTGACCAGTGTGGACCGCGTAACTAGGAGCTTTTGATTTGCTGTAGAATCGATTTTTCACCATGCTTGTACATTCCAGTTTCGTCCCTATCCATTGCTTTGGCTTTCTTGTCATGTCACGTGTCAGATGATAAACCATTTACAAGATTTTGTGACTTCCTATAACCTTTTTATTGAAAATTCCTAATTTCTAACATAAAAACTCATAAATTAACTTTAATGCAAACTAAAAACTATAATGCTATTAATTAATCAGTTTCAAGCAATATAAAGGATCTATTGAGGAAAAAGGTAGACAAATGATGATGTTTTTAGAAGAAAAAGATGGTAAAAGGAATGGTACCAACAGTTTCCACATTGGAATCATCTATTTCTCCAGTTCTCTAGAAAGTCTTGGACAATCATTCCAAGGTATTTGAGACTCCAAAGGTCTCCCACTTATTCATGATCATGATCATGCTATTCATCTGATTCCAACAAGTGTTCCTCCAAACATTAGGCCGTACAGATATCCCTATGCCCAAAAGAGTGAAATTGAACGTATGGTTGCAAAAATGCTAGAGGCTAGTATAATTCAACCGAGTCAAAGTTCTTTCTCTACTCTAGTAGTATTAGTGCACAGGAAGGATGGATCATGGCACATGTGCCCGAATTATAGGGAGCTCAACAAGCTCACTATTAAAGATAAGTTTCTGATTCTATCATTGATGAATTACTAGAAGAATTGCATGGATCAATTTACTTCACCAAGTTGGATCTTTGTTCAGGATATCATCAAATCAGAATGAAGACTGAAGACACTCTGAAAACAACATTTAGAACTCATGAGGGTCATTATGAATTTTTGGTCATGCCTTTTGGCCTTACCAATGCACCTTCAACATTTCAAGGTTTGATGAATTCCATTTTCAAACCATTCTTTAGAAAATTTGTGTTAGTATTTTTTGATGATATACTAATCTACAGCAAGTCATGGAAGGATCATGTTGAACATGTTGACAAGGTGCTAAAACTACTAGAGGAGAAACAATTATGTGCAAAATTATCCAAATGTTTCTTTCGAGTACAAGAGGTGGAATATCTGGGCCATATTGTATCTCATGAAGGAGTTAAGGTAGACCCTAGCAAAATTAAAGACATTAAGGAATGGGAAATCGCCACATCCATAAAGCATCTGTGAGGATTTCTTGGGTTGACAGCGTATTATCACAAGTTTGTTAAGAATTATAGGAGAATAGTAGCACCTCTAACAACATTATTGAAGAAAGATGCATTTTCATGGATCGAGAAGCAACAAAGTGTTGGAAATAATACTGAGAGGGGGGGGGGGGTGAATCAGTATTATCAGATCAGATAAAAAAGATTTCAATTTAATACTCAGATTCATACGCACATCTTCAGTTAAGGATATCAGCGTATATACGCGACTTCGTCAAGGGCAACTAGCGTACATGCAGTAATCTTAAGATTTAGTTAGCTTATCTTCAGTAAATGCATCAGAACGTTATTAACCATATTAACAGTAAACAGGTGCAGTATAACAGAACAGATCATCACACATAAGGCACACACATGAACACCATGATATAAGGTGGAAACCCAATGTGGGTGAAAACCACCTGCTGCAATTTTGTTTCTATCTTCCCTTAATAAGAAACTTCTTTTACAATGTACTGGTGCAGTCCTTTACCAGCACGCAGGCTACAACCTGCAGAGGGCTACAACCCTCTTAGCTCTTGTACTAGCTGATCCATTTACTTGTACGTAGGTGCCTGCCTACAGAATGCTCCAACCTTTACTCATTCTCCAGCTGCTCCTGGAAGGGAGCTACAACCCCCTCGCTCTTATACTAGCTGATATGTTTACCAGTACGTAGGCACTAGCCTACTGAACTCTACGATCTTCCCGGGACCACGTTTCATACATTTTCATACTGGATCCATAAAACAACCTGCATCATCAATCTCTGAATCACCCAATACTGAATCACTGAAATCCTGTCAACAACATAGACAACATAACAGTAACCAGGTCCAACTTCATCTTCAAATATCATACATCACATTATATACGCTACTTGGACAAACCCAACCTACGTGTATACGCTCTTTTGCCAAAGACAACCTGCGTACAGATCTGCAAATCCTAACTTATAATTCCGTAGCAATACCAGACATCAAAACATACCCAGATCATAACAATAAACATGCGTCAATAGATCTAGTCTATACACAGTCAAACCATATGAAGATAATCATTCCAGGCCTTGAGATCCCGTTCCATAGTTCATCATCCTCCACATGAGTGAAACCATGGTTTAGATCACCAACCCATAACCAGCATTTGGATCTCACACTTCATCAGATATTCATTACACACTCACCCTTTGGCCTAATGATCTTCTCCTTATATAGGTTTAGGCCTTTCATAATACCACGGTCCAAAACCATAGTAAAACAATACCATCAAATCAATACTAGGGATCAACACGTCTGTCGAGATACTTTGGTCCAAAAACATAGGCTCAAGTACCGAGGACTAACTACCATGGACCAAAAGTAAGCTTTCCGACACATATGCTCTTTTCCATTCATGAACCTGCTTGTATACCCTACTTGGTATATAGCGAACCTGCGTATACGCGACTTGGTATATAGCGAACCTGAGTGTATACGCGACTTGGGCTTAATGAACCTGCATATATGAATTTTCTCTTCTTCTTATAGTCTGATCATCAATTCCTTGCTGCTGACCTTCTGCACTATGATTTGTCATCAGTGTGGTTTGCCATCAAGGACAACACTTGTCTCATAATGCCAACAATCTACCCCTTTGGACTTGATGGCAAAGCTAACTTGTCACACTTAGAACTTGATATTCTTGTTCCTTTGAGTTGTCCTACATCCCATGCATTTAGTCACATATGTAGATTGATCTAGTTATATGTAATTGAGATGTTCTTCTAATGAGAGGGTTGCCATCAAGTACAATGCATGCATCATAATGCCAACAATCTCCCCCTTTGGACTTGATGGCAACAACACCAAATCACTTTCACCCTTTGACATCAAGGGCAAAGAGTGGACCAAGGTATTTTCTTTCCTTGATAAACATTCTGCTGTCCATACTCCCCCTGAGTACCTGCTGAAATCTCCAAATGTGCTCCCCCTTTGTATATGCCAAAGTATACCAATCTTTCCACGCCAAGTCTCTGTACTGCTGAAGTGTGCTGTTCATGTTCTTCCTCACTGTAGGCAAGATGTGCAAAAGATGTTCTTCAAGAAGAACATGACTCTATACATCATAAAAGACCTTCCTATCACCAAAGACTCATACATACATCCATCTCTCAACTAAGTGAGGATATACAAAAAAATGACTCATCTACCCAACCAAGTGGGGATACATCAAAAGTTTACATATGACAACCAATCACATTGCATCAATCATCCCAGGCATAGTGGGGAAACCAAAATAGGCTGTTACATGACCTTGACACCATGAAAGAGATACCACAAAAGAGATATATGACATAGAGATGAAATATCAAGACTTATGACCAATAACTACTATCAGCAGCATCTGACAATCACTGTACATATCAGCAAACAAGAGATCCTTTTGTTCTCCTTTTGCCTTTGTTCCACCTGAAACCAACAACAAATGTGAACTAGAACCAAAAGCTTCTAAGATAATGCCAACAATGCATCATTGGAAGATTATTTTCTCCCCCTGAACCTGTGCCAGATGGTCTCTGTCAGACCCATATCAGACTCTCTGCAACCAACATCTGTCCCTATTGATTTCCTTCAAAACTCCATATACGCTTCTGCATCCACATAAACAAGCGTATATACGCGGATAGGCCTTATGAAACTTGCGTACAACCATTTCCATATCAGCAACCTGTAAATGTCCTACAACAAGGTATGTCTGGACATAGATGTCAACTCCTTCTTTTTAAACATCATCCTATCATCATATAGATAAGAACTCATCGCCATGTCTCCAACAAAGCAACTTTGAGTAGTCATCCATGTATCAGCATTATGTATCTTGAGCTCAAGCTCATTTGACAAAACTTCTTGATATCATCAACAACAACAATCCTTATCCACAAGAGTGCCTGCATAATAACTGTATGATCTTTATGCATATGACGACAGCAGCATATGAGTGACTCATCATCAAGTGAGGAAGATGTGTATTCAAGCTTTATACTTCTCCTTATCCTTATGAAGATCACCATGTAAGCACCATATATGCATCATCAAAGAATCAACCATAAATCTGATCTGAACATCAACTAAGAATCATACGAGATTTTATCATGGACAACTCATAACCTCATCATAGCAAGATATATCATTTAGCCATATAAGCATCATCACCAAGGACTAATAACCATAATGCCAACAATGAATTATTAAAGGCATATGCTCCCCCTCAACCTGTGCCATCTGTTTGCTGTTAGATCTGAACATGCATACATCAGTAGTAAGCATCAAGACATCATCATCATCAAGTTAGGATTAAAACACTTCTAGCATCTTACAAGTATCAAGTCATTTCTAGACATTCTCAGCAGACTGTAACTGTTAACCAATAGAGTAGATACTGGATTGAATCATATCAGACCCCTTTTCTGAGCCTGTCCCCACTGCTTTTCCACAGACTGACATATACGCGAATTTGCAATGTATAACTCGCGTATATACACGATTTCAATTTATGAAACTTGCGTATGAGTTTCAGGACACTGAAGTTTTACACCTTCAGCTCCCTCTGAGTTTATTATGTCTGTGTTGTGCTGAACCTGAGTATTTTGTGTTGTGCCACATCTTTTTGGCTGAACTTCCTTCTTCTTCCATATCTTCAAGTGTGATGATGTTTTCTCCTTTTGGTGTGATGTCCGTCCTTTGTTCCTGCATTCCTTTGCTATATGTCCAAGATTGTTACATGCATAACATCTTACATGTTTCATATTCCTCCTATAGCAATCAACAGCTTTGTGACCAAACTTATTGCAAGTAAAGCAATATCCATTAAAGTACCCTGAATGTGATGATCTTTCCGCATGATGGTCTTGAACTCTTCTTATTCCACATCTGGCTGCAACATGTCCAAGATTATGACATACATAACATTCAACATTATTCATAGGAGAAGTAAAAGATTTTCTTTGAAGAATCTCTTTCCTTGGTTGATGATGAGATGGATCTTTCATTTCTTCATTGATCACTTTAGATTTCTCTTTAGGGTTCCTTGCCTCACCTTGTGAACTAGATTCACCTTCAATAGATTCATGAAACCAAGACCAGTCTTTATAGTAGGAGATCTTTGACTACTAAGAATATCATCCAAGACCTTAGAGCTATCTTGAAATCGTAAAAGCTTATCCTTTTCTTCTATTTTACCTTTCAAGATATTTACCTCATCCTGAAGCTGTTCTTCTTTTTCAAGAGATTGCTTTTTCAAATCTTCTTTAGCTTTTCTTCCTTCTTCCATTTGTTCCCTTAGTTTTAGAATCTCCTTTTCTTGTTCTTCATTCAGATCCTGCTGCATTTGACGAACTTGAAAGGCACATTCCAGCTCGGATTTTAAGTTGATGACTTCATTGTCTTGTTTTTCAATTGCTTGATGTAGATCTTCATTCTGCTTCCTTGATTCTTCAAGATCTCCCTTTAGTGAGAGGATTGTAGCTTCAAGATTTTCATAGTAGCTAGATCTATCTTTGAGTTTCTTGATGGTTGTGCTTCTTTCGTCGACTTCTTTTCTTAATGATGTCACTTCATGTTGCATTTTTTGACATTGGGCTTCCTTGTCCTTGAGTAGTTTTCTTACCTTGTTTCCTTCTTCAAGTTGGGCCTTTAGTTTGGTAGCTTCTTCTTTGAAGTCACATTCCCTTTTGTTCAATAGATCTTGTTGATCTCTAATTTTTTCTATAAGCCTTCTAAATACTGCCTCTATCTGATATCTTTCTTGTTCACCCATAAGAGCAAGTTCAGTAGTTTCTCTATCACTTTCATCTCTTTCACAAGGAAATATAGCTGGAACATCAGAGGATAACACATTCATACCTGATAATGATTCTGAATCTGATTCTGAATCTGAAGAGCTTCTTATACCTAATCCCCAATCGATTCTCCCACTGTCATAGTCCTTCTGAGATTTTTTCTTCTTCTTATGAGCTTTCTTCTTAAGCTTCTTTCCCATTGTTCCACGGATCTCCTTCAAGCAATCAAGCTTCTATCAAAGGACCCGCTCTGATACCAATTGTTGGAAATAATACTGAGAGGGGGGGGGGTGAATCAGTATTATTAGATCAGATAAAACTTTTTCAATTTCATACTCAGATTCATACACGCAGCTTGAGTTAAGGATATCAGCGTATATATGCGACTTCGTCAAGGGCAACTAGCGTACATGCAGTAATCTTAAGATTCAGTTAGCTTATCTTCAGTAAATGCATCAGAACGTTATTAACCATATTAACAGTAAACAAGTGCAGTATAACAGAACAGATCATCACACATAAGGCAAACACATGAACGCCATGATATAAGGTGGAAACCCAATGTGGGTGAAAACCACCTGCTATAATTTTGTTTCTATCTTCCTTTAATAAGAAACTTCTTTTACAATGTACTGGTGCAGTCCTTTACCAGCACGCAGGCTACAACCTGCAGAGGGCTACAACCCTCTTAGCTCTTGTACTAGCCGATCCATTTACTTGTACGTAGGTGCCTGCCTACAGAATGCTCCAACCTTTACTCGTTCTCCAGCTGCTCCTGGAAGGGAGCTACAACCCCCTGGCTCTTATACTGGCTGATATGTTTACCAGTACGTAGGCACTAGCCTACTGAACTCTACGATCTTCCCGGGACCACGTTTCATACATTTTCATACTGGATCCATAAAACAACCTGCATCATCAATCTCTAAATCACCCAATACTGAATCACTGAAATCCTGTCAACAACATAGACAACATAACAGTAACCAGGTCCAACTTCATCTTCAAATATCATACATCACATTGTATATGCTACTTGGAAAAACCCAACCTGCGTGTATACGGTCTTTTGCCAAAGACAACCTGCGTACAGATCTGCAAATCCTAAATTATAATTCCGCAGCTATACCAGACATCAAAACATACCCAGATCATAACAATAAACATGCGTCAATAGATCTAGTCTATACACAGTCAAACCATATGAAGATAATCATTCCAAGCCTTGAGATCCCGTTCCATAGTTCATCATCCTCCACATGAGTGAAACCATGGTTTAGATCACCAACCCATAACCAGCATTTGGATCTCACACTTCATCAGATATTCATTACAGACTCACCCTTTGGCCTAATGATCTTCTCCTTATATAGGTTTAGGCCTTTCATAATACCACGGTCCAAAACCATAGTAAAACAATACCATCAACTCAATACTAGGGATCAACATGTCTGTCGAGATACTTTGGTCCAAAAAAATAGGCTCAAGTACCGAGGACTAACTACCATGGACCAAAAGTAAGCTTTCCGACACATACGCTCTTTTCCATTCATGAACCTGCTTGTATACCCTACTTGGTATATAGCGAACCTGCGTATACGCGACTTGGTATATAGCGAACCTGAGTGTATACCTGACTTGGGCTTAATGAACCTGCGTATATGAATTTTCTCTTCTTCTTATAGTCTGATCATCAATTCCTTGCTGCTGACCTTCTGCACTATGATTTGTCATCAGTGTGGTTTGCCATCAAGGACAACACTTGTGTCATAATGCCAACACAAAGGCCTTCGAACATCTTAAAGAGGAAATGTTCCAAGCACTGGTCTTAGCTACACCAGACTTCACAAAAACCTTTATTGTGGAATGTGATGCTTCAAGAAATGGAATTGGTGTTGTTTTAATGCAAGATGAAAGACCCATTACTTTTGAAAGTCGTCTAATCAAGGGAAAGTTTTTACACAAAGTTATTTATGAGAAGGAAATGTTGGCAATACTCCGTGCACTTAAGAAATGGCAACCCTACCTAATGGGAAGACACTTGAAGGTAAAAACAGATCATGATAGCCTTAAATACCTTTTAGAACAAAGATTATCCTCTGAAGAGCAACAAAAGTGGGTCACAAAGATGTTGGGTTATGACTTTGAAATCATCTACAAAAAAGGGAAGCAAAATGTGGTGGCAGATGCACTCTCAAGAAAGGATGAGGACGTGGAAGCATTGTTGCGTGCCATTTCTATTATCCAACCAAATTGGATAAACAAAGCAAGGGAGGAATGGAAGAATGATGAAGAAGTGTGGGCACTTATTCGGAATTTACAACAAGGTTCCCGTACATCTGATACATTTAGCTGGAAAAATGATTCTTTATGGTACAAATATCACTTATACCTCTGTAAGGATTCCCAACTAAAACAAAAGATTCTTATGGAATTGCACACTTCTCCCTTAAGAGGGCACTCAAAATTTTTAAAAACTTACCACAGGGTTAAGAAGGATTTTTTTTGGGATGGCCTTAAATCGAATATTCAAAAGTTTGTGGCAAAATTTTTGGTTTTCCAACAAAATAAAGTTGAAACAATTAAGACCCCGGGTCTATTACAATCTTTATCCATTCCAAGCCAACGTTGGGAGGAGGTTTCAATGGATTTTATCACAGGTTTACCCAAGTTTGAGGGAAAGAGTGTCATCATGGTGGTAATTGAAAGAATTACCAAGTATGCACACTTTTGTGCATTATCACATCCATTTAAAGTCAGTAAAATATCTACTGCATTTATGGAAACAGTTCAAAAGCTACATGGAAACCCAAAGATTATTGTAAGTGACGGAGATCCCATTTTCACTGGAAATTTTTTGACAAAATTATTTTCTTGTCTTCGAACTCAGTTAGCTCATAGCTCATCTTATCATCCTTAATCTGATGGGAAAACTGATATAGTAAACAAATGTTTGGAAGCATATCTTCGTTGTTTTGTATCTGATAAACAGACACAATGGGTCAAATTGTTGCCTCTAGCTGAATGATGGTATAACACTTCCTTCCATACAGCAACAAAAATGACCCCATTTATGGCACTTTATGGATATCAGCCACCATCCACATCATATTTAAGAAAAAAAATTAAGGTTCAAGCAGTGGAACATCACATCGAACATCAACAACAAGTCCTCCAACTCTTAAAGGATAACATCATGTTGGCACATAATAGAATGAAACAATAGGCAGATCAACATCACAGCGAAAGAAGTTTTGATGTAGGTGATTGAGTATTTCTACAGCTACAAACATATAAGCAAATGTCCCTCAAGCAAGCTAAGAAGGATAATAAATTATCACCAAAGTATTATGGTCTGTACAAGGTGTTGCAAAAGATTGGTACGATGGCATACAAATTGGAGCTTCATGCAGCTTCTCGATTGCACCAATTTTTCCATGTTTCATGTTTAAAGAAGGTTATAGGTGACAAGCTCCCAGTTCAAACAATATTGCTAGAACTTGACGAGGAAAGAAAAATTATATTGGAACCGGAAGCAGTCACAGAAACAAGAACTCGACAGCTATTAAATTGATCAATTTTGGAGTATCTTATGAAGTGGAAGAACTTATCCGCTGAAGATTCCACATGGGAGGATGAGAATTTTATACAGAAACATCTAGAACTACTCAAGGGTTGATGACAACACTTTTTTGAAGGAGAGGGGCATGTTAGGCCCCTATACTACTAGTGTAACCACTTATTATTATTAGCACAACCCACTTATTATATTGATGTACCCATGTAGTGCCCATATTGTTACTATTGTGCCACATAGAAGCCCACTATTGTTATTATTGTTCCCTTACATTATTATTGTTATGTCGGCTCTGATTATGTTATGACCCCTTAGACTCCTATATATAGAAAGGAGGTCTTTTCATTTGTATCATCCAAGAATTGTTCATTTATGTAATGTAAAGGAGGTTTCCCCTTCGAAGAGACTGAATTCTAATGTGTTGATCTATCTTTTCTATCTTTTCCTGAACTAGTTTCATAACACTTGTTGCACTTGGTCTCATAATTTTGATATATCATGTTGCATTTCTTCCTCTTCGTCATCAGTCATGCTAGAGCTTTCAGGTTGATTACTAGGTGTTTACATTTCATTTCCTCAGGGAATCAATTACCGATAATAATGCTTTACTATGCCCTTTGAATTCCTTCAAAGTAATTTTTCAAACCAACCTTATGCAAAAATTTAAAAAAAAACTCCACACCTTTTTTCACTTTGTAGGAGCTTGATATTGAATCTGATGTATCTTTGCAATTTCAGATCATCTAGTTCTGAAATTGTGACCTGTAGTGACCCTCTATATCCTCTTTCCAATGCCACTAGTCTGATCCAAATTGGATTCTCTAAGGAAGAGTTATGCACAATCTCCCAAGATGACCTGATTATAGACCTTTCGAGAAGAGTGAACTTGTATGAAGTGTCACGTATCACTGTTTCGACCTTTGGCTCTGAAAAAATATATACAAGAAACTACAGGCCATCCTCTCTCTGTAATTTCTTACAAAATTTCAATCTGATGCTTAGAGAGAAAGTTATGACGATTTTCCCCAGGTCACCTGTTTGGAATGTAATTTAGGAGACTGCAAAAAAACCAATTTCCTCAGATCATATCTTAGCAAATATATTGCGAAAAGCTCTGAAATTCGGACCGAAGCTTCAGTGGGATTTCCTCTCAAATGGGTTTTTTTCGCTTCTAAAACGTTGCAAAAACAAAAGTTATCGTTAAAATGTCATGATGACCTATTTGGAGCAGTGAAACCCTAGAATCTAAAGCTTTGATACCAAATGTTATGAAACCAGCTCACACAAAGATAGAAAAGATAGTCAAACACCTTAGAATTCATCCTCTTCAAAGGGATAACATCCTTTACACTACAAAAAAGAACAATTCTTCGATGATTCAAATCACAAAACCTCATTTCTATACATAGGAGTCTAAGGCGTCACAATATAACCAAGCCGACCTAACAATAATGATATAAAGTCATCAAAATAACAATAGAGGGATTCTGTGGGGCACAGTAATAACAATATGGGGATAATAGGGGCACAAAAATATTAATAAGGGATACAACTACAATATTAATAGGGGCATCACTAGTATTATAGGGACCTAACAAAAACCAAAGGACCCACTTACTATTCATGTCATGGGTAAATTATTAGATATCATGCTAGGGAAATCTATACCTATCAAATACAAGGATCCTAGGACCCTGATTCTGACACGTAGATTAATTGGGTGGATATCCCAAATGTATTGGTAGATTTGGGGGCCATGAGTAATGTTACAACCTCTGGAACTGTGGTTAGCTTAGGTATGTGAAACCTTAGACCAACTCCCACCTTCCTAGAATTGGTAGATCGGTCTACAATAAGACTGGTAGGTGAGCTAGAGGACATTACTATTTTGGTAGATTGATGGGAGTACCTTGTTGACCTTTTGGTCTTGCACACTCATTCCCTGGTCAATGGACATCCTTTTATTTTAGGAATACCCTAGCTTGCAAATGCAAATTTGAACATTGGATGTCAGTCTAGAAACATGGTAATATCAAGCGGGAATTACAGAGTATCTTATCCTTTACCCCCTTGTAGAAGCAAGTTCATCAGATAAACCCATATTTACCTTAATACAAAAGTCTCTACCTGCCAAAGAGGACAAATCTAAGAATGAAATAGTTACACCCATCCTTACCACCAGTGAGGCTCTCGGTTTTAAGGATGAAATGGAGGACGATGCGATTAGCACTTTCCTCAGCAGACCCAACTATGTTTCTTGTTCAACCCATCCATTGTTAGAAAATGTCATGAGTTGCAATGTTCATAAAAATATTCAACTAGAAACAAAAGTAGAAAACATGCATGAAATTGTACCTCATAATATTGTTCCATTTGAAATTGAACGAGGGATAGCATTGAATATTAATCTTGACCTTTCAATCTCCCAATCCGAACAACTACTGAAAGTCCTTCGGGAACATAAAGAAGCCTTTTCTCAAGAGTATACAAATATGAAAGCAATCGCTGTTGATTTATGTACCCATCACATATACATTAAACATGAATGTTGACCTATTAGGTAGCCTCAAAGAAGAATGAATGATGCCTTCAAAAACATTGTCAAAGATGAATTACAGAAGCTATTAGATGTGGGTGTTATTTATTCGATATCAGATAGTCAATGGATTTCCCCACTGTTCATTGTTCCTAAAAAGAATGGAAAGTTGTGGATTTGTGTCGATTAGAAGGAACTGAACAAAGCAACTCAAAAACATCATTTTTCCATACCCTTTATTGATGAAGTTCTTGATACATTAGCGTGGAAGGAGTTTTTCTCCTTTTTGTTAGGGTTTAGAGGATATAATCAAATACAAATAGTTCGTGAGGATTAGGATAAATCTACCTCCACATGCCCTTGGGGAACCTTTTCCTACCGAGTCCTTCCATTTTGCCTCTGTAACGCATGTTCTACCTTTCAAAGGAAAATATTAGGAATTTTCTCAGATCTACTTAATGATAGTGTCGAAATTTACATGGATGACTTTACCCCATACTTGGATTCCTTTACAGAAGCTTTCGAAAACCTGGAGAAGGTACTTGAAAGATGCAAAAAAACACATGTTTCTCTTAGCATAGTCAAATGTCATATGATGATGACATAAGGGATAGTGCTGGGACACTTTCTTTCAGCTGCAAGAATTCGGGTTGATCCTGCAAAGGTAGAGCTAATATTAAAATTTCCTACACCTAAGGAATTGACACAAGTAGAAAAAATTATCGGTTATGTCAACTATTTTAGGTGTTTCATAGAAATGTTTTCTAAAATAGCATTCCCATTTTTTCAATTACTACTTAAGGATGGATAATTTGTGTGGATAGGTGAATGTGTAGCAGATTTTGTAGAAATCAGACAACTAGTCTGCAAGGCTTTGATATTATGCTATCCTTACTGGAATATCTCGTTTCACATCTCTACTGATGCTTCTCAAATAATAGTAGGGGAATTTTCGGGGCAACAGTGGGACAAGAAATTTTACGCAATTTACTATGTCAGCAAGAATTTTACCTGTGCTAAATTAAACTATATGGTAACTGAAAAGGAGTTCTTGGCTTTCCTTTATGTTGTTAATAAATTTTAGCACTATATCACAGGGTATCCTACTTTTGTAAACACTGATCATACAATTATCAGGTATTTGATGAAAAAAAAATAACCCTTGGTTGTGTTAGAAGATGGTTGTTGTTAATTCAAGAATATGATATTTCCATTGTAGACAAATCAGGGAAAGATAACGTAGCTGCAGATTTCCTATCTAGGTTGGATACTCATGATGAAGGTACACCTATAGAGGATAGTTCAAGATGGACATTTTTCTTAAATTTCTATTCACACTCTATGGTATGTAGATATTGCTAACTTTCTTGCTACAGGAAAGGTGCCTCAACACGTGTCTTACAGAGAACAATGAAGGATTATCCATCACAATTCTTGTTATTCATGGATTTAGGGATATCTCTTTTACATGCGATTTGATGAGAAAATATGGCACTACATAAGTGGTGTTGACACCTATGATGTCCTGAAAGTTTCTCATGATGGTCACTGTGGGGGACATTTTGTGGGTAAACGTAAAGGTCATGAGGTGTTGTAAATGGGTTATTATTGGCCTTCTATTTTTCGTGATGCGAGGAAATATGTTAGAGGGTGCAATAGTTCCCAGCGGATGGGTTAGCCTAGTCAGACATATGATATTTCGTTACAGCCCCAACTAGCTCTTGATCCCTTTGAAAAATGGCTATCAATTTCATTGGGTCATTTAATCTACCTTTGTGACATAAATTTCACATTCTAGTTTAAAACAAAGCAAGTTCTCTCAGACTTTTTATTTGAACAAATTCTTGCATGGTACAAAGCTCCTACAGATATAGTTTCAGATGGAGGGGCACAATTTAGATCACCTCTCATTGTAGGACTTATGAAAAAATATGGAAACAAGAATAGGGTAACATCTCCATATTATCGTCAGGTGGATGGTTAACTCAAAAGCACAAACAAGGTACTAGAGAATATTCTTACAAATATTATAGTGAACTATCACCGGAATTGGGTTGAAAAGCTTTGTGAGTCACTATGGGCGTATATAACAACATGGAGGAACAAAATAAGGTTTTCACCATATGATATTGTCTATGGGAAATCCCCTTTTTTCTAGTGGAATTTGAAATTAAGATTCTGAAGACAACCCTTGAAGTAGGCTTAGATCTTTCAGAATCCCAGAAACACTAACTGGAACAGTTGAATGAGTTGGATGAATTTTATTTCGTAGTTGTCCAAAAAATAGTTGCAATCCAATAGAAGAAAACTAAATGACACGATAAATTTATTAATAAAAAGGTGTTTCAAAGAGGGGATTGGACATTACTCAATGATTCTCGATTCAAGGAATTTAAGGTTAAATTCTTCTCCATGTGGATGGGACCATATGAAGTTGAGATAGTGATCGATATTTGGCCCATTAGACTTACAACAATTGATGAGGCACATAGTCCCTTGATCATGAATGGACATCACCTCAGATTATATCACCGTCCAGCTTAAAGAGACTCCTTTATTAAGTATCTCTCTCATAACTGTCATTTTGAAGTTATTAGTGCAAGGAATCCCTCCTCCGCACCCCTAATATAAAAGAAAAGTAATAATATATATCTATGCATTTAATATAATAAAATGGTGTTACTGCTCTATCATTATTTTTCCTACACGTATCTCACTCGTGATGTTACCACTGAGATGTTGTTACTCTCATGGAAATTTTGTCTAAGTACTTGACTGTTGTTGTTACTCCTCTGTTGTTGTTAATCCATTGCGAGTTTGATTAAGTGTTCAAATGGTGTTCTTACTTCTCAGATGTGGTTACTCCTCTGTTGTTGTTACTCCATCGCGAGTTCAACTAAGTGTTCAAATGGTGTTATTACTCCTCGGATGTGGTTACTCCCTCGACATTCTTACACCTCAGGTGTTTTAACTCGCTCTGATGCTACTACTCCTCCAATTTTGTTACTCCGTCAAGTTAAGTTGCCAAGTACATCCCCGATCGACTTTTGTGGATTTTATTGATAATTCAAGTGACATGAATTGACATGCCTCTAGACGACGATCCCTTAGCTGGCGGGATGTACTATAATAAATGAAAATATGCCATAATTAAATTACAATAATCATTAGTTATCATCATTATCAAACCTTTTGCTAAGTGTGTACACTCCACAATTTCCACCATACCTCGCATGGTTACCCATACCCATCGAGATTTGAAGTTAGTATTATTATATTAATGAACAATCCTTTCTATTGTTGCAAATTAATTACCATTATTATCATCCATTATTACCATTATCTACCTTGATTTTTCCATATTTCATCGTTACCCTTCTAGATTTCAATCTCACTGCACCCAATCACTATCACAATTTTTTCACTGCAAATCTACCTGCCGACACTCCTCCTAAATTGTTTGCTGTCACTCCCAGTGTTATTACAGATACATTACATAATGGGTGGGAAGGTTGTAAGACACAAACCTGAAGGTGCAAAGTAGGTTTGATGCAATGCAAATGTTTGTCGTGTCTTCTTGGATGTAGGATGACATGTATATTTGGAGAAGCTACAAGGATTTGACGAAGCTATTACAACTAAATTTGCATTAAACTTGGATGGAAACCATTCTAGAGTTCTTGGGCTAGATGTTTCAATCATTGAGGAAATTGTCTCAATTGTCAGTGGGTTGCAATGAGGAGGTCGTAAATGGTTCTCTCATAAGTCTCCTCTCGCAGAGTTTCCAGATTTTTTTTTTTCACACTAGGGAGACAAGGGTCTAGAAAGGGTGAGGGTATGATCATAAACATATTCCATAAACATCAAGTGAGGTGGTGTATTATGTTATGATTTATGTTACCTGTGAAGGTTGTTTCTGTATGTTGTTTAAATATAATTTAAAACTCCTTGCATGCTTTCGGTTTTGGCATGTGCAGGTTCATTCTTTAGACATGCCATACTTCCTATGGAGCAACCTTCACTTGATGGCACAATCTTCTCGCCGGTCTTGACAAGAATTAGAGGTTCTCACAAATCATCAGTTGTCTAGATTATTGGTGGTCCATGCTCTATCTCAAACCTCCATGGCTTGGCCACAATTCATTTAGATAGCGAAGGAAGAACTTGCAAGTATGTTGCCTACAAGGGAGTGTTAGTGTCAATCTTTTCGGCCTTCCTACATTGATCAAACATGCTCTTTCAAAGTGATTTTAAGGTGTCAAGGTCAAATTTTGTTGTTTCAGTGAGTTTTCAAGCAAAATTTGGTCACTAGGTATTAGGTCTAGGGTTTGTTTTCACTCTTTTCAAGGTTGTCCAAATGTTAGTCCATGTCACCATTCAGCTGAGTGTACCATCACTTAGAGGGTTTTCATCATCATTTCAGGTTCCAATGGGTCATTTTACTGCTTGTTCATGCTTTAGTTGCGTCTGGGTAGAGTTCATTTCCCTCTCCTAGGGTTTTGAAGGTAATTTCTCTTGGATGGTCAATTCATTAGAAACACTTCTATACTGATGTTCATACACATTCCACTATCCTTAATGTACCTTATTAGACACTTCCCATCATTGAGATCCCCCAAACTCCTCATTTTCGCACAAACCCTAGTTTCTTGCTACAACTTGGCAATTTTCTAGGCTAGGCCTGTGTTTTTCCCTTTTGGACCCCTTCACCTCACTCAATTTCAGAGATTCCACTTTCCCCTACTTCCTAACATCCCTCCCTACTTCCAAACTTTTTTTCAAGAATTTAGAAGCCCCTTATCCTCTTCATTTCACTTCATTTCGACAAATCCCCTGTTCGACACATCGGGATAGGTTTTACTCAAATGATGTTTCTGAGCAAGAAAATATGAATTTTGGAAAACTGAGAGATTTTTTTGTCCACAACATGCCAAGGAAGAAAAACCTCCTTCATTTTTTACACAGGTGTCATGGTTTTAGCGAAATGTCAAAAATACAGTTGCCTTGGGAGAATTGATGCACCTTTGAAGTGACCTTGGTAAAATCACATTTTCGCGTAGGTTGGTTGGTCAAATGACTTTCTTGATGAGTCAAATGATAACTAGACAGAAGGGGATTTCCAATGAGCTATCATGAGGTCAATTTGTAGTTGAGGAAGGCATTCAAAAGTTGACTACAACAACACTCTGCCTTTAGGTAGCCTCATTTGGCACATTTTGACCAGTCTTGGGAGATTTGATCTTTTACAAGGCAAATGAACTCCAAATTGAAAAATTCTAGTTGGGTTGGAAAGTAGACTCAAGGAAATTTCCAACGAGATATCCTTTACCCAATTTTAACACCTGGAAGGCCTCCAAAAGTCTCCTGGAAAAGGCACTACGGATAGGGAAGGCGCGACACATTGGACAACAATTTCCAATGTAAATTTTCACTGGTGCGACACATAGGGAAGGTGCGGTGCATTGGGCTAAAAAGCCTGATTTCTCTCAAAAACTCCCTCAAATTTCCAAAATCACTCATCTCTTCTAGTGTGAAAGTAATTGAAGCCCTCTTCCTTGCTAGTGAAGGAGTTTTTCATACAATTTATGGTGGTTGTGTAAAAGAAAATTCAAACCCTAATACCTTGCAATTTGTGCTCACAAACAAGTGCTTAGGGTTTGTATTTGGTGTTTCTGTTTCCGAATTCCATTCCCTCACTTCGACACTCTTTGTTTCCCACATTGATTTTTTAGTTTCATCCCCACATCCCTAATTCCTATATCCCTAAATTCACTAACCCTATATTCCTAACTCCCACTATCCCAAACCCTAGCTACACACTCCTAAACCCTAATTGTTAACCACAAGTCTAAAAATTATCCCTAAAGCCCTTCTATTCCAAAAATTCTAGTCAGCAACATTTGTAAAGCCCATCTTACCCTCTCTCTCCACAGTCCCTTATACATTCTTACCCTTGGAGGCAGAAAACTAAAATCACCATAAATCTCATCAAGAAACCTCACACATTAGCAAGCATCGGGAGTCTTGTCTCTAGAGAGTCAACATCCACTTGGAGAAACTGTTGGACAATGCCGATAAAGACAAAACATTGCTGAGAGACGTGGCCTTCCACTACATGGAACGGAACAAGGTTTGTAAGGCACGAATAAGGAATCTAAAGGCAAAATTAAAGAAGGCAATAAGGAAGAAAAAGAGGCGAAAGGAGATTGATCGTCTTTAGATATTGGCCGAAGCCACTTTATCCTAGCATGAAACTTGATAGAGAAGGTCCAGCCCAAATTTCAAGAAATTTGGAGCAATTTTTGACATTTTGAAATTTTTTGCACTAAAAAACAGGTTTTCCTCTCTATGCGCTGCGCCACGTGGTGCTCGCTTTTTCTAGAGGGCTCCAAATCACAAAAAAAAAGCGTTTTTGGATTTTTTTATGAAAAATTGTGGCTGCTTGATCATGGACAAGAAATTTGGGTAGGTTTTGAGCCCTCAAAAGGTCCAAAAACACTAAAACAATGACCTTACTGCCCCTATTTTGACACACAGGAAGCAGTCTTGGGCGATAGAAGTTTTTGAGGGGAAAATGACATCCAAATTCATAAATTCCACTTGGTTTGGAAAGTAGACAAGCATACCTTTCCAACAAGCACACTTGGGCTCAATTTGGACTTCAGGAAGTCCCTCAAATTCAGGTCCAAAGTGGCGCGACGCATAGAGGATATTTGCCTATTTTTCACTGTTCAGCTTAGAAATTCACCCAGTTTTGACCAGTTTTGCTTTTTGATGTCACTCTTAATATTTCATGATGTAATTTGATAACTATGATGTAATTTTGGTACATATTTACTTGTTCTAGAGGATTCATTTACTAAAAGGTGAAAGTTAAATGAATGAATCAATTTCCTAGCATATAGGGGTAAGTTGTTTGACTACCTAGATTTCAATTCCTTGTTTAGAATTGTGTCATGCGAAAAGAGTCAATTTTACAGAAAAAACCGACCTCCCTAGAAGCTAAGGCTTTCTAGTGACAAACAAGACAAGTAAACACTACCTTTCTCTAAATATGCATTCAGAATACAAGTAATCAGGTGTTTATAACATACCTTTAGTCCAACGCTTTGTAGTAGTCCAGCCTCGCCGATCCGGATGAGCTCCACCTTCTCTTCGAAACCTGCATTCACTAACAAGCCAAAAGATTACATAGCACCTGAATAACTTATAAAATAACACATATTGATCATGCAGACCAAGGAGTATATGAAACAAATCATGTATAACAACTTGTTGAGAAAAATGAGCTTAATTGCATTAAGTGGAAACAAAAGAAACCATTACAACCTAAGCCTTGGTGTTGTGCAGGTCCCTCCCAGGGTCCAGCAAGAGTTTTCCTTTACTTTGATCAGCTCGCCCACTTCCAAATGAAGCTAAGAAAGGATGGTAATCTCTCCTCTCAAGCTCTATAAGGGAGTCCTAATCTCAGTAGCATCTACCCTTAGGAATGTTCAGCTTTCAACCTCTCCTCCCTCTAGCCCAATGCCTGTATTTATAGTGCTTTGGAGGAAGCTAATTAGGTCCACCATGAATGGGATAAGCCCCTCTTTCAATGGGATAGCTCCCCTCTTCATGGGATAAGTTCCTCTTACATAGGGATGCATGAACCACCTGTAGGCGCTCAATCCACGTCAAACCATCTTCTAGAATGCTCTAGAAATGACCACAGGTAACTTTTTTGAAGTGAAACTTGCGCCTTTTGACCTTTACAGGAGTACGCACCCATCCCTTTACATACAGAGCGTACAAGTACGCAAGTTTTATGAACTGGAGGTGCGTACACGCAGGTAAGGCTAAGAGAAACTGCGTAACAAGAGTTAATTGACTTTTAAAGGACTTTCTCTCTTTCTTGGGGTTTGGCATGAGGAGCAGAGGTATGAGACTTGCCAAGGAGGATAGTATGACAGTTGATAGAGCCATACTAACTGTATATAGTCATGGTGACAAATTTTAGTGTAATAGATTGCCCCCTAAAGTGCGAAGCCTGTAGTAGATTTAGGGTTTCATATTATCTAGGAAGGGTGAAGTACTTTATCATTTCAAGGATTATCTTGTGGAGAGCCTGGTTGGAACCTGCAAGTATTCAACAAAAAATACATGTATGAGATCATATCATCGCTGAGGTAGGAATTCCCATACTCAGATCAAAACTTTAACTAGCAAACTAACTACTGCTCTGATACAGGAATGATTTCGCAGTACATCATAATCATAGACTCATGTAGACACAATATAGACGCAACCATCTGTTTATAGTTAGTCTACTATATGATGAATACAAAACTCCTCGCAGCCTGGATGGTGGAAACTAGATCCAAGGTATTCATTTTTACTTCCCGAAATAGTACGATTTTATCCATGCGAATAAATGAGTTGATGTCGAGCATGGTAGAAACCACTTGATTACTAGTCAATGATGTAAACTGTTAACAAGTGTGCGAGAGACCACTAGTGATGTCAATGGTTCTCAAAGTACCCAGTAAAATCCATGAGATGTGAATGAATGTGCTGATGTCGAACATGTCACGGAATCCTTCGATCGAAAGTCGATGATGTAAACTGTCTTCGAAGGTGAGAAATCTGCCATTGATGCATGCAGATTTGAAGGTACTGACGATTTCTAGATCATCTTTCTAGATAATGTGTTGATGTCGATAGAAAGCCATCCGTCGTAGGCAAGCCCACAACGCGAAATCATAAATCAAGTTGAAGAAATGTAGCTGTAAGGACTGACTCAGGGATGTTCAAGATGGATGTCAGGTATTTTGCAGATGAATGGCTTATTTTTAGCGACCTCTTGAACACATAACGACACAACAGATGGCTTGGTGACATTTGACCCAAAGTTAATACCCGGCTGAAGACTTTCAATGTGGTTCAATCAACTGTGAGGCAAAGGATTTCCCAACCCAGGTGAATGAAAAGTGTCGTGTTCAAGAGTGGTGATAAGGTTTCTTCTGAGACGAAGGATAACAAATAGGTTAATTTTTCTCTCTTTTCCCCCACCATTTCTGGCAAGTACCTCTTTATTTTTTACAAGCTTGAGCAGGATAACATATGCTTGATTATAAGCTCATCCTTCGGATGAGTCCAACTTAGTTTAGATTCGAACCCTAAGAAGGAGTGGTCCGTTCCTGTTTGTAATCGAACAGGTCCTTTACTGTGAAATTTTAACGAGTCCAGTATAGGAGAAACTCGGCATTTTTCAATTTTAGAGTGTCTGAAAAACTTAAGAAGACTCCAGGGTCGAACTTTTTCGTAAATTTGTGTCTCCCAAGCCCGAAAAAGTATAAAATAATACTTGAGAGAACCGCTTGGTTTTTTACGACCAAGGAGTACTTTCATAGTTAGTGTCTTTGACCTGAAAAGTAAAAAGCGATCAAGGACACGTCGTTTTATTTCCAATATCGAGTTTGAAACGACAAAAACCTGGCAGTCTTTTCCTGTTTTTATGGTCAGAAAAGGGCTATAAGGGGACCGTCTTTTAATTCCGTTTTAACGAGTGTAAAAGAAACACTCGGAAATATTTTCATGTTTTAGGAGTTAGAAAAGGGCTTAAAAGATGACTCTGATGTTTTTGTTTGTGAAAAATGACAATTTCCCTGAAAATCTTTTATCCTGCACAAAAGCCAACACATTACTCATACCTGTTTAATATAGATAAAAATACTTTGAAAAATACCTTTTCATGGTGGAAAATAAACAAATTTAACATTAATTTACTCAAAAAACCTATAAAAAGGGGTTTTACCATTTCATTTTTACCATTTTACTGTTGAGGAGAGAAAAATAGCTTTTGGCAAGAAACTTCCCGTGGTCATTGCGGAGAATCCGACCATCGAAACCGAACGTCATCTCATCAGGTATTCTACAACATCGTCTCTTGCATTTTCATCCGTTTAGAATTTGTTTTTAAGCTTTAGTTTCATTTTTTGGAGGCCTTGGGGTTTCAAGGGCCGCTTTTCGAGGTACACAGGTGCTCCACTGGTGACCTGCGTACCCCGACATTTTCTCAGTTGGGAAAATGTCGGGCATATGCAGCTTGCCTTAAGAGAACCTGCGTACACACACTCTGTCTCTAAAGGCGGGCTGCGTACACCGCGGAGTGGGTTTTCAAACTCCCATTTCTCCAAAATGAACCAAAATCTTTCAATTTTATGGACTCTAACAGATGTTTTATGGTGTGTAGATTGCCCACCATGCTTGATTGGTGAGAAAGAGAACATGAAGATGTTGATTTGGCTGCCATTAATCACCAACCTTCCATTGATGCTTTGAAGGCATGCGGTCTTTACAAATACTGGGCCATACCTGGCATGAGGGCCCAGGTAAGATTTCTAGAGTGGCTGGTTGAAAGGTGGAATGTCCAGGATCAGTGCTTTTACATTGGAGGGCACTAGCTCGAGATAGAGCCCTCAGATATTTACTTTCTCACTGGTTTGCCCAAGAGGGGCGAACAATTGACTCTGTCTGGGACTAGGCCGGGTGGCCAGTCCATCGCTAGTCTCCGTCTAGAGTGGTGCAATACTCAGAACCAGGAGAGGGGGATAGAAATTAAAAAGATATCCCGACCTGAACTTATGGTAATTTCCTTTACAGTTACCAGACTTTGCGGCGCTGTCGCTTTGCACATTGCCACCGGGTCCCAAATGCGGATGGCGATTGACTGCTATCAGGGCACCATTTTCAACTGGTGTGATGCTATGTTGGCCAATTTAAAGGGCCAACTGACTAGGGAAAAAAACGGGCAACTGAAGACTTTTGGTTATGGGCCTTTAGTTGTGAGTTTTTCTCTAGAGAGGGTTCCGATGCTGATCCCGCAGCAGCTCACTGTTGAGGCTGGGCTTCCCCGAGAGCCTAAGTTGATACGATGGGTTGCGGTGATGGCACGTCATCCTGACGAGGCCACGGAGGTTGTCCGATTTAGACCGGTGTACTTTCACTGGTTAGACGACTAGGTCTTCTCGATACAAGATTTTCCTTATGCCGGAGTCGATTTTCGTGGCGATCCAGACATGATTCTTCCACAGGGAGAACAGTGGGATGACACAGGTAATTCATTTTTCACAAGTTTTTAAATTATCTATTTTTTTTTTTTTTTATATCGTCTCAAAACTGGCAGTGACAATTTTCAAAATGCAGATGTAGGCCCACGGCGTCCAGCCAATCTCCGGCCTTTCGAGAGGAGACAACCAATTGCACCGGTACCGGTCCCACAGAACGAGGCTACAAAGACCTTAGCTGAGTTGGAACAAGACCTAGAGCGTCTGACGGCAGATATACCAGAGACTACTATAGATGATATTCCTATCAGGCTTCAGCTCTATGTAGTCGAAGTCCCAGGACCTTTTAGGAGGTTCTTGTGTAGGGTAGCCCGTGCAGTGGTGTCATATAGAGATCATCACCAGTGATTGGATGATCGTTTTTGTAGACACATGTGACATTTTGGTTTTTTGTACTTATCATTTTTGCCGATCATAAGGTGTTTTGCAACCTATGATTGAAGACGATGTATTTTTGACACACTCCTATCTATATATATCATTATTACCGGCTTATCTTGTTAAACATGTGTGATTAAATGTTTTTAAATTTACATGTATGATTACCGCAAATGTCTGTCTAACATTTGAGAAGCAATTGCATCTGCTAATGTATTTAAAGACCTTGGAATATGTTGATATTCAATGTAATCAAACTCATGTTCCAAGAGACGCACTCTCAAAAATAACCTTAATAACACTGAATTTCTAATGGCATATACTCTATTAAGCTGTAATACAACGAGTTCGGAATCTAACCTCACTATCAAACTCCGAATCCCAAATGAAATAGATTCAGATAATAACTCAATCACTGCACTGTATTCTGCAATGTTGTTTGTTGTTTGACCGAGGCTCACCCCATGCATAGAAACTAACTCGTCAGAGGGCGAATAAATAACCCAAGCTGCGGAAGAGATATTCCATGTACTACGACAAGCACCATCAGCAAATCCAATGTATGTTTGGAGAGGCATCGACATCTGCAAACATCAAGGGTAAAACCAAGATAAGCAGAATAACGACGAAAAACACACTTTCTAAGCTAAGCACACTATCTAAACTAACAAACACACCAGCTAGAAAGAAAAATTAACCTAACTAACCTAACTAAAATCTCCACGCCCATCATTTAAGCATAATACCTCTTTAGGTAAAGTCCATTTCTGGGTTTACCCAAAGAGTCCCCGTCAAAGTCCACCAGCTCATAGGCTCCTTTTGCTAGCTTTCGCTTAACAATGTAGGGCCCATGCCACATAGGAACGAATTTTCCAGCACCTAATTTATTGTTAGCTTGATCATACAACAGCACTAGGTCTCCTTCCGAAAAATTTCGGGGGGTCACATTTCGATCATACTGAGCTTTCATACGTTTTGCATGAGTCTCGATTGCCAATGCAGCGTCACGTCGAGTCTCATCTAATTGAGCCAAGTATAATAAATGCTTCTCCTCTTCGGAAGTAGCTGGAAGTAATTCGATAGCCATTTCAAGTGATGGGATTTCGCATTCAATTGGTAGCACAGCTTCCAAACCATAAACTAGTTGGAAAGGAGTGAACCCTGTTGATGTTTTCACTGAGGTTCGGTATGCCCAAAGCGCGGAAAATAACATGTTGTGCCAATTCGACCGATGAATACCAATGATTCGTCGGATCATGATAACTAAAACTTTGTTGATGGACTCAACCAGACCGTTGGCTTGTGGATAATAAGGAGTTGAGCTATCGTGACGCAATCCAAGCTGGCCTGTAAGTTCTGTCATCATAATGTTTCGAAAATGGCGCCAATGGTCAGTAATTATCACTTGTGGGACACCAAACCTAGCAATAATGTGATTGAATACGAAAATCGCAGCTGTCTTGTCATCTACCTCGAATGTAGGCATCGCCTCGGCCCACTTAGTAAAATAATCAACCGCAAGGATGATATACGCATGCCCCCCGGCCGAGTGAGGGTTACATGTAATAAAATCGATACCCCATTTGGCAAAAGGACCAACGACAATTATAGGGTGGAGAGGAGCAGGTGGTGCACGCATCTTGCGATCAAACACTTGACAGTTGTGGCATTTCTGGACCGCAGTAATACAATCTTTAAACATGGACGGCCAGAAGTAGCCAGCGCGCAACACTTTTTGGGTTGTGGCATACCCAGACATATGACCGCCACACGCTCCGGAGTGACAGTAATTTAAAACCCTTTCCGCCTCTTCGTGAGTTAAGCAACATCGGAAAACCAAGTCTGCCCCACGGCGATAAAGAGTATCTCCAATAATTTTGTACTGTTGGGACCGGAATCGAATTTTCTGACGTTCCGACTTTGAGGCTTCAGGCCGAAAGGATTGGGTTTGGAGATAGATGATTATATCCCCATACCATGGATCTAAAGTGCTGATGAGAAACAAATATTCGTCCGCAATGGGTTCCTCTCCCACAGTTTCCGTGTCAGCACGCAGGAAATCACACATCAACTCTGCAGAAACTAAATATTTCTTAGACTTAGATTTTTCAAATTCCAAGTTGAACTCTTGCAGGATAACGATCCATTTAGAGTACTTGCCCCCTAGCAATTGTTTAGTCAAAATGTAGATCATAGGGTTGCAATCCGAAATGACTGTAGTTTTACGGAGAAGAATGTAGTGACAAAAACGTTGGACAGCTTGAACAACTGCCAATGCCAATTTCTCCACATGCGAATATTTTAGCTCAGTGGGATTTAGCGTCCTACTAAGATAATATATCACATGTTCCATTCCGAATTCATCTTCCAGAACTAACACCATTCCAATAGTGGAATGGGAGGCGACGAGGTACAAAAAGTAATCTTGGTTGTAGTTGGGAGGATGCAACAACAGTGCATGGGTCAACGCGTGTTTAAGTGCATCGAAAGATTTCTAAGCTATCTCATCCCAAGAGAATTGAGCGTTCTGTTTCAAAAACCGTGTAAAACCTTTTGTAACCTCGGCGTAGTTAGGAATGAATCAGCGTAAAAAGTTTGCTTTCCCCTGCAAACTTTGGAGTTGGTGAAGACTCGAAGGAGGAGGCAATTTGGTGATAGCTTCTACCTTTGAGGGATCGATGTGAATGCCGGCTTTTGAAACTACAAATCCCAGCAATCGTCCCACTTCTATACAGAAGACACATTTGTGTGGGTTCAACCGTATACGATAATGCCTACACCTCATGAAGATTGCTCGTAAATCGACAAGGTGATCAGCTCGATGTAATGAATGAGCGGGAAAATCATCGAGATATGGTTGCACAATGTGTTTGATGTCATGAAATGCATAAGACATCACCCTTTGAAAAGTGGCTCCGACATTCTTAAGCCCAAAAGGCAATTTGCAATAAGAAAATGTCCCCCATGGAGAAATGAAAGCCGTTTTTGGTTGATCGGCAGGTAGAATATTGATTTGATTATAACCGGAAAAACCGTCCATAAAGGAAAATATTTCACTGCCGGCACAATCATCAATTATTTGATCGACATAGGGCGTTGGATAGTTGTCTTTGGTACAAGCACGATTGATATCCCTATAGTCGATACATATTCTTATTGTTCCTTGTTTTTTGTTAACCGAAACAATATTCGATACCCAATCCGTTAACGGGATCGGATAAATGAAACCTGCTTTCAACAGCTTCTCAACTTCTGCTTTAATTGCAACCGCTTTTCGTGGGTGAATCTAACGCAAACATTTCCGGACGAGTTTAGCATCCACGTAAGTTTTGATCTCATGGACAACAATTGCGGGATCAATTCCTGGCATTTCCTCATACGACCAGGCAAACACGTCGCATAATTCTTGAAATAGGGCCTTGTATATCTGAATTTCGTCGTCTGAACACGAGGAACCTATATGAATGTGCTCAACAATTCCGAGCTTGACTGAAATGTCAATGGGAACAGTGCGAGAAATGTTTCCCAAATTCAGCTCTGAATCAGGATGTTTCATTGGACTCTGAGCTTCTTTGACATATTCAGCTGTAAAAACTGATGAGAAATCGTTTTCAAAACGATCATCCTCAGGTAAAAACGAAGATCTATGATGGAGATCTTCCCATGGTAAATCGTCTACACACAGGACTTCACAAAGTTTCTCGTCAGATGACACAACTTCGGGAAACGCTATTAACTCCAAGGTTGAAGTGAAAAGTGGTTCCTCATGGACCACATTCATTTGGTCGATTTTGGTTGAACGCGGGTCGGTAAAAGACTGCACGACTTCATAAGCAATTTCATACGGACTTAAAGGCATAGCATTGCCAAATGAGTCTATTTCAGATTCGGAAAGAATGATCCAAGGATCATCGTAAACAATGGTATCTGATGTAATCATATGAATGGATGCAAACGAAGACACGGCGTTGATTGGAGGAAAAGGAAAAGTTCCCAGTAAACCGGCATCTTTAACTAATCCTACGCCAACATCCTTATAAGGGATAGTCGTTTTACCGACATGCTGGATACTCTCTGAAGAGGCTGGGTCGGATGAAAAGTAAGCCAGGTGGTCTATGGTTACGATCTTGCCATTATGTGGAAACTTTATTACTCTGAAGACCGATGAAACGACCACTGTCATAGCGTAAGACCAACTTCGACCCAAGAGAAGGTTGTAGTCTAGAGGGGCATCAACCACCTCCACATCTAGACTAACGGTCTTTCCTTCAACCCCTATAGGCAAATCCTGTAGAATGCCAAACGGATGGAACCCACGGCCATCAAAGGCCTTAAGAATTGTCAGGGATTGATTTAGTGAAGGAGAACCAAGTGATCTCCAGCACTGTATCGACATAATACACGTGGAAGCTCCCTCATCAATTACAGTCCGATGAATAGGCCTGTTCTTGACTATCACTGGAATTTGGAAAGCCATCTGATGAGGTAAACGCGGTGTACTATTTTCTAGATCAAAGATTATTACGTTCGGGTCCTGAACATCAACAGCTCCTATAGCCGACAAAAGTAATTTTCGTTGTGTTGGGCATGATTGCAGCACTTCTAAAGCCGACATTGCTGAGGGTGAAACAGCTAAATCCTCAACAATGTTGTAATTCTGGGCCGCTCTCGCATGTGGATTGAAAGTAGACCTTCGAAGTACACCCTTGGCGGGCGGTTTGATTACTAAGTCAGGGTTAGGTTTCTCGATCTGTAGTGGATCGGAACCGGGAGCTGAGGTTGATGGATTTGACTGAGAAGATTCTGCTTCTTTCGATCCATCAACAGGACTTTTACTACCATAATCGTGTGACCGAGTCACAATCCTTACATGAGACATCATCAATATGGGTTCTTCAGTGGCACTCGAGGAAGAACCTATCATTTTTCTATCTTTCGGAAATGGGTCCTTCAAGACAGCAGGAATTTGGGAACCCTTGACGATTTTCGCAACCTCAGCCCGATGAGGGCAATCTCTTGTAAAATGATCTTCTTCAGAAATAAGACAAGGATAACGAGGCTTGCGCTTTTCGTCATTGGTTTCCGGCTTTTCTGTTTTCTCCTTTAGAGTTTTGTCTGCTTTACTCTTCTTCTTGCCTTTCTTCTTCCCACCATTTTCTGATTTGGCCGTAGATGACTCTACAACGTGAATATCAGCGGAAACTTCAGCAGAATATTCTCCTGTCGGGGAGTCTGGTAAGGTTATAATGGGCGAAGAATTCTTTGAAGACTTCTTCTTGCTTTTAGTATTCACCGTACCAATCATGCCATCAGCAGCATGAGATGCTGAAGGAGCAGTAGCGATTTGATTTGACTTTGGAAGATCTGGGATCTTTTTGTGTAACGTACCCGACTTAGTATAAACTAAGTCAAGGTACTGTGCTTGAGCAATCACTTGCTCCTCAGTAACTACTCCGGCCTTAGCTACGTCTTCAGTAATCTTCGGTAATAATGATTTAACAAACCATTCAGCTAAGATTTGGTACGGGATAAAAACTTTCAGTAATCGCCTTCGACGTCTCCATTCATGAATATGATCGGAAATATAAGTGGATGTTGACTGTTTTAATGAAGTTAATAACTCGATGCCATTATCATATCTGACCGGCAACTGAAAATGAGTTAAGAACGAGGTAGCTAATTGACTAAAATTATAAAAAGAGGCCTGTGGTAACTCAATTTACCACTTGGCCGCGAGACCAATGAGTGTACGCTGAAAAAGATGTAAACGGATCGAATCATCCGAGATGGAATTTGAAGCACACCAGAGGTGGTAAGTCATCATATGATTTGACGGATCCTCTCCAGACTTACCTTCAAACTTGGGTATGTCACTGGGCAACTTATTTGGCATTGGCGGCCAGAACGGAAGATAATTTATTGGATCGTTCGTTAGGCGCGTCAAGTCTGGTAAATCCAAAGTTGCGATAAACAGCAATTGCCGATTAGGATCCCTAAAACTCTGGGTCACAAGACTAGTCCCAGGAGGAGGATATCCAGAATAACTTGGAATAGGAATCGCATTCGGGATATTGTATCTTCCCAGAAAACCAGGATTAACCGGACCGTACTGGGGTTGCTGTGGTTGTTGATAAGTGTACCGAGGATACGGTTGATACTGGTAAACCGGTTGTTGGACAGCAGGCCCGTATTGGTACTGTCCCTGGTACGGTTGATAAACGAATTGTGGTTGACTAGTGACAACCGTACTTAAACCAGGCTGTCCTACAGGCATATGAACCGTAGTTTGAACCGTGGATCCAGACAATGGTAAAGATGTCTGAGGAGTAGTGGCAGAGACAGTAGAAACCGGAGCTGTTGATACTCCAGAAGTAAGTGTGGTGGAAGGAACAGATGTTGCGGTAGTTGCAGCAGTCGTTTGAGATGGAGTACTAGGTGCAATGGGCGACTGAGTAACTATCGAAGGTACAGAAGTTTGAACATTAGACTGGACTGGTTGCTGGGTTGGACCAGAAACTATAGGTTGTCCAGTTTGAGATGACAACTGTACACTTGGCTGCAACACCTGTTGAACTTGTGATGGATCCCACACTATGTTCATTCCGGGGTATTGACCCATGACAGGTTGAGGATATTGAGATCCATAACTGGATTGAGGTTAGGATTGATAATTGAAAGGTACATTTCCCGTACCTTGAACATAAGATTGACCTTGGGGTGGTTGATAACCTTGACTCGAGTACTGACCTTGGGTAGATACGCTTGAGGTAAGTACTGATACTGGGGTTGACCTTGAGGCATAAATTGATATTGAGGTTGACCCTGGGGTACATATTGAGGCTGGGGTTGACCTTGAGGAATGTATTGTACCATGGGTACATACTGTCCTTGAGGTTTCCCCCCAGACGCAAGTTGTGTACCTTGAGGTTGCCCCCCAGGCGTTAATTGAGGCTGCCCCCCAGGCGGTAACTGGCCACCTTGAGGTTGAGAACTGGGAATTGAACTTGACATCATGTAAATGTCTCCTACGCCCAACGGTTTATTACCATTGTTTCCAGTTACTGACCCATGTCCAAAGGGTTGAGGAGATGCTCTTGCAAAAGTACCAGAAAGTGACTCATACCCAGCAGGAACAGAAGGACCACCGTACAAGAAAGATTCAGGAGATTGAGTAAACATGGACGACTGACTAAACATATTTACAGGAGTATAAATACCTCTGGGTGGATAAGGAGTACGAGGTGGAGAAAAACTTGTCCCTGAGTTGTCCAAGTAATTAGTTAACGAAGGATACCAAGTAGTACTTTTAGGTGGACTGTAAAAAATGGATTCACGCTCCCTTAGATCAATAGTAGGTTGATCTCCAGGGATAGGGATGCCTATTTCTTCTTCTGGAGCAAGTTCTTCAATAGCTATCAAACCAGACGGAAGATTTTCGGTGATGACTCTTTCTACCCTAGGTGAATCAGGAACACTAGAGGTTGGAGTAACAGGTTCAGATATTTCAGGTTCTTCGCCTATATCACTAGTAGATGAAAAACTACCAGCAAGCTCAGAAACTGCAACAACTTCAGGATTATAACCTGTTTCTAGACTTTGGTAATCGGGATGGACTACCAAGGAAGACTCTCCTTCTTTAGGTGAACCTACTTTACTGCCACTAGGAGTTACAAGGTCTTTCAATCCTTCGTAATGACCTGGGACGTCTTCAGGAGGTTCGCCCTGAAGTCTAGGAGACTTCCTCAACAAATCAGCCACGGTAACAATCTCAAGAGACTTTCCCCGAAGTCTACGGGACTGTCTCGGTAATTCAGCCACAGTTAAAAACTTTTAACTACTGCACACACAAACAAAGTAAAATCTCAAAGCAAACCGCCTAAAGTCTCTAAAGAACCAAACAAATTCGAATCACACGCCTAAAGAATCTAGGGCATCAAACCAAACACAAACAGTAACCCTCTGGACCGAAAACACTAGTTGGTGATGAAGCCCAACATCGCCGAATTCAGTACAGAAGTGGTGGGTGGAACAGTTACCCTGGCAACCTGCTTAATGAATAGACCGGCACAAGTTCCTCCACTTTAACCGTCTCGAGTGAAGTGAACCCCCCGGAAAATCCTAGTGAGTCTAGCCGACGTCTGCTCCAGGTATAGTGGGATCTTCCCTCAGCCGTCACCTCGGGTAGAATCCTAAAGATAATGGTCACTAAGGTTACCAATAGCAACAAATATACCTCGGGGAACAGTCTACGACCCGATAGCACGCAAGGGCAGAGTAACAAGCTCAATACCCTTGCCGGCTCCTTGACAATAATCCAAGGTTTACCGACAAGTGACCCCAGGCTCCTCGACAATAATCCGAGGTTTACCGTTTGTAGTACGTGCGTATCTGGCATCTTTCCCAATGAAGGAGGATTGATCCCCTCACTGGTTCGGACATGGTCTCGTTTTTCTCCTTTAAGAGGAGCTTTCCGAGAGTACAAAGGAAACAGTTGGATTTATCCTACCACAAGATAAGCTACTTGTTTGGTTTTACTGTCTTGGAGAGTTAATTACTCTCCTACTCCAAGACACTAGCCTGATTTATATTGGTGTTTCAGAGCCCTAGTAAATAAAAAGTTACTAAGTTGATTTTACTTTAAGCGTTAACTTTTATGGCTTTTATTTATGACAAAAGGTAGCGGAGATGAAACTGATGGTGTGTAGACTTGACTCAAATCCACTAAAAATATGCACTTAGGATGATTTATACTAATTTTCTTTTTCAATGAATTCCCTAGCTAAGAGAGTTGGAGAATGCAAAATTGCTATAAAGACAACTTTCTTGGCAATGAAAATCAAAGAAAAAATCTCTTTATCTTTTCCAAAGCATACAACACATGAGCACTAATTATGTCGTGAAAATTCCTTTTCTTTTCAAAGACTCAAATGCCACTAAGCAAAATTTTTCTTCAAAAGAGATTTTTGGATTTTTTCCTACTTAACAAAGCATTTAAAAATCAAAAATCAAATCTTTAAATAATCTATGACAATCAAATCAATTCTACTTAAAAGCAAATCAAAAAGAAATTCACCTAATAAGCAAATCTAATGAGGCCAAAACCTACAAAGTATGATCCCAGGATGTTTTACTCAGTCATGATTTAACTAAGGACTAGTCAATGCAGAATCAAAAACTAGCCAAAAACAAACATCAAAATCTTTTGTTCTTTTTCTTAAAATGAAATTCACAGTTCAATGAACAAACTTTTTCGAGATTCGGCAAAGAGACAAAACAAAGGTAGGTGTCTCACACAGGTAGATTTTATGAAAGGTCTGACTCCTAAGAAGACTGCAAAGACCAGGGATATCCAAGGTTTTATGACTTCTAAAGCCAAAGTCACTACAGGACCAATGCAAAAATCAAACCCTAAGGCTAGAACCTCTACGAATTTCACTAAAACTCTTGACACTGATGAAACAAGCTTAGATGAAGATTTGTGGCAGGTAACCAGTGGATCTAGGTAGTAAAAACAACCTATAAACAAAATCTAAGAGGCAAAAAGGAGAAAATTGAAATTTTCTCAATTTTGACAGGGTACGCAGGCAACCTGTTTGCAGAGGTGCGTGTATGCTCTGTGCAAAAAGCTGCAGTGTGTACAGGTACGCACTGTGCTTAACGCAGAGGCTGCATACTTCTAGCAAAACCAAGAAAAACTAAAATCTAATTTAACCCTAAGCTAATCCACCCAAATACACAGTCAGACAGCCAAAAACCAGAAAGAAAACTACTTATCTCAAATCAAAGTTTCACACAAAGGAAAAATCATTCACATCAATGGAGGTCCCCAGTGGAGTCGCCATTTTGTCATGCGGAAAGAGTCAATTTTGCAGACAAAACCGACCTCCCTAGAAGCTAAGGATTTCTAGTGACAGACAAGACAAGTAAACACTACCTTTCTCTAAATATGCATTTAGAATGCAAGTAATCAGGTGTTTATAACATACCTTTAGTCCAACGCTTTGTAGTAGTCTAGCCTCGCCGATCCGGATGAGCTCCTCCTTCTCTTCGAAACCTGCATTCACTAACAAGCAAAAAGATTACATAGCACCTGAATAACTTATAAAATAACACATATTCGTCATACAGACCAAGGAGTATATGAAACAAATCATGTATAACAACTTGTTGAGAAAAATGAGCTTAATTGCATTAAGTGGAAACAAAAGAAACCATTACAACTTGAGCCTTGGTGTTGTGCAGGTCCCTCCCACGGTCCAGCAAGAGTTTTCCTTTACTTTGATCAGCTCACCCACTTCCAAATGAAGCTAAGAAAGGATGGGAATCTCTCCTCTCAAGCTCTATAAGGGAGTCCTAATCTCAGCAGCATCTACCGTTAGGAATGTTTAGCTTTCAACCTCTCCTCCCTCTGGCCCAATGCCTGTATTTATAGTGCTTTGGAGGAAGTTAATCAGGTCCACCATGAATGGGATAAGCCCCTCTTTCAATGGGATAGCTCCCCTCTTCATGGGATAAGTTCCTCTTACATAGGGATGCATGAACCATCTGGAGGCGCTCAATCCACGTCAAACCATCTTCTAGAATGCTCTAGAAATGACCACAAGTAACTTTTTTGAAGTGAAACTTGCGCCTTTTGACCTTTATAGGAGTACGCACCCAGCCCTTTACATACAGAGCGTACAAGTATGCAGGTTTTATGAACTGGAGGTGCGTACATGCAGGTAAGGCTAAGAGAAACTGCGTAACTAGAGTTAATTGACTTTTAAAGGACTTTCTCTCTTTCTTGGGGTTTGACATGAGGAGCAGAGGTATGAGACTTGCCAAGGAGGATAGTATGACAGTTGATAGAGCCATACTAACTGTAGATAGTCATGGTGACAAATTTTAGTGTAACAAATTGGTTGAAACAGCTCCTAGAATGATGAGCTCGACCCCTAGAGGCAAGGGAATGGGTTTGGCTTGTCTATATTATGTAATTTCTAAGTCATTTTCATGGTTGGACACTTGGGATTTCTTGGCACTCTATTGTACATTTCATTTCTGGAATTTTGGCAAAGGAAAGACCAGGATTTTGCAGCACTTGTTGGGATCCATGTGGCTCTATGTTTTGATGGTGTGTTTCTCTATGTATTTGTAAGTTCATTGATGTTTATGTGTATCATTTTCCCTTCTCTTCTCTTCTGCAATTAAACAAATGAGTGATTAAGGGAGAATTCATTGGACTGCTATGCTCTACCTGGATATCTTGTTTAATTCTTCATGTTTTCATCTGTATGAGGAGGACTCTTGAGACCTTCTTGCTCTCCTTGGCTCCTCACCAGTCTAATCCACCCATTCATTCAATCCAAAGCATCAAAACTACTGCCTATCTTGCCCCTACCTGAACTCTGCAAAAATTTGGCCTCATCCCCGGACCCAAAATTTTCCTTTCCATTTTTTTCAACAAAACCCCCAAAAACTCAAATTAAATCCCTGCACGTCATACCTAGCCTAATATTATTTTATATTTCAGTCATCTCAAGCACCATATATCATCATTCGCTGAGATTGACCCGAAGAGAACTCTCTCCTGTCCTCGTAGGGCTAGCTACGAGGCTGAGCGTGGTTTGATGTGGACCTAGAACCTTGTCTTTTCAGCTTGAGGAAAATATAGGCTCTAACAGGGAGGAGGAATAAGACTTAACAGTAGAAGAAGAGGCCATAGATGACGTTGTTCTAGTGCCACCTGATGGCCCAATAGAGATAGATGCAATGGAGATAGAAGAGAGTGTAGTCGACGTTGCTCCATAAGAACCAGTGTCAACTGCCAATTTAAGAAGGAAATTACCACCCTCGGATGCAGTTATAGGTGGTGCTGACACAAAAGAACCAACATCACTTGTCTAAACAATTGAATAGAATTTGTTTGAAAATGTAGGTGGTGCTGACACACAAGAACCAACATCACTTGTTCAAACAATTGAAGAAGCTTTTATTGAAAGTGTAGGTGGTGTTGGCAAACAAGAACCAACACCACCTATCCAAGTAGTTGAATAATCTCTATATGAAAATGATGGTGGTTCTACCACAGAACAACCGAGACCACCTCCTCAAATGGATTTGGAAACTTTGGAGGAAACATATGTCACAATCGGCACTACATCACAAAAACTAGTGTCACTTGCTAGGTAGAAGGGCAATTTCGAAGACGCAGAGGAAGAAAGAGAAAAAGGGAGCATAGAATAATCGATGCACATAGAAGAAGAAGGAGGGCCTGCATCAATAATCATTGAGAGAATGAAAAATTATGAAATTATTACTCTCTCTCTCCTTTTCTTTGATCTTTTCCAAAAGGGGCAAGGAAATATCGTTCCTCTATATGCACAAAGAAAGAAGAATCTTCTCTCCCGATCCTAATTTTTCTTGGGAAAGCTAATGGCACCTTTATCGACACTGTTACTAAAAAACCAGTGTTGATTGGTGAAACAACTAAGTAAATTTAAGGCTTGGTGGTCGACAGTGTCGCACAAGAACCGTTGCTGACAGAAGGAAAAAAATGAGGAATTTATGGTTGCTACTACTTTTACAAAGACCGTTCCTAAGCAAATGGAGGAGGATGTTGCTAATAAAACTAACCTGCAAGGGTTAGAATTCATTCTCGAGCAGACGGAGGAGGACACTATTGATGAGACTAAGCTGGAATGGATAGAGACAGTTCCCGAGTAGAGGGAGGAGGATGTTGTTGATTAAACTAACCCACAAGGGTTAGGAACCATTCCTGAATAGATGGAAGAGGATGGTCAGGTAGCAGAGAAATTGCAAGAAGAGGGTGTCAAGGAAACTAGTCCACAAGACCCTGTAGCAAGTATAGAGCCAAAGAGGAAGGATGTAGAGACTCTGACACATGAAGAGGGAGATGGTGGGTTTGTTTCCTGCGTTGAGGAACAAATAGAATAAATTAGAGTAAAGCAAGAACTAGTCGAAAACTTTAGTGATGCCCACCTGTGAAACCTTGAACTGTGTGTGAGACCTATGGAAGAAGTTGTTATAAAACAAGAGTTCATTGAGAAATTCTTGAAAAGGAGACCCAATATTAAGGAAAGATATGAGTAACAATTAAGAGAGAAAATGCAGTTGAAAATAGAAATCATGAAACTGAGGAAACAAATGCAATGCTTACAAAGAATATTGAGGAAGCATAAGAAAAACATTGTGAAGCCCCAGCCTGAAACTGTTTAAGTAGAAACATACACTAAAGATAAGCCAATGACTTCAGTAGCTACACAGACATAATCATTTTTGCATTTGATCGAAGCATGGAAGTTTTTTATGACTGCAGAAGTTTAAAACTGGCAAGCTATGACAACCTTCCTTCAACGGGGGACTATTCCTTTAGAAGCTCACCGTGAATAAATAAGGGACATTTGTGAGGTTATGAGAATAGTCTCCAGCTACATAGAATAGATAGAGAAGGGAAAGAGGAAGTATGATCAACAACATAAGTGAATTCAGGACCTCAAAGAACACGTAAAGTTATTCAAGGTCGATAAGGAAAAAATGTTTACTTTCGCATAGCATGTAATGGCTTTCCAACTCCCTTCTCATAGCTACACTATATTCATCCATGAGTTGTATCTATTCTTTTGTTTAGATAGTATCCATGAGGATATTAGTCATGAGATGAAAAACTCAATGCAGTTTATGCGCATCTTGAGATGACACAATATTCTTGATCAACACTTGATGGGAAAATTTTACATGCATGATTACTTTATGGCCAACGATCAATCATTTAAGTGAGTGCCATATGTAGGAGACATTAAAATAAGAACCTTTACCTCCTAGATAGTTAATCAAGTTAAATGGACAAAGATCTTTGACACATTTGAAGAAAATCATAAAAATAGGCAACTTGTCCTTCGAATGGAGGGCCACTTGTCCTTCGAATGGAGAGTTGTGATTTTTTAAATGATTATAATAGGCACAAGACCCTCTTAGAAATCGAGCGATGGAAAGAGAATATGTTGGGAACCCAAAAATGGTGCATCGACATATGCACAAAACAAATCTTCACTTGTCGGGAGGAGACCCGGGACAACTGTCAGAAACGATGGATGTTATCATCATCAACTTTGAGAATGCGTGAGCCTTTCAGGGCCCCCAACTTTGTTCAGGATCTAAATAGGGTACCTTGGTATATTTGATGCATGTGGATTTGTGGGGTCCCATGGATGGGTTTTGGGGTTTGATTTCCCATTATCTAGCTGCGAGCCGACCAGTACACTCCATCTTATGAGCTAGATGAGGATTGGTGGAAATAGATCACTCAGATAGATGTAAGCCTTTGGGAACAGAAATGGCACAAAATATGATCTTTCATCGAATCATGTTGATCATCAAAACTACAACCCATATTTGTGCACGTGATGAATTGCATGAGGACATGTAGTAGGGAAATTTGGGGGGAGATGTTGGTGGCTAGATTTGAATACTTTTACTCACCTATTTATCCTCTCCTTTTTATCCATTTCATGTTAATAGTCATTAATCGATATCTTAAAATTCACATCTATACCTATTTTCATGTCCTTATGGATTATTGGTTAATGAAGCATAGTCATAGGGGATTATTACCTAACTGGCTTTCTAATTCAACTATTTCTGCAAATTTGAAGGGACAATGACTAGGACCATTTTTCACTCGATGACATCATCAAGACTAGCAACGTTATCGTCAGATACTAGATGCAATGGTGAATCAATATTTTGATTGACACATGGTTATATTTTACATTGTGTTTGATTCTGAAAACCACCACGTAATTAAAGACAAACACTATCATGATTCTAGGAGTTGTATTATTGACAAATTGTATAAAGTAGAGTGTCGTGAAAGCTATCATTGTTAAGAGTCGTTAAGGTTACATGAGAAATACTCTAACTGAAAGTCTGTAATGACATACTTGTAATATTTCTTTGATTAATGACTGTTTGATCCTCTGAGCATATTGTGATTCATTGATCTTGCCATAACCCTGATCAAGAAGTTGGGCCCACTCTCCTAACGAGCTGTTGTTGGATTAGATGTGTATTTAGGTTTATTTATGTGATTTTATTGTTTTTTTGAATTATCAGTGTGTTGATGTGATTCCTAATAGTTGTGACTCTTATTTACTATTACAATTGTTAGTGATCCTACTCTTACTTACAGTTGTAGTATTTCTTATTGTTACATATTTAGGAATTTATAGCTAATGTTCAATTATAGGTAGGGAAACTGTGGCCTACACATATAGTGCTTGATAGCCTTGAAATATCTCGTAGAACATCGGGTTGACAATTAAATGTGGATTGAGGGAATTGCATGATTCATACTTGGACACCAAAAAATAACATGTGAAAAACCATACATTCTCACAAACATCAAGCTCGAGACAAATTTTTTTCTTACTACTATGATTAGAGAATCCCTTGATGTATAATGCAAAGTGGAAACATCAAGGACTAAAAACATGTGAAGTATATGAGTTTTAAAAAACTATTAATAGACAAGTCAGTCATGTACTAGTAGTGATAGTGCTAATATTGTAATTGTTTGAAGTTGATAAAAATTTTAAATATTCTAAGAATAACCCTATTAATAACTATGAATAGCATTGAATGGAAAATTATTTCAAGGAAGAAATAAAATTCATAAAAGTTATAAGCTTACTCACAAGAATAAAAACGATAATTTTCACAAACCTGTAGCCTGAAACAAGAAATTGTATTTAGCACCATGCTTAAAAAGGCCTTCCATACATAATGCAAAGGGGAAACATCAAGGGCTAAAACCTTGTGAAGTACATGAGTTGAAAAAACTTTTAATAGACATATAGTTTACCATTCATGTAATAGATGTGATAGTGCTAATATGATAAATGTTTGAACTTATTAAAAAAATGTTAAACATTCTCAAAATATCCTTATTAATACTCCTACAAATGATTTAACATAAAATTGTTTTATGAAATAAATAAAATTCCTAAATTTTATAAGAGAAATGAGAAAAAAAATTCTTAAAGATTAGTAGCACTTGTCAAGCTGAGAAATGAGACAAAGTGTGTCTATTTCAACTTTTCTTAATCACATTACTCAATTGACACAATAAGTGAAAATGAGTTGATGATGTATCAAGGTAGAGTCCAGATGCCTTTTCCCTTTTATACATTTGATGAGAGCCTTTAGCAAATTACAATCTTTTTATGGAAACTTGTTGCGGACAAGCACACATATAGGAACAAATCTATAATGGTCATGAACGATATCCAACATAACCAATGGTGGATTTTTTGCACCATGACATCCACTCAGATGTCAAAGATGAATGAATCCATGACAAATTAGTTTACCTTTAAGGTAGAATGGAGCATATAGAAGGGCATGTCCATTAGGCTTTCCATTGTCCTCTTCCTCGATTGAATGAGCATGGTGGGCCAATTCCGGCTCTCCATCTTGAACATTGATGAATATGGATTGTTTTGAGATATTTGGGATTTTTTGGTTATATTGGGTTATCAGAATATGGATTTCTAGTGTCATTATCTTATTTGTAATGTAGTTTTGTTTCAATATTTGGTCCATCAACTCTAACAAGAATTAGGCCTTTAGGTTTGTTTTATGGAGCCTATCATGATGTAACATGAATGTGAATTAATTGAAAATTTTTATTTATGGAAAATAAGGGTGAGGGAAAGTAAATCCAACATACCTGTCAATGTATTTCAGTTGTTCGTAAGAATAATGTTCCCTTCTTATATAAACATTACATTTCTATATTAATCTTGTATCCACACTAGTTTCATGGACAACTTGAATGAAGGTGGAGATTCTAAGGAGCTTGAACAAACCTTAAAGTGTGAGAGCTCTAGGATGAGTAGGGTTAAGCATGTCTATGTCCATAGAAATTGCATTCAACCTTGAATTAAGGGTTAATTGGTGGAAAAATACCTCACGCTCGGCCTCTAATAGCAATAGGCTCATAATCATAAAATCTATATTGTTGTTAGAGAATGTAAGAGTCTTCACTAAAGAAAGTTTTCTATTAAAGAATTTTATTGCTTACATAATTGTTAGGATTACAAAATTATAGAATTTATGGTGTGCAAAGACACAATTGGCTCGGATCTCAATGGTCGCTAAACAAATTTATTTGGATTTTTGGTCCCAATCATTCATAAACCATATATTTTTTTCCTGAGCTTTCATACTAGTTATTAGGGACCCAAAAACACTATGAGAAGTGGTGGTGTCTAAAGACACCCATGATTGGGATCCCAATGAAGGATACATTTATCCATAGTTTTTTTGCATTAAAATAGTGACTTCAACATGAATATCATGGGAAAAAGCATACATTCTCATAAACCTTCAGTCCAAACACCAAAAAAAAATTAACTACCATGATAAATGAAGCCCTTGATGTATAATGAAAAGTGGAAAGATCAAGGACTAAAAACTTGTGAAGTACATGAGCTTCAAAAAACTATTAGTAGGCAGGTCTGTTGGAAATACTAAGAGTAGCGGTGAATCAGTATGTTGGGTCCCTATTGTTATAGAAATTTTTGGGCCCTACAACCCCAAGCATGAAATTTCCATAAACCAAGGCCTCCTAAGTCCCTAAAAGTGTTGTTATAACCCCTAAAGGAACAAGCTAAACAAATTACAGCTTCCCTCAGAAGTTCTCCATGAAAAACTACTCAGAATTGGTCAAAACAGGATCATTTCAGCTGCTCCACTGGCTAAGTGAATTGCACCTCAACTAAATACACTGTGTGGGTGCATTTCATTTCAAAAACACCTTCTGTGGGGTGCGATGGGTGAGAAATGACAAATGGCAGTGTAATTCCGTGAGGTGGAGAGGCAATGGAAGCTTCCAGAAACTTCTCCTGTGACACTTGCCTCACTGAATTCGACCAAGGATGAGTAAGAGACCATCAATCTCCAAGTTGAAGCAAGAACTATCAGAGGGAAGACACTAATCAAATCACAAGCTGACTCATCCCCCTTACAGATATCTATATATGGATCCCTCATCCCAAAGATCCAGAGGCTGGAATTTTGCATATTGTAAGGAATTGTTGTTGGTTTCTTGAGACAAACACCAGATTGCTGGGTGATCTAAGCTTTGCTTGAGGTGAAGAGGGGCTTCTTTGTTGGGAGGTTGATGCTGGGTCAGAACAACTGGTTGTAACTCCTCTTGGCTCTTTCTTATTTTATCAATAAAAGCTATTCAAGTTTTCCTCCATGCTCTTGTATCATCGATGCTTGCTATATTTGTATGGTCAATTTACATTTGATCCTAGATTGTTTATGATTATAGATCCATTTCTTTGTATAGTGCTATGCTTCTGTGATCTTATAGGTACTTTGTGAAGCTGGGCGTGTGGGGGGGCAAGTGGCTAAAGACTATCAAAGAAGAGGGGAATCAAATCAGGAGATTAGCACAAGACAGAGGTTGGTCTTTCTGTTCCTCTCTATCTATAATTCATAAAGGAAAAACAAAAATTGCTTTTCTCTGTTTGTTTCTAAGGTAGCTGTCACACCTTAGTGGGATAGAGCAGTTCTATATAGACACTTTTCCCTGTAACAAAATGGCGACTCCACTGGGGAGATAATTAGTTTGTTTGTTTATCATTCTTTGTTGTCTATTTCATAAACTTACACGTAGCATTTGAACTGAATTTTCCATAGCAAATGCAAAGTAGATAACTGCTACTTCAATCCATCTATTGGATTTGTTTATGATTTAAACAATTGATTCACAAACTATCTGATTGCCCTTGTGATAGCTCTTATATCCTCCTTAGATCTACCCCTAATTGTTGCATTACTGATTGCTTTTTTGCTCGGCCAAAACCCAAGAACTAAACTGCAAAGTGTGACCCGGAACCCAAACAGAGTCTCGTTTCTAGCCCAACGCAGGTGCTGTTCAGAGAATCTGAACTTCAGTGCACTTCCCGAGTGGACAAGCTACGCTACATTTCAAATTCTCTATGTTACAGGTGCGCTGATCAGACTAGGCTCTGTGCAGTTTTGGTTTCTGTTATTCATTCTTTCCAATTCTATTCCTGAATTTTGCTACCTGTGATCAGTATATGTCTGTTTGAAACCCCTTTTCCTTGCTGTTATTCCGCCTCCTTTGTACAAAAGAACTGTAGATGTTTTTGTGTGTTTGTTGAGTCATTTTCAGTTCTCCTTTGCAAAAGTAGCATAATCGTACTGTCGTCCTTTGATTTGAAACTGTCGCAAGTGTCGATTTCAATCATAGGAAAGAGTTTGATTGTTGTTGATGGTTGATTATCCTGTTACTAGTGCTTTTGGTCTGAATTTGTAATTTTCTAGTTTCGAGAACAAGTATTTAGTTCAAAATCGTAAAGTGTTGTGATCGTCTCCATTTTTTGATTTCGAAAAGAAACTTGTTGATATTTGTCGCTTGAAAAGAAATTCAGATTTGTGCATCAACTTTCTCTTTAGCATTCATATACTAAGAAAGTCGAAAACAAATACATGCATGCGCATTTGCATATAGACACTCTGATTGGCTTGATTTAGGAAAGTGCATTTAGAGTGTGCTCTTTGCTATTTGTGAAAAGATTCTGTCTTTCTTTTCCTTAGTAGCTAGTATTTTCATTGCACAAAGAAGATAAAAAGTTTGTTTATCATCTTAGATTGCATTTCAGGAATTACATCTACATCTCGCGGTGAACCTGAAAGGAAAACTTCATAAACAAGATCAACTAAAAATAAATTCAATGAATCTAACAACGCTTTGGAACTTAATGCACAACATTTAGAAGTCTAGGCTAGAGACGTATTTCGGCATCGTAAAGCCTGGTAACTGTTATTCTCACTGATGGTATGGTGATTCCTCCACTTTGAGACGATAAGTGCCAGTACGGACTTGTTCTCCCACGTACCGTCGAGTACATTTTGGGAGACCCCAATAGGCTTAATCCTTTATCCATAGGAAGTCTTGTCTGTCGCCCTATCAATCGCAATGCACTGAGCATAGCATTCGGGAAGATTGACTGTCGTACCGTAAAAAGTATTCTGTAGTTTTGCGATTGGTTTGGTAATCCCTCTACCTAGATTTCCAGAGCAGTCCCTTTCATTCCTTTTCAGACTCCTTAACAGAAAAGGTCCATCTGAGCACTTGTCACTTTAGGCTCATTAAAAATTGAAGGAGACTAGAGTCATCTCTTGTTTTCTCTCGACTCTTAAAAATTGAAAAAACAAGTTGTGTCAAAGCATCTAAAATTTATTTTAAAAGGAATATTCATTACCCTTTCCTACGTTGATCTTGGGTTGACAAAAATGGAATCCACCAACCAAGGAATTCCCCTTGGAGGAAATCCTAGTCCCTTCTCCTCTTGCGGAGATGTTGGTGCACCCCATATGGCCAAATTGTCACTTCCAGGACTGACAATTGGTTTGCCTGTATGGCTCTTCTCAACCTCTGTCGTTCAGAACACCACAATTTCTGAACATCCAAATCAGCGACTAGACGGGTCCATAGTTACCCACCAACCTTCTACTTCCTCTAATTCCTCCTCCCCTCCTTCCTCTTCGCTTAATGGGGCTCGTAAAGCCAAAAGTCAAGTACCTGAGAAGAAGAAGGAAAAGAAGAAGAAAGAGAAGAAGAAGGAGGAGCCAAAAGCGAATGGGGTCAAACGAGTGTCGTCTAGCGAAAATCCACACACTGCACCGACCAGGCCTAAATCGCCATGTGTCATTTCGAAAGGAGACCACTATCACAGATATTGTCCTTGCATCCCTCAGATCTTAAGGGACTAGTCTCCTCGTTTGCACAACCCAGTGTCGTCAACGTCTGATGGTCATGTTGAAAAAACACCGTCAACTAGTGAAAGTGAAGCCCCAGGACAAAAACGAAAATATAGATTTCCTTGTAAACTGTGCGAAGGCGATCATACCATCCACCGTTGTCCCTTCTTAAACGAAGCTAAAAGATTTTTGGACGATTGTCTGGTTTCACCGTTACGACTTCCTCCTGGATATAAAAAGATCTTGCCGAGTTCGTCACTAGTTGAAAATCCGGCTGACCTGCTTAGGTGGTCGGCTGAAGCATCTATCATTGAAGATAAACCATCTGAACCCATACCAGACGAAAGTCAAAAGGTAGAGGCGGCAGTTGACCCGGTCTTGCCTTCAGAGGTTCCATCTTCAGATGATACAGTCACTGAAGAGAACAAGGATGACACTGTAAAAATTCTTTTCATAAGCTGAGACTCCAACGAACATGGGGGCAATTTACCCATTCCTTTACCGCAGGAAGGAATTTCGTCGGAGTCATACCCGACCATCTATTCGGTCCCACCTCCAAGAAACCTAGTTGTCTCCTTCGACTGGAATCAACTAGGTAGACCCCATTTACCAGCTAGTGTACCATTCTGAATCATTGTTCAAATATATAGAATGGTTATGGTTGGTACCATCATAGATGAGGGGGCTTCTGTGAGTATCCTTTCCTCAGCTGCTTGGAAAGCGCTTGGTTCGCCATTGCTTTTGCCTGAGATGAGAAATCTAATAGGTTTTTATAAAGGAATCAGTCGACCGTTAGGGATCCTTCCCGATTTGCCCTTAACATTGAGAGGGAAAACCGTTCACATGAACGTAATGGTAGTCCAAGGACCCCCGGATTACAATCTATTCCTTGGACAAGACTATATTTATTACATGGGAGCAATTGTCTCCTCACTCTTTACAGTAATGTGTTTTCCGCACGAAGAAAGAGTGGTCAAGCTCGTAGACCAGCTTTCATTTCCCGAATCATACAGGGCAAATAGTCATATACCATCCCTGAATGGTCTTTTCACGCAAGAAATGTCTCAATCTCCAGTCCGTCCACCTGATGAGCACGAGTGATTTGGGGGGACATGACTGAAACCCAGGGGGCATGCACCCTGGTCTACTTCGGCAGGAAAACTTCGGGTATAGGGTAGGTTTCTGCGAGAGAATATGACTACTCTGTACTCCCGTCCGTGATTGGAAGAGGGGGTTATTCTAGAACAAGATTCTCTTGTCAAAGTTATGTGAGTGGAGTAGCCTCCTTCACTCACCTTTGTCTATTTCGGTAGACATCGCCGAAGAATTGTTTTGCTTGCGCTGTGAATAGAATGATCTTTGGGTAACCTATAAGAGGTAGGCCTCTCTCGGTAAAACAAATGTTTTAACGGACTAAAGAAGGGGTAACCTTGAAACTCTGTTTTATGCCTGGGGGTATGCAAACCTTTTGGCTTGCAAGCGAAGAGTGACTGTTTATTTTTTAAATTTGTAGGTCCTGTAACCCTTTAAACTCGTAGGATTGGTCATTTCCTAACTTGCATAAAGAAAGGATGTGGGGCAAAACTCTAAACATTGTCGTTTTATATGAGACATTCTTATCACATGACTGGATTAATCGAGCAGTTTTAGCACATAGTTCAAGATCGTTAAAAAATAAACATAAGCCATGAGTAAACGTTTTCCCCCGCGTTTAAGCTCGTTAAAAAATGAACTATTCACCGGTAAAAAACCATTGTGAATGTAGTACTTCAGCCATTAAAGCCTTGGTCGTGTTTGCACCGTCACCTCCACTTTTGCATTGGCCGATCATTCACCCCCATTTGATTGTTTACCCATTTTAAGGAACAGCTACGAATAGTGATCTCACTAGCCATCCTTGTAACACTGCCGTGATTAGAAAATTCCAAACCTTACCTGGAATCAGTTGCTACCCATTTTATCACTCGTTCCTCAAAAGACGAGTCTCCTTTAAGCTCTTTTCAACTGACTCATAAAATATGAAAATATTGTCGAGCCATTGGCCTCTCCAGCTCGTTAAAGGGACCAGAAGTGCTATCTCTCCTCTAGATTTTAATCTTTTTGGACTTGAGAGATTATTACACAAAAATATCGAGCGCTTGTTTTATTCGGCTCGTTAAAAGTATTGAAAATTCATCCCTTCTATATTATTTTATACTTTTTCGGACTTAAGGGATTAGATGATGAAAAAGGAATTTTGGAATTACCTTTACGTTCCTTTTCAGTCTCTCTAAAATTGAAAAGGACCGAGGTATCTTTGTCATTAAACTCGTTAAAAGTATAATAGCGACAAACATGTCTATAGACGAGAATGAGTTTCACTATCGCTAGGCTCGTTAAAACATAGCGATGGGTTTGCCTGAAGGGCAAAATATAGAACAAGCATATGTTATCCTCCTCAAGCTTAACAAAAATAAAGAGGTACTGGTCAGCAATGACTGGGGAAAATTGGGAAGAAAACTTGAAGAAACTTTGTTGATAGCAAGTCGCTCTTGAACATGACACTTCCACTCCATGTCCGAGTCAAGTTGGGTTGTTTCATTCACCGGTCACATCGCCATGGTCTCATAATACCATCCACATTTGGGGTTAATGCTACCAATCCATCACATTAGTGTCGCTGATGTGTTCAAGAGAAGTCATTCAGAGAATTCACCTGTGTCTCACCCACTACCATACATTTATACTCCATTCTTTCATGACCGCCACCCTGAACCTTATATCACCATATCGTTTTCACCTCCATTAAAATCATTTGCTCCGTTCCGTGTCATTGATGTGGGACTCATTAAGGCACTCATGTGACGGATCACTTCTTGTCGACATCAACTCATTATCCAAGAAGTTGATCTAGGAACACCCGATTCAGTACTTTGAAGTTTGCATGCCTCAATGGCAAGCTTCTCACTTCCGGTGACAGGTTTACATCAATGGCCTTGGACCGAAAGATTTTGCGTAGTGTTCGATGCAAAGTCCTTTATTCACACCACGTAAATTGTACTGCAGTACCTTGAGGATCATTATCATTATCGGTGACTCCTCTCACGCCTGTTAACAACTTACATCATTGGCTGGTAATCAGGCGATGTCTTTCCATGTTCGACTCCAGAACAACTTTCACATGGATTTACTTGTACTTCGAGTGAAGATTGAATGAGATTGAAGACCCCGGATCTAGTTTCATCCATCGGGGCTGTAATATATATTCAGGGAAATAAAGACATAAAATGTACATCATTGTTACACAGATAATCATCCAATCAAAAGGATGATGGCTCTATCAGAATCATCAGTCTACACTCAGACGATTGTCTGTCCTATGTACATGAAAATGAATTTATAAAGCTGAGCATGCGAATTCCCACCTCAGCTAGATCATGAAAATATTATGAAGATAATGTATTTTATTGTATCTTATTACAGGTCTCCTCCCAGCATTGAAAGAACTTCGGATCCTCATAATAAAGCATTTCACCCGACATCAAAAGATTAACGACCTCATGCTTTAGGGGGCAACTGTTATAGACATTTTTGGGCCCTACAACCCCAAGAATTAAATGTCCATAAACCAAGGGCTCCTAAGTCCCTAAAAGTGTTGTTATAACCCCTAAAGGAACAAGGTCAACAGATTACAACTTCTCCCAGAAGTTCTCCATGAAAAACTGCTCAGAATTGGTCAAAACAGGACCATTTCAGTTGCTCCACTGGCTAAGTGTGTTGCATCACACCTAAATACACTGTGTGGGTGCGTTGCATTTCAAAAATCCCTTATGTGAGGTGCGATGGGCGAGAAATGACAAATGGCAGTGTCATTCCGCGAGGTGGAGAGGCAATGGAAGCTTCCAGAAACTTCTCCTCTAACACTTGCCTCACTGAATTTGACCAAGGATGAGTAAGAGACCATCAATATCCAAGTGGAAGAAGAACTATCAGAGGGAAGACACTAATCAAATCACAAGCTTGCTCATCCCCCTTACAGATATCTATATATGGATCCCTCATCCCAGAGATCCAGAGGCTGGAATTTTGCATATTGTGAGGAATTGTTGTTGGTTTCTTGAGACAAACATCAGATTGTTCGGTGATCTAAGCTTTGTTTGAGGTGAAGAGGGGCTTCTTTGCTGGGAGGTTGATGCTGGGTCAGAACAACTGGTTGTAACTCCTCTTGGCTCTTTCTTGTTTTATCAATAAAAGCTATTCAAGTTTTCCTCCATGCTCTTGTATCATTGATGCTTGCTATATTTGTATGGTCAATTTACATCTGATCCTAGATTTTTTATGATTTTAGATCCATGTCTTTGTACAGCACTATGCTTCTGTGATCTTACAGGTACTTTGTGAAGCTGGGCGTGAAAGGGAGCAGGTGGCTAAAGATTATCAAAGAAGAGGGGAATCAAATCAGGAGATTAGCGCAAGACAAAGGTTGGTCTTTCTGTTCCTCTCTATCTATAATTCATAAAGGAAAAATGAAAATAGCTTTTCTCTGTTTGTTTCTAAGGTAGTTGTCACACCTTAATGGGATAGAGGAGTTCTATATAGACACTTTTCCCTGTAACACCTATAGTACTAGTGATTACCCCATTACTATTGTAGTTATACCCATTATTTATATTGTTGTGCCGCTATTACCCCCATGTTGTTATTTATGTGCCCCATAGAATCCCTCTATTGTTATTTTTGTAGCTTTATATTATTATTGTTAGGTCGGCTGGATTATATTGTGACTGCTTAGACTCTTATATATAGAAAGGAGGTTTTGTCATTTGTATCATCAAAGAATTGTTCATTTATGTAATGTAAAGGAGGTTTCCCCCTCGAAGAAGCTGAATTCTAAGGCGTTGATCTATCTTTTCTATCTTTTCTTGAGCTAGCTTCATAACATTTGTTATGAGAGCTTTGGATTCTAGGGTTTCGTTGCTCCAAACAGGTCATCGTGGCATTTTCACTATAACTTTTGTTTTGTGACGTTTCAGAAGTCGCAAAATAAACCCATTTGAGAATAAGTCACACTAAACCTTTGGTCCAAATTTCAGAGCTTTTCGCGGGATATTTGGGGAGATATGATCTGAGGAAGTTGGTATTTTTGCAGACTCCTAAATTACATTCAAAACAGGTGACCTGGGGCAAATCGTCATAGCTTTCTCTCTAAGGATTGGATTGAAATTTAGTAAGAAGGTACAGAAAGAGGACGGACTGTAGTTCCTTTTAAGTGTGTTTTACATTCAAAGGTTGAAACAGTGACTCATGGAATGTCGTACAAGTTCTCTCTACTGAACTAGTCTAAACGCAAGTCACTGTGGGAGATTTCACATAACTCTTCCTTGGAGAATCCATTTTGGGTCAGAATTGTGGCATTGGAAGGAGGACGCAGAAGGCTACTACAGGTCTCAATTTCAGAACTGGATGATCCGAAATTACATAGATACATCAGATTCAATATCAAGCTTTTATAAAGTGAAAAACGTTGTGTAGTTTTTTTTTTAATTTTTGTGTAAGCTTGGTTTAACGAAATTCAAAGGGCATAGTAAAGCATTATTATCGGTAAGTGATGCCCCGAGGAAAGAAAATGCAAACACCTAGTAAGGAATTTGAAATCTCTAGCATGACTCATGAAGAAGAGGAAGAAATGCTACATGATATATCAAAATTACAAGAACAAGGGCAACAAATGTCACGCTCACAAAAGCTAACAGAAGCTAAGATAAGGGGCATGGAATCTAAGATAAATGGCATGGAATCTAAGATAAATGGTGTGGAATCTACGATAAAGGGCATGGAAGCTAAGATGGATGATTCGAAGACAGATTTGAAGAGAGACATGGCAGATTTGAAGATAGATTTGAAGACAGACATGGCAGATTTGAAGACAGATTTGACAAATTTTATACAAGAAATACTTACTAATGGTGAAAAGGTTGTAGAGGAAACTCATGATGTGAACAAAAGTAATTTTAATCATGATTCCATAGATGCTAATGCTGGACTGAAGACCCACCATATTCCATAAATCGATATGAGGAAGTTTGACGGCAAGGATCCTGCCACATGGATATTACAGATGGAGCAGTTCTTTGATCTGAATAATGTGCAAAACAAACAAAAGGTACGTATGGAAACTGTATATTTGGAACCAAATCAGTTTGTATGGTATCAATGGCTTTTCTCTCGTAAAAAATTTATCACTTGGACAATTTTTACGGAAGAATTGATAGCACATTATGAAGATACAAAAAGCAACACCTTTTTTAGCCAATTGATAAGTCTCAAACAAAAGGATTCCGTAATAGAGCACATTGAGGAGTTCCAAAAATTGAACACAAGGGTAAAAGATATTCCAGAGGATCATAGGATTGATGTGTTCATAGGGTCCTTAAAGGATAATATCCAACATGATGTTCGCCTTTGGGAACCTGATTCATTAGAGAAGGCATTCAGATTAGCAAGAAAAATGGAAAGCAAAATTATGGCAACCAGGAAGCATACCACTCACAACTATAAAGACGGAAGTGTTGTTGCCCCTAGTATTCCACAACCTATAAGGTTGACACCACAACAATTGGAAGAAAAAACAGCAAAAGGGCTTTGTTACAGTTGTGATAGCAAATACACTAAAGGTCATAAGTGTGCTGAGAAGAAATTATTCTACATAGATTGTGAAGAGGAAGAAGAAAAGGAGCAAGAAAGGTCAAAAGAAGAAGATATACTCCAGGAACAAAGCCTAGATGATGAACAAATAAATCCGACCATATCTTGTAATGCATTGGCGGGAATTACCACTCCTCAAACCATCAAGATAGAAGGACAAATCAAGAAGAAAAAGGTAATAGTGTTGATTGATTCAGGAAGCACCCACAATTTTATTCATTGTAGGGTAGCAAAAGAATTGAATTGCTTCCTATATTCAGCACCAGAGTGTCAAGTGATGATTGCAAATGGAGGAACAATAAATTGCTCTGGAAGGTGCCATAATATCAAGCTATCCATGGGAGAATATGTATTGACTAGCCCAATGCTTTCCATTCCAATGGGAGGTGCTGATGTTGTACTAGGAGTCCAATGGCTACAATCCTTAGGTACAATAGCTTTTAATTTTCAAGAACTTTTCATCAAATTTTCTACGGAAGGAAAGGAAGTTGAATTAAGGGGTATTGTAGGGAAACCAGGAAATATAATCAGCTCTAATGGTATGACAAAGCTTCTAAAAAAGGAGCAAAGAGGTGTAATTGCACAATTATGTTCGCTAGATGTTTCCACATCGGAATCATCTATTTCTCCAAATCTCCAAAAAGTCATGGACAACCATTCCAAGGTATTTGAGACTCCCAATGGTCTCCCACCTATGCGTGGTCATGATCATGCTATTCATCTGATTCCAGGAAGTGTTCCTCCAAACATCAGACCGTAAATATATCCATATGTCCAAAAAAGTGAAATTGAATGTATGGTTGCAGAAATGCTAGAGGTTGGTATAATTCAACCAAGTCAAAGTTCTTTCTCTACTCCAGTAGTATTGGTGCGCAAGAAGAATGGATCATGGCGCATGTGTCCAGATTATAGGGAGCTCAACAAGCTCACTATTAAAGATAAGTTACCCATTCCTGTCATTGATGAATTACTGGATAAATTGCATGGATCAATTTACTTCACCAAGTTGGATCTTCGTTCGGGATATCATCAAATCAGAATGAAGATTGAAGACATTCTGAAAATGACATTTAGAACTCATGAGGGTCATTATGAATTTTTGGTCATGCCTTTTGGCCTTACTAATGCACCTTCAACATTTCAAGGTTTAATGAATTCAATTTTCAAACCATTCCTTAGAAAATTTGTGTTAGTATTTTTTGATGATATACTAATCTACAGCAAGTCTTGGAAGGATCATGTTGACCATGTTGATAGGGTGTTACAACTATTGGAGGAGAAACAATTATATGCAAAAAGATCCAAATGTTTCTTTGGAATCCAGGAGGTGGAATATTTGGGTCATATTGTATCTCATGAAGGAGTTAAGGTAGACCCTAGCAAAATTAAAGCCATTAAGGAATGGAAAATCCCCACATCCATAAAGCATCTGGGAGGATTTCTTGGGTTGACAGGGTATTATCGCAAGCTTGTTAAGGATTATGGGAGAATAGTAGCACCTCTAACAACATTATTGAAGAAAGATGCATTTTCATGGACTTTGGAAGCAACAAAGGCCTTTGAACATCTTAAAGAGGAAATGTGCCAAGCACCGGTCTTAGCTACACCGGACTTCACAAAAACATTTATTGTGGAATGTGATGCTTCAGGAAATGGAATTGGTGCTGTTCTAATGGAAGATGAAAGACGCATTGCTTTTGAAAGTCGTCCAATCAAGGGAAAGTTTTTAAGCAAAGCTATTTATGAGAAGGAAATGTTGGCAATACTCCATGCACTTAAGAAATGGCGACCCTACCTAATGGGAAGACACTTCAAGGTAAAAACAGACCATGATAGCCTTAAATACTTTTTAGAACAAAGATTATCCTCTGAAGAGCAACAAAAGTGGGTCGTAGAGATGTTGGGTTATGACTTTGAAACCATCTACAAAAAAGGGAAGCAAAATGTGGTGGCAGATGCATTCTCAAGAAAGGATGAGGATGTGGAAGCATTGTTGTGTGCCATTTCTATTACCCAACCAGATTGGATAAACGAAGCAAGGGAGGAATGGAAGAATGATGAAGAAGTGTGGGAACTTATTAGAAAGTTACAAAAAGATTCCAGTACATCTGATACATTTAGCTGGAAAAATGTGGTACAAAGATCGCTTATACCTCTGTAAGAATTCTCAGCTAAAACAAAATATTCTTATGGAATTGCACAATTCTTCCTTAGGAGGGCACTCAGGATTTTTAAAAACTTACCACAAGGTTAAAAAGGAATTTTTTGGGATGGCCTTAAATCAGATATTAAAAAGTTTGTGGCGGAATGTTTGGTTTGCCAACAAAATAAAGTTGAAACAATTAAGACATCGGGTCTATTACAACCTTTATCGATTCCAAACCAACATTGGGAGGAGGTTTCAATGGATTTTATCATAGGTTTACCCAAGTCTGAGGGAAAGAGTGTCATCATGGTGGTAGTTGATAGACTTACAAAGTATGCACATTTTTGTGCATTATCACATCCATTTAAAGCCAGTACAGTTTCTATTACATTTATGGAAACAATTCAAAAGCTACATGGAAACCCAAAGATTATTGTAAGTGACAGATATCCCATTTTCACTGGAAATTTTTGGACATAATTATTTTCTTGTCTTGGTACTCAGTTAGCTCATAGCTCATATTATCATCCTCAATATCATGGGAAAATTGAGATAGTAAACAAATGCTTGGAAGGATATCTTCGTTGCTTTGTATCTGATAAGTAGACACAATGGGTCAAATGGTTTCCCTTGGCTGAATGGTGGTATAACATTTCCTTCCATACAGCAACAAAAATGACCCCATTTATGGCACTTTATGGGTATCAACCACCATCCATCACATCATATTTAAGAGAAAATTCTAAGGTTTAGGCAGTGGAACATCACATCGAACATCAAAAACAAGTCCTCCAACTCTTAAAGGATAATCTCGTGTTGGCACAAAATAGAATGAGACAATAGGCAGATCAACATTGTAGTGAAAGAAGTTTTGATGTAGGTGATTGGGTATTCCTACGGCTACAACCATATAAGAAAATGTCCCTAAAGAAAGCTAAGAAGGATAATATATTATCACCAAAGTATTATGGTGCATACAAGGTGTTGCAAAAGATTGGTACTATGGCATACAAATTGGAGCTTCCTACAGCTTATCGATTGCACCCATTTTTCCATGTTTCATGTTTAAAGAAGGTTATAGGTGACAAGCTCCCAGTGCAAACAATATTTCGAGAACTTGATGAGGAAGAAAAAATTATATTGGAAACGGAAGCAATCACAGAAACAAGAACTCGATAGCTATGAAATCGATCAATTTCAGAGTATCTTATCAAGTGGAAGAACTTATCCACTGAAGATTCCACATGGGAGGATGAGAATTTTATGCAAAAGTATCGAGAACTACTCAAGCGTTGAGGACAACACTTTTTTGAAGGAGAGGGGCATGTTGGGTCACTATAATACTAGTGATTACCCCATTACTATTGTAGTTATACCCCTTATTTATATTGTTGTGCCCGTATTACCCCCATGTTGTTATTTTTGTGCCCCATAGAATCCCTCTATTGTTATTTTTGTGGCTTTATATTATTATTATTAGGTCGGCTCGATTATATTGTGACTCCTTAGACTCCTATATATATAAAGGAGGTTTTGTCATTTGTATCATCAAAGAATTGTTCATTTATGTAATGTAAAGGAGGTTGCCCACTCAAAGAGGCTGAATTCTAAGGCGTTGATCTATCTTTTCTATCTTTTCTTGAGTTGGTTTCATAACACAGTATTCCTTAGAAATTAGCACTTTTAAATATTCTAAGAGCATTATTTAATCTTCAATTATTATTAATGTTTATGCAGTTATAACAGTAAATAAAATAACACAGTATGAACAATAATTTTATGTGGAAAACCATCTGTGGGTCAAAAACCACTAAAATGTTTTCTAATAAATTCTTTAATCTTCAACCCCAACTGGAATGGAAGTAACAACTTCCTATAATTCTAGGAAAAAAATATTCTTGAGCTCTGACTCGAAGGACGCCCCAATGAACTAGTTTCTTTAACAATCAACTGAATGGATGCCCCAACACCCTAGTGAGACCGAACTCACCCTAGCACCACCCTACCACCCCAAAGTGTTCATGGGCCCCAACCTGTAGGAGACTTCAGACACGTGCCTAGCACTGCCCTCCCACCCTATAATGACTGAAATAAGACAAGACTATGGATTCCCAATCCACAGACAACAGTCCACAATACTTTAATATGTACAATAATTTTCGTGTACTAGAGAAAATACCCAATCACTCTATGACCTGAAACTCAACCATTATATTATCCCAATAGTGACTCCTATACCTCCCAACACTGCTTCTTCAACTCTAGGAAAAATGATTATTTTACAAATGACTCTTTTATAATCTTTACAGTGATGACTCTTTTACAAATGACTCTTTTACAACTTTACAATGATGACTCTTTTACAAGGGACTCTTGGCCTTCATACTTCTTCAAAATATGCATATCGATGTCATGTCTTCAAAGGATGTCGCATTGACTCTTTGCCTTGATACTTCTTCACAATATGTGGATGGTTGTCATGCCTTCAAAGGATTTCCTGCTACAATGCTTCCTTTCATTTGATACTTCAGCTCTTGAATGATTTCTTGATGATGTGCTTGAATCTATGAAAAAATTTCCCAGCAAAACCAAACCCAAAACAATACAAAATACCCTTCAACTTACCTCTGCTTGCAAAACACATGTAAGTGCATAATAATGAATAAATAAAAATTAAAATTACAATGTGTACATGGAGTGTGCTTGTCACTTTTGTTGTTTACATGTTGCAGTAGTAGACAACCACTCCCACAGTTGATATATCATAGGACTCTATGCAAGACTATATCCAAAACTCACCTAAAGTTATATACAATAGAAATTGATGACAGGCCCTAGACTTGTGATGAACCAAGTTCTAAGTACAACAAAAGAGACCATTCTATCAACTATGACAAGACAAGTAAGATGAACTTACAACATCATATAGATTTAGCATACTTGGTGTAGTATCAAATGTGTAGTATCAATAATAAGGCTTCCGAAATGTTGTATCAAAAGTAACTATGACATATACAGACATAGAGATATAACCGAGACCCTATATATACTTCCATTGTCCTGCAAAAACGTATGTTAGAGATGATACTCAAAATTCAAATGTAAATACTAATCATACATAACTTGTTGTAGGAGACTTACCCTTGACTGTTGATGTGTGGTCCTTACTGCAGTGATCCATGAATGCATGTTTTTTCTTGCATTCTAGGAGATCAATATTGAACCTGTTATATCTATGTAATTTCAGATCTATAGGTCTAAAATTTCATCCTATGGTAGCCTTGAGAGTCCTTCTAACCACACATGTCTCATCAATATTGGACTCTTCAATGAAGAGTTATCCGAATTTCTCATGATGACCTAAATATAGACTTGTTGAGTAGAGAGAACTTGTACGAAGGGCCACATGTCACTATTTTGACCTTCGGTCCTAAAAGAAATACCCAACAAACTACATTCCTTCCTATTTCTATCACTATTTACAAAAATTTGAATGCAATGATAAGAGATAAATTTATGATGATTTTAGCAACGTCAACTATTTTACATGGAATTCAGTAGTGTGCAAAAATCTTAACCTCCTCAGATCATATCTCTGGAAATATAACGAACCAAGATCTTAAATTCGATCACGAGATTCATCATGATTTCGGCTCAAATAGGTTTTAATTTTAGCTTCTGAAGCTTCCCATAAAAAAGGTTATAGAAAAAATTCCACGATGACCTCTTTGAAGCCACAAAATCCCTACCGGAGGAGGATATGAGGGTCCTTATTTATAAGAATGTATTCAATTCAGAGGGCCCTCAACAAGGAAATGCTGGAGGGATTTTAGAAGAAAAAAAAACATTATTAATTATTTACTATCCAATTACCAAAACCAATAATGAGTGCCATCACACAACCTCATAGGGTTTTAGCCCACTAACGAGGGTTACTAACTTCAAACATGAATATATATCAAACTGTGAAGAATTACTTGCCATGAAATATATCAATAGAAAGATATCAACAAGTATAATCCTTCTAAAATATCATTTGCTCATAATAGAGTAAGATGTGAGGTCAAAATTCCCATGCAAAATCAGGGTAGTGTGTGGTGCTTCTTTGGTTGACATCAACGATAACCACTCACCAAAAATGTCAATCATGTATTACTAGAGATAGTGCTAAAATGGTAAATGTTTGAATTTATTAAAAAAGTTAAATATTCTTAGAATATCCTTATTAATATTTATGAATATGATTTAATGGAAAAATATTTCAAGAAAGAAATAAAATTCCTAAAAGTTAAAAGATCACTCACCAAAAGAAAAAATATAAATTCACACAAACCTAGAAGTCTAAAACCCCAAATTTTGTTCAACACCATGGTTAAAGAGGCCTCTCATGCATAATGAAATGTGGTTCCACTCTAAGCCACAAATACCATAATGATGCAGCCTAAGCCACATATAGCAACAATACAAAAACACAATTGCATGTCACACTACTTGTCCCAAGAATTCCACTTTCCCAATCATAGGGAAAATCCTATTAAATCAAGGTTTAAGACTCCTTAATTAAATTCAATGTGGAAACATTCATTTAACTATCCCACAGGTTTTGAATTTGGGATATTTTCACCTCTGGTGCTTATCAACCATACCCTGGTCTTTAGAGTTTGGTTAAAACTCAACCTAACCCATAATACATTAATCCCGCTTATTTCTATTATAATTCCCATATAATAGAAATATTTCATAACCCACACTTAAAACTTTACCTTTCTACCATTCAAAGCTTTATACATATATCGATGCTCTCCTTAGCGCATTAAATCTCTGCCGTCAATCTCATTCATCAATCCAATAGTTATCACATCGCGTGATCGCCAACTAGCTTGGCTGAACTCTATCGTTGACCTATCTCATCCAATCCAACAGCTATCGCATCGATCGCTCACCAACTAGCCCGTACAATCTCCGCCATTGATCAATCCCGCTTGATCGAATGGCTATTGCGCAATCTTGCATGACCGATATTAGATCGAGTGCGTCTGAGAAAAGTGGTTTCATCTTTCCACTATGTGCTACGTGTCGCTTGATAAAGGTAATCACGTAGAATTTAGAAAGACTACTTACCAATTTTAGGGCGCGCGATAAACTACTTACCCCTTGCGAAGACTACTCCATCCTTCTACTAAAACATGGTGTTAATCTCCACCATTCATCTTCTTTACTTTATTTGTGAAAATTAATCTTAGCTATCTATCACACACGACCTCATCCATCGATCTAACTGATCCAATGGTTAGTGTGTGATGTTATGTTGTTTTGGTTCTTACTGTGTAATAGCCAATTTTCCTTTCTCCCTGAGTATTTGTTCTCGACTTACGGTTTTCACTTGTTCGAATGTCGATCTCCACTCTTTTACTTGACTTCTTTGTGCATTTATCCTTCCTACATCAATCCTTAGGTTTTAGGAAACCTTACAATTATACCTTCGCTGTGACATTGAAGGTTTTCTCCAATACTCTCTGTGTGTTAAACCATGAAACTCTTCTCTGCACTTGTTTTCTGATTCTGCACACCTACAACCTATGTTACACTAAATTACTCTAGTTCACACACAATTTACAATTCACACCACATAAACTTAGAAGTCGAGTTATCTGTATTAATAAACAACATTTGCACAAGCCTGATTTGCAATACCAGTGGCCTTTCCTTTCATGTTCGTAGGCTTAACTGTCTGACTCTCATTGACTCACTCACTCACTCTCACTCTATGACTTTTAGGCTTACATTTATACAAAAGGTTATCTTAAATGATTCTGGTTCAGATCCTTAATCCGCTGAACTAAATCCTGAATATTCTCTAAGTCCAATTTTGACTCCACTACTCCCTAAGAATCCTCTCTAGTTCCATGAATCACGAAACCACTTTCTAGTCTAAGATTTACAATTGATTTCCAAATCTCTCATCATCAGTTGTTATCACTCATGCTCTCCTACATTCGAGAGCATTAAAAAATATCCACACAATAGCTAATTAATTCCTATTCCAATCACTTAAAACATTAATAATTACATACATAGGAATCCAACTTCCTTCAAAGCACACTACCCCCTAAGTTAGCTAGAATAAAATGAAATTGCTAAGTTGGATGCCCCTACATTAGACTTCCAAGGTTAAAATAATCATGATCTCCTCATCATGTGCTTCCATCCTTTATCTTCATTGATCCCATACTTTTTCCTGTAATTTGTCTTTAGTTGTTGCTATTGTTTGTTGATGTTCTCCGGGTTTCCACACCTTATGTTGCTTTGCCCCACTAGCTTTTCTTTCACAGTGTGTTGTTGTCTTTCTCTTTCTACTACTTGACCTTCTTACTATTGTTTTCTTCTGAGGCACCTTCATCATCAATCTTATTATTCTTTAAATCTTTATGTCCAATTTATCTTCTGACTAATAATTACTTCTCCATTTGTTGTTGTACTTTGTCCACTCATCTTCAAACTATTGTTTACTGTCTTCTCTTTGAAGTTGTTGGATTCTTACTGCCACCCTTTCATCCTTACCCTCTTGTTGCTTTCCAAACAACCTCTGTTCAATATCTGTAACTTTTCTTTCAAAAATAAATTGTCCTCCAATTTCCTTTGTACTTGATTCCTCTCAAATACATCACTATGTTGTTCATCGATTCCAACATATTTTCTTTCCTCTTCTTTAACAACCCTCAGTAATTGTCCTTCACTTCCTTGACTGATTCTGACAATCAGCTTAACTTCTTCAAGCATGGTATCTTCATGCTTTTCATCTTCCTCGTCAGTATGTCTGACCTGGAAAATTCCAGTCTTCTTCAGTTCTAAAAGTGTCTCTTCAACTTGAAACATGTCTATCTCATTTTCATCAAAACCTGTAATCATAAAACAATTATCAAAATTAAAAATATAAGGCATCATTGCCTTTTCCTTCCCTGGAAACACCTCAGTATACTAATCTAGGTTTTCCTTCAATTCCTTTCTCAACACATCAGTATGTTGATTTAAACTCTCGTCCATATCATTTGTTTCAATTATATACTTCTGTTTTAGTTCATAGTAATGAACTACTTTTGTAATTTCAATTTGCTGAACTTTTATTAACATTCCATTTTCCTTATGATTGTCATTCATGACAATTTCTTTGTCTTCCTTTTTCAACAATTTATCGTGAGTATATATCCTCTTCTTTTCCAACTCCCTTCTTTGAAAGTCTAATTTTCTATATAACTGAATAGTTTCAATTGGAGTATAATTTTGAAATTTCACACCATTTTCCATACTTTGCTCTGTTATTGACCAATCATCACATGTATTTTCGCCTTTTTCTAAATATTTTGCATAGAATTATTCTTTCTTCAATTCAGTGATTGTCTCTTATTTTCCTTGAGACAAATCTACCTCCCCTTCTTCTTCAATACACTTTTCCTTGGTGTCTCTCTGTAAACCTTCCTCAAGAGCTATCCTTGCCCCATCATCTGCATTAATATTCTCTTGCATTTGTTTTTCATCAATAACATTAATCAAATTCATTAGGTTACCTCTCTGAGACAATATTCCTTCGTTCTTCATCAGAATAAGATCTTGATCTTCCATCTGTATGACAGCTTTAAATGACTGTCTTGTCTCATTTAGTAAGTCATCCATAGACTCTTTCTGCTGTAACTAGTCAAATTCTTCCTCTTCTGAGAAATTTTCTTTATCACCTTTTACTTCAAGATCTTCATCCATCCTGAAGACATCTTCACAAAGATTCTTTTCTCCTGCAATACCTGCAATCATACATAAATTCTCAGTTTTAAAAACATAAGACCTTGTGGTCTCACTTGATGCTTCAGTCATCATATCTCCTTGTTGTCTTGAATTCTCACAATAATTCATAAGATCTTCCACAGATCTCCAATCTTCATCTTCACCGAGAACTTCACCCTGTTCTGCTTCACAAATGGAAACTTCCATTTCCAACTCAGCTTCTCTGAGTTCTTCCACCAACCACTTCACTTGGTTTTGTTGTAGCCTTCTTTGTAACTTAGACCACTTCACTTCCTTTTTCCTCAAGACCCAACCTTGTATTTGGTTTTCCTCTAGTAACATCCTTAATACATTGAGTTGCTCTTTTAACTCCACAATCTCCTTGTCATGCTCCTCTTCACTCATTCTCTTGCCATTTGCCTTGGCATCCTTCTTCTTCACTTTTCTTTTGCTGTGGTCTTCCTCATAACCTCTATTATCTCTATTATGACTATTAGTATTCAGCTTATTCTCTATATTCATGAGTTCCTCACTCACTTACTATGAGCTCCATTAAAGCCTCTATAAGAGCAAGTCCTCCCTGCTACCACTTACCTCACCAAGCTCTCCTCTGTACTTGATATTTTGGAAAGCACTTGGTTCCCTTTCTCTCAAACATCTTTGAGCACTTCTCTCTCCTCCTTCTAGGCTTCAACTCATCTACACCTTTTCAAAACACAACTCTCTCATTGTATTTCAAACACAATGAAATACTAGGTTCTCAACACCTCTTCCTTCACTCACAAATTCTTACCAACTTTTCTTCATCCTTTAGAAATTCTACCCACATCCTCTCTGAAATTTCCTTTATGATATTTCTGTGAGCTGCAACAAAACCTCTCTAGTAACAAGTCTCCTTCTTGCTACACATGCCTCACTAAGATTCTCTCCTCTCAGTTCAGTCTTTCGGCATCTCTCTTGATCTCTCCTCTGGAACCAATTAAGCACTCCTTTCTCTAGGTTGCTGCAATCTCGTCACCTTCCTATGTCGCTACCTTGAATACCTCTGCATGATCTTGTTCTACCATTCACCTACACTTTGAATTGATTGTTCTCTGTTTCCTTTTGCATTTGCAAATTCTGGTACACTTTATCTCTGTGTGCCTATTGCTTGTGAGATTAAAATATGATCTCCTCTTGCCTACATACATACCTTCAAAACATAACTCTCTTCTAAGGTTTCTCAAAGAATTCTTACATAGATAATTACCTTGTTTTGCTTTGATACCAAATGGTGCTAGCCTAAGATGCAAATACCATTATGATGCAGACTAAGCTGCATATACCCAAAGTATGCAAATACAATTGCATGTCACACTATGTGTCCCCGGAATTCCACTTTCCCAATCGTAGTGAAATTTATCTTAAATCAAGGTTTGAGGCTCCTTAATTAAATTCTATGCTGAAACATTCATTTAACTATCCCATAGGTTTTTACTTTGGGATATTTTCACTTCCAATGCTTATCAACCATACCGTGGTCTTTAGACTTTGGATAAAACTCAACTTAACCCATAATACATTAATCATGCTTATTTCTATTATAATTCCCATATAATAGAAATATTTCATAACCCACACTTAAAACCTTACCTTTCCTCCATTCTTCAAACCTTTGTGCATATATTGATGCTCTCCTTAGCGTATTAAATATCCACCGTCGATCTCATTTCTCAATTCGATGGTTATCGCGTTGCCCAATCCCCAACTAGCTTGGCCGAACTCCACCGTTGATCTATCTCATACGATCCAATGGCTATCGTGTCGTCCACTCGCCAACTAGCTCGGACAATCTCCACCGCTGATCAATTCGGCTCGATCCAATGGGTGTCACGTAATCTCGTGTGAAATCATGCATGACTGATATCAAATCGAGAGCACGTGAGAAAAGTGGTTTTCTATTTCCATCCTGTGCAACGTGTTGGCCACTAAAGGTAATTGCGTAGAACTTAGAAAGAGTGCTTACCACCTTTAGGGCATGCGAGAAACTACTTACCCCTTGCGAAGACCGCTCCATCCTTCTCCTAACACGTGGTGTTAATCTCTACCATTCATCTTCTTGAATTTATTTGCACGACTTAATCTTAGCTTTCTATCGCACACAACCTCATCCATTGATCTCACTCATCCAATGGTTCATGTGCGATGTTACATTATTTTAGGTCTTATTGTGTAATAGCCCACTTACCTTTCTCCCTGAATATTTGTTGTCGCCTTACTGTCTTCACTTGTTCTCATCTCGATCTCCACTCTATTACTTCACTTCTTCAGTCCTTTATGCTTCCTTCATTAATTCTTAGGTTTTAGGAAACCATATAGTTATACATTCACTATAACATTGATGGTTTTCTCCAATATTGTCTCTGTGTCAAACCGTGACACTCTTCTTTGCAATTCTTCTCTCATTCTGCACACCTACAACCTATGTTACGCAGAATTACTCTAGTTCACACACAATTTATAATTCACACCACACAAAGTGACAAGTTGAGTTATGTGTATTAATAAACAAGATTTATAGAGGCCTCATTTTAAATATTAGTGGCCTTTCCTTTCATGCCCGTAGGTCTAACTCAATGACTTAGTGAATGACTCTTAGTGACTCATTGATTATGACTAACTCACTCACTCTCACTCTCTGCCTTTTAGGGTTACATTTATACAAAAGGTTGTGTTAAACCAATTCTATTTAACATCCTTCATGTGTTGAGCTAAATCGTGAATTTCCTCTAAGTCCACTTTTGACTCCACTAATCCCTAAGAATCCTCTCTAGTTCCATGAATCATGAAAGCACTTTCTAGTCTAAGGTTTACACTTGATTTCCAAATCTCTGATCATCACTCATTATCACTCAGGTTCTCCTACATTTTAGAGCATTTACAAATATCCTCACAATACCTAAATAATTTCTATTCCAATTACTTAAGACATTCATAATTACATACATAGGAATCCGACTTCCGTGAAAGCACAAGACCCCCTAAGCTAACTAGAATAAAACGAAATTGCTCAGGTGGATGCTCCTACATCAACATGAGTTGAAAAAATTGTTAATAAGTGTTAGAGGCGATAGTGCTTATATGAGAAATGTTTGAAGTTATTAAAAAGGAGTTAAACATTCTCAGAATATGATTATTAACAGTCCTATATTTCATTTAACACAAATTTAAGTCAAGCAATAAATAAAATTCCTTAGTATTATAAGACCATTCAACCAAAAAAATATAAAATGCTTAAAGATTAGTACACTATTAAAGCCCATAAATGAGACAAGGCGTGTCCATTTCAAATTTTCTTAATCACGCTACTGAATTGACACGCTCAATGACAATGACTCACCCTGATGTATCTAGTTAGAGTATAGTTGTCCTTTCCCTTTCATACATAGAATGAGAGCATTTAGCAAATTACAATTTTTTAGAGCAACTAGCTTCGCACAAGAACAAGTATATGAATGAAGTTATAAGGTTCATGAACCATATCAAATAGAACCAATGGTGGATTTTGTGCATGATGGCATCCACTGAGAGGTAAAAAACAAATCCATGACACATTACTAAACCTTGGAGTTAGAAGGAACATATAGAAGGTCATGTCCATGAGGCGTTTCATGATCCTCTTCCTCGAGTTAATGAGCAAGGTGGGCCATTTCTTACTCTCCATCTTGAACAATGATGAAAGTGGATTGTTTTGAGCTACTTGGGATTTTTTGGTTATATTGGACTATCATAATATGGCTTTCTACTGTCATTAGCTTGTTTGTAATGTGGTTTTGTTTACATGTTTGGGCCATGTCTAATAAGAATTACGCCTTTGGGTTTATTTTATGAAGCCTATATCCATGTATCATGAATTTGAATTAATAGAAAATTTTGGTTTATAGAAAGGAAAGTAAATCCGACATATTTGTCAATGTATATAGGTTTTTCCTAAGAATAATGTTCTCTTCTTATATCAAACATTGAAGTTCTATATTGATCTCGTAGCCACACAAGTTTCATGGAAAACTTGAATGAAGGTGGAGATTCTTAGGAGCTTGAACAAACCCGAACAAACCCTAAAGGGTGTCTAGTATGAGCAGGTTTAAGCATGTTGGTGTCCATGGAAACTGCACTCCTCCTTGAATTGAGGGTTAATTGGTGGAACAATGCCTAGCAATTGGCCTCTAATAGTAATAGGCTCCTAAACATAAAATATATATTGTTGTTGGAGAATTTAAGAGTCTTCACCAAAGAAAGTTTTCTATTCAAGAATTTTCTTGGTTACATAATTGTTATGATTACAAAATGATAGAAGTGATAGTGTTGAAAGACAAAGTTGCATAGGATCTAAATTTTCACTAAAAAAACTTATTTCGTGTTTTGATCCCAATTATTCATAAACCATCTCATTTTTTCATCACCTTTGATACGAGAACACAACCCAATAAGAGAAGTGATGGTACGTAAAGACACCCATGATTTGGATCCCAATGGAGGATAAATATATGAGTAGTTTTTCTGCCTTTAAAAATTGATTTTCAAAGTGAATGTCACTCTAAAAAACATACATTCTCAAAAACCTCAAGTCCAAAAACCAAAATTTTGTTCACTACCATGATTAAGGAAGCCCTTCATGTATAATGTAAAGTAACAACGTCAAGGACTAAAACCTTGTGAAGTACATGAGGTTCAAAAAAATGTTAAGAGATAGGTCAATCATGTATTAGTAGTAATAGTGCTAATATGGTAAATGTTTGAAGTTATTAAAAAATTTAAATATCTTGAGAATATCCTTATTAATACTTACGAATAACATTTAATGGAAAATTATTTCAATAAATAAATAAAATTCCTAAAAGTTATAAGATCACTCGTGAAAATAAATAACATAAATTATCACAAACCTATAGTCCAAAACCCAAAATTCTATTCACCACCATGGTTAAAAAGTTTGTTCATGCATAATGAAAAATGGCAACATCAAGGGCTAAAAACATGTGAAGTAAATGACTTGAAAAAACTTTTAATAGATAGGTAGTTTATCAGTGATGTATTAGAGGTGATAGTGCTTATATGAGAATTGTTTGAAGTTATTAAAAAAGAGTTTAACATTTTAGAAATATCCTTATTAAAAGTCCTACATAGCATTTAATAGAAAATTATCTCAAGAAATAAATAAAATTTCTAAAGATTATAAGACCACTCATAAAAATAAAATATAAAATGCCTAAATATTAGTGGCACTTATAAAGCCCATAAACGAGAAAAAGAGTGTCTATTTCAAGTTTTCTTAATCACACTAATGAATTGACACAGCGAGTGAAAATGACTCACCATGATGTATCTAGGTAGAGTATAGATGTCTTTTCCCTTTGATACATAGGATGAGAGCCTTCATCAAATTACAATTTTTTTAGAGCAACTAGCTTAGCATAAGCACTAGGATAGGAATGAAGCTATAAGGTTTATGAACCATATCCAACACAACCAATGGTGGATTTTGTGCATGATGGCATCCACTAAGAGGTCAAAAATGAATCCATGACACATTAGTGAACATTTAACGTAGAATGGAGCATATCTAAGGTCATGTCCATGAGGCTTTCCATCATCCTCTGGTGGCATTAATAGTACCTCTCCATATTGAAAAATCATGAAAATGGATCGTTTTGAGATACTTGGGATTTTTTTGGGTATATTGGGTTATCATAATATGGCTTTGGAGTGCCATTAGCTTGTTTGTAATGTGGTTTTGTTTCCATATTTGGGAAATGAAGTCTAATAAGAATGAGGCCTTTAGGTTTCTTTCATGGAGCCTATCACTATGTAACATGAATGTGAATTAAGAAAAAAAAATTGATTTACATAAATAAATCCAACATACATGGCAATTTTTTTCAGTTGTTCCTAAGAATAATGTTACCTTCTTATATCAAAAATTATAGTTCTATATTAATCTCCTAACCACACAAGTTTCATGGAAGGCTTGAATGAAGGTGGAGATGCTTAGGAGCTTGAACAAACCTTAAAGGGTGAGAGCTCTAGAATTAGTTGGGTTAAGCATGTATGTGTCCATGGAAATTAGAGACAACCTTGAATTAAGAGTTAATTGGTGGAACAATGAGTGGCGCTTGGCCTCTAATAACAATAGGCTCCTAAAAATAAAATCTATTTTGTTAGAGAATGTAAGAATATTCACGAAAGCTAGTTTTCTATTGAAGAATTTTCTTGGTTACATAATTTTTACGATTACAAAATGATAGAAATTATGGTGTTTAAGACACAGTTGTGTGGGATCTCAATGGTCATTAAACAAATTTATTTGGTGTTTTGGTCCCAATCATTCATCAACCAACTCATTTTATCCTAAGCTTTGATACTAGTTATTAGGGACCATAAAACACTAATAGAAGTGCTAGTGTCTAAAGACACCCATGATTGGGATTCCAATGGGGGTTAAACTTATTAGTAGTTTTTCTGCCTTTATATAGTGATTTTAAACATGAATATCATGGGAAGAACCATACATTCTCACAAACAAGAAAAAGACTAAAATTTTGTTCACTACCATGGTTAAAGAAGCCCTTGATGTATAATGCAAAGTGGCAGTGTCAAGGAATAAAAACCTGTGAAGTACATGAGTTTCAAGAAACTCTTAATGGAGAGCTCAATCTTGTATTAGTAGTGATAGTGCTAATATGGTAAATGTTTGAAGTTATTAAAAGTTTTAAATATTCATAAAATATCCTTATTGATACATATGAATATGATTTAATGGAAAATTACTTCAAGAAATAAATAAACTATCTAAAAGTTACAAGATTGCTCACCAAAAGAAAAAGCATAAATTCTCACAAATCTATAGTCCAAAAACCAAAGTTTTATTTACCACCTTGGTTAAAAAGGTCTTTAATGAATTATGGAAAGTGGCAACATGATGGGAGAAAAACTTGTGCACAACATGAGCTGAAAAAATTGTTAATGGACCCTTAGTTTACCACTCATGTAATAGATGTGATAGTTCTAATATGAGAAATGTTTGAGTTTATTAAAAAAGAGTTAAACATTTTGAGAATATCCTTATTAATAGTCCTACATAGCATTTCATATAAAATTATTTGAATAAATAAATAGAATTCCTAAAAATTATAAGATCACTAAGCAAAGTAAAGCCAAGAAATGAGGCAAAGCCTGCTTATTTAAACTTTGCTTAATCACACTACCGAATCGACACACTAAGTGCAAATGACTCATGATGATGTATGAGGTAGAGTAGATATTCCATTTCAAGTTTATACATAGGATGAGACATTTCAACAAATTACAATTTTTTTAAGAGCAAATCGCTAGGGAAAAGCACAAGGATAGGAATGCAACTATAATGTTCATGAACAATCTCCAACATAACCAATGGTGGATTTTGTGCATGATGGAATCCACTTAGAGGTCAAAAAATAATCCATGACCAATTAGTGAACCTTGAAGGTAGAAGAGCATATAGAAGTTCATGTCCATAAGGCTTCCCATCATCCTTTGCCTCTATTTAATGAAGGTGGGCCAATTGGTGCTCTCCATCTTGAACATTGATGAAATTAGATTGTTTTGAGCTACTTGGGGTTTTTTGGTTATACTGAGTTATTAGAATATGGATTTCTAGTGTCATTAGATTTTTTTGTAAGGTGGTTTTGTTTTCATCTTTGGGCTTCCAATAAGAATGGGGTCTTTGGGTTTTTTTTATGGATCTTATTAGAATGTAACATCAATTTGAATTAATAGAACATTTTGATTACAAAAAATGAGGGTGATGGAAAGTAAATCGAACATACTTGTGAATGTAATTTAGTTGTTCCTAAGAATCATGTTCACAAGTTTCATGTCAAACTTGAATGGAAGTGAAGATGCTTAGGAGCTTGAACAAACCTTAAAGGATGATAGTTCTAGGATGAGTAGGGTTAAGCATGTCCTTGTCCATCCAAATTGCCATAAGGCCAAAATTAAGGCTTAATTGGTGGAACAATGTGTGGCCCTTGGCCTCTAATAGCAATAGGCTCTTAAACCTAATCTGATCTTATAATCTTTACTGATAGCAATTGTAACTAAACAAATTTATTTGGTGTTTTTGTGTCAACTATTCATCAACCATCTCATTTTTTCCTGATCTTTGATACCAGTTATTAGGGACCACAAAACACTAAGAAAAGTGGTGGTGTCTAAAGACACCCATGATTGGGATCAGAATGGACCATACGTTTATCCCTTGCTTTTATGCATTTAAATAGTGATTTTAAACATGAATACAGTGGGAAAAACCATACATTCTCACAAACCAAAATTTTGTTCACTACCATGATTAAAGAAGCCCTTGATGTATAATGAAAAGTGGTACTATCAAGGACTAAAAACTTGTGAAGTACATGAGTTTCCAAAAAGAAATAATAGACAAGCCAATCATATATTACTAACAGTTTGCTAAAATCGTAAATGTTAGAAGTTATAAAAAAAATTAAATATTCTGAGAATATTCTTATTAATACTTATGAATAACATTTAAAGGAAAATTATTACAAGAAAGAAATAAAATTCCTAAATTTTATAAGATCTCTCACCAAAAAAAAACATAAATTCACATAAACCTACAATCCAAAACCAAAAATTTTATTCGCCACCATGGTTAAAAGGGCCTTTCATGCATAATTCAAAGTGGCAACATCATCTGCTAAAAAGGTGTGACATACATCAGCATAAAAAATTGTTAATAATAAATACTTAGTTTATCACTCATGTAATAGAGGTGATAGTGCTAATATGAGAAATGTTTGAAGTTATTAGAAAAGAGTTCAAGATTATGAGATTATCATTATTAAGAGTCCTACATTGCATTTAGTACAAAATTAAGTGAATCAATAAATAAAATCAGTAAAGTTATAAGAGCATTGAGCAAAAAAAAAAAATCTCAGAGAGAAATGAGAGAAAGTGTGTCTATTTAAACTTCTCTTAATGAAACTTCTAAATTGGCACTCTCAGTGAAAATCACTAGTGTTTAGCCCTCTAGGTATAGTAGGGATGCCTTCTCCCTTTGATACATAGGATGAGAGCCTTTTGCAAATTACAATTTTTTTAGAGAAAATTTCTCACGACAATCACAAGGATAGGAACTACGCTATAAGGTTTACGAACAATCTCCAACAAAAACAATGGTGGAATTTTTGAATCATAACATCCACTAAGAGTTCAAAAATGAATCCATGACAGTTTAATGAACTTTCAAGGTAGAAGGATCATATAGAAGTTCATATCCATGAGGCTTTCCATCATCCTCTTCCTCCACTTAATGAACAAGGCGGGCCAATTCTAGTTCTCCGTCTTGAACAAGGATGAAAATGGATTGTTTTGATCTACATTGGATTTTTTTAGCTATATTGGTGTTATAAACATATTTGGGCACATCAACCCCAAACTTATATGTCGATATACTAAGGCTCATCAACCCCTAAAAGAGTTGTTTCATGCCCTAAAAGAGCATAGTCATCCGATTACATCATTCCCCAAAAGTTCCACCTCAGAAACCATCCAGAAATGGCTTAAACTGAACCATACTTAGTGTTACAC